>CAWUFW010007208.1:600000-1038533 GCA_963921515.1 Calotriton arnoldi
TTCTTCAGCCATTAATACTGGATATAAACCCTCTGTCACTATAGCTCTTCTCCAACGCTTCATTTGATCTCCACGTGATTCATACGGATACCTAGGCAAAAATCCTCTAAATCTTCGACCACTTCTGAATTTTTCTCGTTCAAATGCCTCAACCTCCCATTCTTCTAGAGCTTCATACTGTGTCAATCTTGGATTTGGTTCTAACATATTCATCCGATTTCTCAAATTCTGAAGTATCTTTACATTAAAAGTACCATGATCTGGAAAAGCCAAAACACCATCACCTTTCCTGTACTCCACCCAATTCTCCAACCACACACAAGTATGATATCCTCTTTCCATCATCATAAATGAAGCAGGCGTTTTAGGTGGCGGAATAGGAATTCCCTCTCTAGTCATCACAGGCTTATCTTTCTTAAAGAAATTTTAAATTTTCTTTATTAACGTCATTTTCTTTCGTTCTCCAAACATTTCAGACGGACGATATATAAAAGAGTCTTCCGTATGCCTTCGAACTCTATTACCTACATCCCGTCCTATGTCAGCACGGCTCACACCAGCAGTCAAATCAGAACTCAACATACAATTCATTTTCGACCAATCCCAGCGCAGCTTCTATCTATCAACCAATCAGACTCAGGCTCGCGCTTGTTGTTTGACCAATGCCAGCGCGGCTTTCTGTGACGTCAGTATTGCTCCTCACTACTGACCCTCCCTTTACAATCTGCTTCTTTCTCACGCCCGCTGTTTCAACCAATCCCAGCGTGGCTCTTTGTGACGTCAATATAACTCCTGCGACTGACCCTCCCTTCACAAGGTAATACAATAACTTATTTCTTTAAAATCTCACAAAAATCCGTTAGTAACAACATAAAAACAGCGCTACTCTGTCTGTTCCACTAAACAAGGATAGATTACGACTTATTCCAGACTCCTTTTCGCTACGAGTAAAACCCCTGCTTACCCTTCATTCGAGCTCGGGAGAACCTGTTACTTCTTCAGTGTTACCCCTTTTGGGAAATAAGACCAAAGTTTCACCAGCAAACTCTCTGCTATCATTCGCACTCTACTTTTACACGATATAGTCCCTAATATAACACTGCCAGCCCTCCGAAGCTTCTCAGTGTTATTACAACAGATGAGTAACCTTCTGCAGTATGGCTTCTATCACCACCCGCTATTCAAATTCCATTCCCGGGATGCCCAGGCAACCTCTGTACCTGTGCTTCTAGACAACATGAAACAAGACATTAACTCTTTTGTTGAACATAAATTTAATAATCAATAAACAATATTTATCACCAAACTAGTCAATAATAACCATAGCTCTGCTACCACAAAACTGATCCAGTGGTTCACCAACAACAGATACTCTACTACCATATACTCACCTGGGCCCATAAACTCATGGTGGTTTAAAACCGCTGGTCGGTTAAGGGATTTCCGTTTAAATTTAGGATTAGTTCATTCAATACCTTTTGTTCATCTCTAACTAACCCTTCACAGATCAACAAGTTTTTCCTCTGGTCGATGGACCATTAGTTGAACTAGTTGATGGTGATAATTAACATAACTTTAACTTTCATTTATTTGAATTAAATAACCACAGACTCAGGAATGTTTAAATCTTTATCTAAATTAAATGCATGTGAACAACTCGGTACAGTGCAGTCACCTTCATTCATTGGAGAGAATAATTCAATTCATAATCACCATACATATACCTCGGACTCATGCAATAATCAATACTCAGAGAGAGAGAAAAAGAGGACAGAGAGAAAAGATCATTTAACAAATACGAAAACTTATAGTTACCAAGGATGGTGTGGAAGACCGACCCCCTGGCCAAAGGGCTGGTAAGGGTCCCCTGGGATAGGTCAGGAGACAAAGACTTCAGGACAGGAATCAGGACAGGATAGTTGACCTCTCTAGAATACCGACGGATGCGCCACACCCCTCTCTGACACTCTCTTCCTCCTCGAGATTCTTCTGCAATCTTCAGATCTAACCCAATTAAATTAGGATAGAAAGTTCCTCTTCAAGTTCTACAGTCAGCCCTTCATCAGCAACTCCAGCATCTTCCCCAGCACAGCTTCCAGCTTCAACATCTCTCCTAGCAAATCCATAACTAACTAACTAACTAAAGCTATCTTAATTATACCTTTCGTTTCTCCATGTTCCACCCACTAAAGTTTTAATATCGTAAAATACGAAATCTGATTGGTCAGGCAAGGGGGGTTCTTCATCACACCATGCTTACATGTCACTAAAATCAGTTCAACTATTGTTCACAAACCCATCCCCTTATTCTTTATTCATAAATTTTATTCCCATACACTAAGAGTATCAATATGGAAACATTTTAAAACTGTCATGAATGTGTCGCTTCATTGTTGAACTCTTCACCATCCTGTTCCCAGGATGTAGCATTTGTCCTTTGGCTCCCATTCAACTGCACAGTCATTGTTCATGGTTCACTTCAGTAGGCATGCGCAGTCTTCACGTCACTCCATTCAATTCGGCTATGCACGAGAGGCCCAAATACGCACTAATGATAAAAGTCAGAAGACAAATGTTACTTTCTAAAATAAAGTGTTTGCACTGTATACCACCCACCTCTACTCTATCCCAGTTTATTTATTAATATCTTTTCCCCGCTTTAGCATCAATTAAATAGCTGTAATAACGTTGTTAGTGTGTTAAACGAGTGGATTGCTTCCGAGCAAATCTCTTTTCTACGAGACCTTGCTCCATCACATGTACCTTATTTCTTTACACTTTTCCTCGCCTCCTCCTAGTCTAAGCATACTGTTTCCCCATATTCACCTCCTCGTGTGTTGTTCTTATTCACTTCTCTCCATTATCTCCTTTGCTCTCCTCTCTCAGCCTTCCTTTAACATCTTGTCTCTTGATCACCTTTCTCCTCTTAACCCATACTGTCTCACGTTTGAAGTCTTCCCATTTCCCCTCCATTGCTATATTTTATCTTCACACTTTCGCTCTGCACTCTCCCATCCACTTGTCTCCTTAAAGGGCAGGGTAAAGTGCACTGCAGACCCAGATGTCAACACACACAACAAATGTGACAACATTAAAGCAATAATTTAAAAGCATCTTTATTGCTCCTTCACCTTTATAACAACAGCAGGGTTATTTGAGGAGTGCTGTAGCACCCCACTGACCCCTACTTCCAGCGCATGTGAAAATTCTCTGGACTGCCCACACAGCAAATGCACCCACAAATTTAAAACTCTGCTGCGTTTCATAGACTGTGGAAGCAAAGTCAGGCATGACTCACAGTTCCAGAACGTGAGGGGATTTTCAGTTTTATATTATGCGAACTCAGCCCTAAGTCATTAGAGAGCTTTATATGATCATCAGTTACATTACAAAAGGATATATTCATTTTTATGGGGCATGTGGAAATAGTGATATGCCCAGAATTACAGAATGTTCAGCAGACGCTGAGACTCTAACCTAGTTCCTCAGTTCCATTAAGCTGCTCAATGCGTGCAAAGCCCAGGGGAAAGTGTTTCATCCCATGGGCTTCACAGTCATACTGTAGTGCTACGAAGTTCAGGAGATGGGGGGGGGTGGGCCCTACCCTGGGCTGCACAGTACTGAATAATGACAGTACGGCCCAGGGCAGGGGGCCCCACACTTGGACCTTGAGCCCTGATCCAGTGCTGCAAGGCACAGGAGAGAGACCTCTCCTGCCCTGGGCCTCACAGCACTGGATAATGGATGCGAGGCCAAGAGAAGGGGGCCCCACACTTGGGCCCTGATCCAGTGCTTCGAAGTCCAGTGAAGTGGGGACTACCTCCCCTGGCATTAGAAGAAGTGTGGTGCTTTGCCTATAAACACTGCCCAGCCACAGCTTCTCCCTCTTCTACTGAGCCGCCTCTCCTCACCCATTAATATTCAGCTGATCCTAAAAATAAAAGGGCCATTTGTTGCGTGGAAACGCAAATGGCACCTTTTCAACAGAGCACAGCCCCGCCCTTGACCTGCTCACACAAACACAATTATCTTTGCTGCTGTCCCAAGACCCCTGGGCATTATTTCCATCCCCCCACACCCGTAATCCCAGGAATGACACCACACCTTTAGAACTGCTGAGGTTAAGGCACCTCGTTTGCACAATGTAATGCAGTGATCGGAGGGGAGGGGGCCCAGGAGGAGCAGGTGGCCTGACTATAATGCAGCCTTTCATATGGAAGCGGGGCCCTATGTTTTTGAGGTAAGTGCGGGGCCCTGGGCAGCTGCCCACACTGCCCATGCCTAGCGCCGGCCCTGCTCGTATGAAACGGCCCAAAAAGTACTGTAAACGAAACGGACGTGCAGAGAAACGCCCGTGGTCATGCAGCGCGCCATCGCTAATCGGCTTACCCGTAAAATAGTCCGTGTCCTTTCGACTGAGCGGGTGACAGTCCCTGCATAGCGCGCTTATAAGGATCATGGGAAATGTAGTTCCCTGACCCGCCCACAAGCGCATCGAGAGAAGTCCCGCTTCCCACAAGCTAATTCCAAATAACTTGCGATTGGGGGGTTTGTGGTTGTAGACAGCCTAATCATAAAAAGAGTGGCAGGAAAGAAATTGATTTATTTGTTATAGGCATACATACACCAAGATGAGAAAAAGGAAGGGAGAGAGAGAGAGACACAGACGAGAAAAAAGAAAGAAATCATATGGACACCAATGTTATTCATAGGGTTGGCTCCTATAGTCTAAGATAGCAATCTGGCTAAAAGGAATAAAATGGGTAGTTTACAGTGATGAGAGATGGTACACCTGGTGGCTAGCACTGGTACTCCTATTAGGAAAAACAAGATGACAGGTAGGCAAAGCTGGTATTTGGAAAGGAAAAACCAGGATGAACTATCTGCCCAGGCTCGTCCAGTGGATGTCATTGTTTAACCCTTGTGTATTACAACGGAGCCTGAAAATCCATCTTTGTTCCCTATGGAATAGGACTGATTCTCGAGTTCCCATTGTTTGTAAGTAGTGCTGTTTGTCAATAAATGCCCACCAGATATCATCTTCGTTGTGACCCGCTCTAAGGTAGTGTCTTGTAAGTTTAGTGTTATCCTTCATGCACCGGACTGAGCTCCGATGTTCAACTATTATCTGTCTCACCTTACGTGTGGTCATCCCCATATAGATCATATTGCAAGGGCAGCACAGTGTATAGATAACCCCCTCTGTGTTGCAGTCGGTGAGGGTACGCAAGTCCCAAGGAGTGGCCAGACCAAGATGATGGTATAAGGACAGACATAACATGTTCCACAGCGGTGATGTCCTTTGGCAGGCACAGTCGACCATAAAGTGTTCTGCCGAAGTTCTCTCAAAATAGTGGATGGGGTACGAGGGCGTGTGTGTACCAGAATACCCCCAATATTTTTGCTACGTTTTAGAGCAAACAGGGGCCTGGGTAGCTGGTTTTCCCCAGTATTCAGAATGGACCAATTTCAGTGGATGGATCTCTTCACAATGTTGTCCAAGTAGCTGTAGGTGCTGAAACAGACCATCCGGTCCATAGGACTTTTGGTGTATGTTTCAAGGAGGGCTTCTCGGTGGTTATCCGTAGCCCTTTTTGACGCTTTCTGTATAATTTTAATAGGGTAAGATCGTTCTGACAGGTGGGTACTGAATGTGTCAACATATTCGCTGCACTTTGTAACTTCAGTGCAGTTTCTGTGTATCTTAAGGAATTGAGCCACCGGAAGGTTATTTCTGAGAGCAAGCGGGTGGAAGCTAGTGTAGCTCAATAAGGAGTTGTGAGCCATAGGTTTTTTACATAGCTCCGACTATATGCCACCATCCTTGGGGTATATCCGTAAATCTAGAAAGGGAAAAGAGGTGTTACTGAATTCACAAGTGAATTTCAAATGAAGGTTCCTTGAGTTCAGCCAGATTGCAAAGGTCTTCAATAAGTTAGCAGGACCTTCCCATACCACCAGTATGTCTTCGATATATCTTTTCCAGACTTTGAGGTTGGCAGAATAAGGGTTATCCGGCGGATGGATGTGTTGGTGATTCAAAACTGTGCATGTAGAGATTAGCCATGCTGGGGGCAAAGGTGCTGCCCATCAAAGTCCCTGTAACCTGCCAATACAGTTGTTCCTGGAACTCAAAAAAGTTCTCTTTCATTACAAGAGTGGCACAATCCATCACAAAGGAGGTTGGAATCAGGTTGGCATGTATTCTCCAGTCTAAAAGTTCTCTCAATGTTTGTAAGGACTCATCTTGTGGGATGTTTGTGTAGAAGGATTCCACATCAAATGACGCCAGGAAGTGTATCCGAGGATCAAACGTAACCTCAGTGAGCACGTTCAATATATGTTTGGTGTCTTGTAGGTAGGATGGCATTTCAGCCACAATGGGACGTAGGAACCAATCCACGAATTGGGAGAGGGGCTCAAGCAGATATCCGATACCGGAGACAATTGGTCTTCCCGGTGGGGGTCTGGTAGGTTTATATATTTTGGGTAAAATATAGAAATACGGTATTTTAGACTGTTTTTGTACCAGAAACACCGACTCACCCTTGGTGATCCAACCCGCATCCCTTGCTTTCTCTACCATTGTTCCTATTGTGGGCAAAAGTCTTTGGGTGGGGTCCATCCATAAACACTGGTAGTATCTCTCATCACTGAGTTGGCAGAGACATTCAGCTTGATAGCTCTGTTGGTCCATGATGACAGTGGCACCGCCTTTTTCTGCCGGCTTTATAACTATCCCTGTATCATAGCCTAGTCTTTAAAGGCAGTGCAGTTCAGCTTTGGATAGATTGAAATAAGGCATCTTGGTTGAAGGTCTGAGTCTTTCAAATTCTCTGACCACTGCCTTCTCAAAAGTTGCCACTTCCGGTGGTACCAAATGAAGGGGTGGATTTATTTCTCAGGCCTGTGTTGGTTACTCTGCCAGGACCATTAGTTTCAGTGTTTTGTCTTAAAAAAGAAAGCCAGTCGAATTTTTCTAAAAAACTGGGATAGTTCAATCTGTGTTAGAAAGTCGGCCCCCAGGTGTGTGGGCACAAAGCCCAGACCTTTATTCAGGACATATTCTTCTAATGGATTTAGCATCTTGAGATTGAGATTGATGACTAAATTGCAGTGGTGCTTGTTGATGGAGATGGATCCCGCGTCATGCTCTGATGTCAGGCATGGTTCAATTGTAGGGGGACCACTTTACTCTCTTCGGAATTTGTTAGTTCCCTCTTCTTCTCCATCCTCTTCGGCCCGACCCTGTTCTAAAAAAGGAGGGTAGTTAGGGGCTCCAAAAGGCGTGGGGTGAAAGTATTGCAATAGGGTATCCCCACGGTTGGGGAGGGGGTTGTGATGGGGGTTGTGATGGGGGTTGTGATGGGGGTTCGGCATATCTGCCACTCAGTAGTCTATTCCTCATCTGACGGGAATGCTGAACCCACTTGAATCAGAGTCATCTGAAATACTCCACTCATCCATTAGTTTGTCCCTTGTCTCCAACCTCATGCCCCTCTCTTATTGTGGTTCTTAGAGGAAGACAGTACATAATCATCTGCTATGTATGGATATACTTTCTCATGTGTAAATGTCTTCATGTCCTTCTTCAGTTTGTTAATCCTATATTTTAAGATACCTTCCTCGTCTCAGTAAGGGTTTTGTTGACCTCTTCTGGCTTCTTTTTGTAAGCAGTCTAGTTGTTATAGCTCAATGAGTAGTTGGTCTGCTACTTCCTTTGCTGTGTTGATTAAAAGGATCAGCCAATCACATCTACACCTCCATGAGATCAGGGACCAATTCTTTTTAAAGACCTTGTTATTTAGGAACAGTCTTGGGCGTTTGTAACTATAAGACCTTACAGGGCTATATTACCTTCCAAGTATTCGGTGAGAATGGCTGCGTGCATCGCGGTCCATAGCTGTTGTCTCTTGAGGTTGGATAGCCTATTCCATTCCTCTGTCTGGTTGGATGTGGCAACTAGTGAGACCTCCAAAATGCTAGGAGTCTGTAAAATAGACTGGACCATATCGTCATCAAAGGCTAATGCTATACTCTCTGCCATGTTGAATGTAGGGGGTACTTGGTGATATGCTTATCTAGAAATGTGATAGTGAAAGTGGTGAAAAAAACAAACAAATATCAAATAGAGGGGCCAAAATCAAAATTCACAGTCCACTGACTATAGTATATATAGATACACACAAAGAATCAAAGGGACCGTACTACTCCCTATCATTTGTGTTTTTTAACCATCTTTATTCATTTTCCAATAACAATCCACATAACCCCCCCACTCACCTTCCTCCCCACTTCAGACAGGTAATAATTAAAAAATACATACAGATATCACATACAAGAAGAAACAAATTGATCAAATTCATTATATTTTTACAAAAATACCATACATTTAACCTAGTGTTTAAAGTGGCTCGTGCAATATCTTCCTTTCCACCCATAATAAATATTCAGGCTATCTTTCTTGAAGGCCCACAATTTTACGCACAAATTGAATTACCTATTCCTCTTACGTTATTCCCCTTTTTGAATTTTAATCCAGCTATCTATGGGGGTCCAAATTTTCAGCCCTCTTCTCCGCATATTCTTTCCTTTTCATTTATAAATAGCCTTCTTCAAGTTAAATATTGCCAAAAACCTGGCTAACCATTGATGAAATGTAGGTGCTATTGGGTCCAGCCAAGCAGAGGCAATACATATTCTTAAAACTGCCATCGCTATAAAAATTAATTCATGACCTGTTCTGGCCAGATTAGTTTCAGAGACCCCTAGCATCATTACATCCTCAGTCAATATTATTTCATTTTCAAGTATTTCTGTTAAGAATTTTCCTATGTCTTTTTTAACTTTTTTTAAACCATTACATGATGCGAAAATATGTATACTATCTGCGTTAAACAATGTACAACGAGGGCAGAAAGTTCCCTTTCCATTCCCCCATTTGGCGATTTTATCTGGGGTGTAATATAAAAAGAAACAAGTTTTAAAAAATTGCGCCAGTAGTCTGGTGGACATTAAAATAGATTGTGACATCTCATAAGCATACCTGAATGTCTCATTCGATATTCCTACTTTCATCTCCCATTTCACTGAATATTTGTCCAGGTCGTCTGGTAGTACTGCATTTATAAAGGTGTAAACCTCCCCAATAGAACTGACTTTATCCTGAAGTATTCTTTCAATCATACCTATTTTCTCAAACTTGACCCGGCCACCTCCTTGTCGTAACAAAAAATTTCGAATCTGGAGAAACTTAAGGAAATCCCGCCAGTCTAGAGAGACAGCTGTGTGAGATTGAGGGCAAGATGTCGTCTGACTACAGACCATCGCTTACCTCTCCCCTCCAGGCTGAAGAAAATTATCCCGGGCTGTGTCTACCGGTATGCACGGAGAACCGGGTAGCATAAGCAGAACAGGCGGTGTACTTAAGTGGCCACGATTGTGCTCAGGACGAGCCGGATGCAGACAGCATATTCACAGAGAAAATCACTGGGAGGCTTTGGCGCGGCTGCTTCTCACGGTGGCTGCCGGGGCTGAGTCTGTTCGTGCACCGCGGTGGTTGCTAGGATACAGCAACGCGTACCCGGAAGGATCACTGGAAAATCCAGCATCGATGGCTGCTCGAGGAAGAGGCAAGCAGCAGCGGGAGACGGCAGCGGCTGCCCCAGTGCGGCAAGACGGCATGGACCCCAAAAATGAGGTAAAAAAAGGGGACCTACGTGCCAGTAAAGTGGACAAAGCAGGGAAAGTAGACCCGGAGGGGGGGGAAAATGATCCTCCAGGGAAATTAAACAGCCGGCGGACGAAGATTCATAACGAACTTGGGAGAACACAACCAGCCATATCAAGTATGTTCTCACCCTCAGCCGACTCCAAAACCGAGAATTCAAGGGAAAAAATGGGCGATGGTGCCATGAACAGTGCAACACTGGGGGCAAGTCAAATGGTTGTATCTGACGCTTTGGTAGATGACCCTGAGGGGGGAAATGGGTGTCTCGGACCGAATGAAGCGGTGAAAGATGCGGTAGAAGTACCAATGCCAATCTTGGGTCCCAATTTGTATGGAAGGGCATTAATGAAGGAAGGTCAGGCCCTCGGGACAGAGATGGATATGATTACTCCAGGGGACAATGTGTCTAATGATGGAAGAAGAGATTTAACAACTAATACACGATCCCCCAGGAGAGCTGAGATAACAGGAGCCCAGGAATTAGGTTACCAGTCACCCGATATACAAGGAGAGAAATTTTTCTCCTTAACAGAAGAATCCGAGGTGTCAGATATTGATCTCCCCAACAGCAGCAATGAGGAGGTTGGGTCATCCTCAGGAGACAGCACCCCGGGAGAAAAATTCACCACGGCCAAGCAAAAAGCTAAAAAAATATCAGGGAAAAAGACTCGGCAAAAGACCCTGGGAGAACAGGAATTAACGGCAGAACTGGGATGGGATTACTCAACGACACTAATGTTGTCACCAGAGATGCCCAATGAAGATGGTAAACAACCCATGGCCGTGGGTGGTGCAAACCCAGACCATACTAAAAGAAAGAATTCAATGGAGCCATCATTAGCACTAATTTTACAATCTTTAAGAGCTTTTCAGGATGACGTTAAAGCGGATAATCGACAAGCAAGGCTAGCTACCAAGAATCTGCAAGGATCAGTTCGGAAAGTAGGGAAAATCTGTTTGGATATTGCGGAACGGATGAACATGGTAGAGTCACGCACAGACATGCTGGAAAACACAGTGGAAACCTTGCAGGTACAATCTACTTCTCAAGATAAGACTCTTAAAGATGTCATGTGGAAGCTTGAGGACTATGAAAACTGGGAACGTTGGAATAATCTAAGGCTGCTTGGGGTACCAGAGAACCTTGAGAGTAATGATAGAAGGAAATTTGTGGTAAAGATCGTAAAGGACTCCTTTCCTGAATTGTCTTCTTGGGATTGGGATAGAGAAGTCCAAAGAGCCCACAGATTCCCGCTGAATCCACCAAGGCATGCAGCCGAAAGAAAATCATTATCCCTTGCCATTTTGGTTTACTTTGGCAACTTTTTACTCAGTCAGGCTGTTTATGACTTAGCTAGACCCAACTCCAAAAGACAGTTTGAAGGATTTTCCTTTTTCGCTAAGCCGGATTTTGCCCATGCCACGGTGGAACGGAGATGGCAGCTAAGGCAACTAATGACCCCATTTCAAGCAGCAGGAGCCATGGTATTTTTACAAAATCCGGCCAGGCTCAAAGTGATTTATCAAGGGCAGAACTTCAGCTTTAATTCAGAAATTCAAGCTCAGAAGATGCTGGAGGACATTACAAAAGGAACTTTTGGATCTAAAATATAAAAAAGGGGGACTAAAACCAATCATGGAGGGATCAAGCCAGGATACCGGATACAGCACGGAATAGGGGTGTAACTAGGAGTAGTGGTAGCTAAAAGGGGGGGAGGTGAGGTGGAAGGAGTTAGATGTCCTCACACAGGCTCATGGTTGAGCCTGGCTGCCTAGGTATTGGTGGTGGGAGGGTGGGTGGGAAAGGGAGGACTGGGGGGGTTTTCAGACAGGTGATAAGGTTCATGATAGAATTATATGATTTCTTTGAGGGTGGAAACAGTCGGGTCGTATCTTTCATAAATAAGTGAAAACTGGACAAAATTGGAATAGAGTTCAGGACAGCTGTGGTAGGAATGTGGTATAAAACCAGATGGGGGTATTGAAAATTGCATCCATTAATATATGTGGTTTGAATGATGTGAGAAAAAGGCAGAAGGTTGCGGTGGGGCTCCAATCATTGGGCGCTAACATCATATGCCTCCAAGAGACTCACATAGAGGGCTCACAGATACATGTGTTGAAAACACTAGGGTTTAGAATGATACGCGCCACGACACAGGGGGCTAGGGTTTGGGGGGGTGGCGATCCTGGCTAAAGGAGGAGGGTTGCTGTTTAATCGATCAAAGTCTGATAAATATGGCCAGTGGGCGATTACTGAAATTCAATATAATGCGGGACAGAAGTTTACACTCTGCACAGTATACGGAAGCAATTGTGACAATCCTGTCGTGGTGGATGATATCTCAAATGAACTTACACACTGGCCTCTCCCACTTATAGTCTGTGGCGATTTTAACATTAATTTACCCAGCGATTGGTCTATGGAGGAGGGGTGGAGATATGTGGGCAGGAAACCGAAGGTATTTCGGGCGCTAAAAAATATGTGTCAGACTCATGGTATAGTGGATGGCTGGCAGGCTTTAAACCCGGCAACCGCAGGATATACTTATTTTTCTAATCCACATCTGACACATTCCCGATTGGATTATGTTTTTATGTCTAACTCCATAAAATCAAAATGCCAAATAGAAAAATTACCTCGGGTTCTATCTGACCATAACCCATTAATATGTAGTTTAGAAATAGACATGGCTAATTCCAACATAAGGCCCTGGACATTTGAAAGATCCCTACTTTCAGATCAGGGATATTGTACATATATGAGGCAATGGATACCACGGTTTCTGGAAGACAATCTAGGGAGCACCACTATTGAAATTGTACGGGATGCCATGAAGGCTGGAATCAGGGGCGAAACGTTAAGGTATTCTTTAAACCGTAATAAACGAGATAAGCTTTTTGAAGACCTTGCAGGATATTTTGGGGGCAGCAGAAGAGGAATTTGTGAGGGCTATGAGAGGAAAGGAGGATCTAGAAGGTGTACAGAGGCAGGTCGCAATTGCTAAGGCAGAAATTATTAATGTATATACTGATAAAGCAGTAAGTAAAGCTATCGCCCAGAACGAAGTGGGGTATGAGCTTAATGAACAAATCGGCCATCAGTTGGCGGTGCGTACTAGACAGCAAACCTCGTTAAATATAATTAGAGAGATAAATGATCCGGTGATTGGCTAGACCACGAATCCAGAACATATAAGAGAGGCTTTTGGGCGGTTTTATCGCACTCTATATACAGCAAAGGTAGGCAATGGGCAGAGTGAAATTGAAAAATATTTAGATCTCATCCCTTACAGTTCATTTGAGGAAGAGGATCAGCAATGTCTAGATCATCCACCCGACTGGGAGGAAATCTTAATGACTATTAAGGGCTTGGCTAATGGGAAAGCGACAGGAACAGACTGTATTCCGACCGAATTTTATAATGTCTTTGCAGATCAGCTGAAAAATACTCTTACGGATCTAATAGTACATATATTAATGGTGGGCATCCTCCGGGTTCATGGTCACGTGCAAAAATTGTAATTTTTTGGAAAAAAAATAAACCATCTACACAACTTGGATCATATAGTCCAATCACATTAATTAATAGTGATTCAAAAATATATTCCAAACTGTTAGCCAACAGACTTGCACCCATCATACATAAAGTTATTTCGGAGCGACAACATGGATTTATTCCAGGGAGATCCACTATAGATCATATTCAAAGGGTCATCACGCTATTTGATATCGCCAATGTTGCAGGAGACCCTATGGCCCTGATTTTATTGGACGCAGAAAAAGCTTTTGATAGGGTCTCCTGGCAATATTTATGGGCTATTATGTCTAGGATTGGAGTGGGGGATGTTTTTATTCAGGCAGTCAAGAGACTATATGTTGACCCAGCCGCGTTCGTAATGGTCAATGGCATATTATCCAGGGAATTTCCAATATCCCGGGGCATGAGGCAGGGCTGTCCCAGCTCCCCACTCCTATTTGCGATGTATATTGTCCCATTCATTCGTAGGTTAGAAGACAATGCTCAAATTCCACCTATATGGTCTCAGAACTGGGCTACTAAGACCTTGGCCTACGCAGACGATATCGCTCTGGTGACAGCTGACCCAAACATAGCCATAATAGCTATTGAAGAAGAGGCTAGATGTTTTGGACAAATCTCAGGCTATGCACTCAATCAGGATAAAACCCAGGTCGTCTTGAATGATAAGGCCAAGATGACTGATATGCGGAGTTGTAGAAAAGGCCACATATCTAGGCATCTGTATATCGTCCCGGCTGGATAGTGTGGTCAAGGCTAATGTGGAACCCCTCATGGTTACTAATCAAAAAGATCTTCAACGCATCAATAACCTACACCTATCTATTATAGGAAGGTGTAATGTTATTAAAATGCTTTTTTCCAAAGATTTTATATCTTTTCAGAGCAATTTCCTAGAATTTACATCATCATGGTTTAAGGCAATAGAACAGATTTTCTCTAGATTTATTTGGGCTTACTCTCGACCAGCCTATACATTTCTTACTTTACCAAGGGATAGGGGAGGGATGGCACCTCCGAATATAAAGTTATATTATTGGGCATCCTTTTAACATATAGTCGAGAGCTAGTGCAGATTAATCATGATGATATGCAGACAGATAAAATACCATCGGTTTTTGAACTTATGGTGGGACCAGAGACTAGGAGCTGTCTGTGGCGGCAATTGCATGATAGCTACTATAAAAAAGTCCGGTTTAAAACCCTGTATAGTGTGTTTAAAGCATGGAGGGCCATCAGAAAAGTGCTTGGTATCGGCAGACTATCTTTTTATACGCCATTAGTCAACAACCATAATCTCCCGGAGATTTTTGCCGGACAGTGTATGTTGAAGTGGGATAAAGCAGGTGTAAATCAGGTTGGGTGCTTCTTCTCCCCCACTGGGCTTCGATCTTTTGAAGAAATGAAAAAAAAAGTACTACTCCCTATCAAATGTAAACTCACTAGAAGTACAAAGTTATTACAACATGGCATCCCGGCAATGGGTGGAGATGTTACCGTCGTGGTTGAGGCACATGAAGCATTTAGAACAGAGGTATTCTATTCTTTGGTTAAATTCCTGCCAGCATATGCACACTCATGGTTATTTAATGAATACATTGAATTTTAACCACCTGATGAGTATTTCCCATACGTGGACTTAGAAGTCCCATTAATTTACCAAGAGCATAATAATTGGTTTAAAGGTGCCCTACCTTAAACCACAGGACATGTTAGACTCGGTCCGCTCAGCAGAGGAGCGACCTGGCCGGTCTTAACTTCATATACACCGCATCCAGACATTGTTGCCTTATCAGCAGTAGGGATGCGTACACTCTGCAGAGATTTAGTAACAATTTACAGAAGTCTTACACAATACATAATGAGAACATTAACAGTTCAACCTGCAAGGGCTGCTCAGGCTACACAACCACACATGGTTACTGTGAGAAAGTGCCCTCTTTCTTGCATGGTATGCCCCCACTTTTTGCTGAATTGCTGATGTTCTTTGATTGAGTGTGCCCTGGGCTCCTGCTAATCAGGTGCCCAGGGCTTATGTTCCCTCCCTAAAACTGCATTGAAGCCTAAACCCAATTGGCATCTCTGGCCACATGTCAGCCTCAAAGTAAATGGTACCACAGGTACCCAGGGCACTGTGACCAGAGGGCAGAAAGTTCCCTTTCCATTCCCCCATTTGGCGATTTTATCTGGGGTGTAATATAAAAAGAAACAAGTTTTAAAAAATTGCGCCCGTAGTCCGGTGGACATTAAAATAGATTGTGACATCTCATAAGCATACCTGAATGTCTCATTCGATATTCCTACTTTCATCTCCCATTTCACTGAATATTTGTCCAGGTCGTCTGGTAGTACTGCATTTATAAAGGTGTAAACCTCCCCAATAGAACTGACTTTATCCTGAAGTATTCTTTCAATCATACCTATTTTCTCAAACTTGACCCGGCCACCTCCTTGTCGTAACAAAAAATTTAGAATCTGGGGAAACTTAAGGAAATCCCGCCAGTCTAGAGAGAAAGCTGTGTGAGATTGAGGGCAAGATGTCGTCTGACTACAGACCATCGCTTACCTCTCCCCTCCAGGCTGAAGAAAATTATCCCGGGCTGTGTCTATCGGTATGCACGGAGAACCGGGTAGCATAAGCAGAACAGGCGGAGTACTTAAGTGGCCACGATTGTGCTCAAGACGAGCCGGATGCAGACCGCATATTCACAGAGAAAATCACTGGGAGGCTTTGGCGCGGCTGCTTCTCACGGCGGCTGCCGGGGCTGAGTCTGTTCGTGCACCGCGGTGGTTGCTAGGATACAGCAACGCGTACCCGGAAGGATCACTGGAAAATCCAGCATCGATGGCTGCTCGAGGAAGAGGCAAGCAGCAGCGGGTGACGGCAGCGGCTGCCCCAGTGCGGCAAGACGGCATGGACCCCAAAAATGAGGTAAGAAAAGGGGACCTACGTGCCAGTAAAGTGGACAAAGCAGGGAAAGTAGACCCGGAGGGGGGGGAAAATGATCCTCCAGGGAAATTAAACAGCCGGCGGACGAAGATTCATAACGAACTCGGGAGAACACAACCAGCCATATCAAGTATGTTCTCACCCTCAGCCGACTCCAAAACCGAGAATTCAAGGGAAAAAATGGGCGATGGTGCCATGAACAGTGCAACACTGGGGGCAAGTCAAATGGTTGTATCTGACGCTTTGGTAGATGACCCTGAGGGGGAAATGGGTGTCTCGGACCGAATGAAGCGGTGAAAGATGCGGTAGAAGTACCAATGCCAATCTTGGGTCCCAATTTGTATGGAAGGGCATTAATGAAGGAAGGTCAGGCCCTCGGGACAGAGATGGATATGATTACTCCAGGGGACAATGTGTCTAATGATGGAAGAAGAGATTTAACAACTAATACACGATCCCCCAGGAGAGCTGAGATAACAGGAGCCCAGGAATTAGGTTACCAGTCACCCTATATACAAGGAGAGAAATTTTTCTCCTTAACAGAAGAATCCGAGGTGTCAGATATTGATCTCCCCAACAGCAGCAATGAGGAGGTTGGGTCATCCTCAGGAGACAGCACCCCGGGAGAAAAATTCACCACGGCCAAGAAAAAAGCTAAAAAAATATCAGGGAAAAAGACTCGGCAAAAGACCCTGGGAGAACAGGAATTAACGGCAGAACTGGGATGGGATTACTCAACGACACTAATGTTGTCACCAGAGATGCCCAATGAAGATGGTAAACAACCCATGGACGTGGGTGGTGCAGACCCAGACCATACTAAAAGAAAGAATTCAATGGAGCCATCATTAGCACTAATTTTACAATCTTTAAGAGCTTTTCAGGATGACGTTAAAGCGGATAATCGACAAGCAAGGCTAGCTACCAAGAATCTGCAAGGATCAGTTCGGAAAGTAGGGAAAATCTGTTTGGATATTGCGGAACGGATGAACATGGTAGAGTCACGCACAGACATGCTGGAAAACACAGTGGAAACCTTGCAGGTACAATCTACTGCTCAAGATAAGACTCTTAAAGATGTCATGTGGAAGCTTGAGGACTATGAAAACTGGGAACGTCGGAATAATCTAAGGCTGCTTGGGGTACCAGAGAACCTTGAGAGTAATGATAGAAGGAAATTTGTGGTAACGATGTTAAAGGACTCCTTTCCTGAATTGTCTTCTTGGGATTGGGATAGAGAAGTCCAAAGAGCCCACAGATTCCCGCTGAATCCACCAAGGCATGCAGCCGAAAGAAAATCATTACCCCTTGCCATTTTGGTTTACTTTGGCAACTTTTTACTCAGTCAGGCTGTTTATGACTTAGCTAGACCCAACTCCAAAAGACAGTTTGAAGGATTTTCCTTTTTCGCTAAGCCGGATTTTGCCCATGCCACGGTGGAACGGAGATGGCAGCTAAGGCAACTAATGACCCCATTTCAAGCAGCAGGAGCCATGGTATTTTTACAAAATCCGGCCAGGCTCAAAGTGATTTATCAAGGGCAGAACTTCAGCTTTAATTCAGAAATTCAAGCTCAGAAGATGCTGGAGGACATTACAAAAGGAACTTTTGGATCTAAAATATAAAAAAGGGGGACTAAAACCAATCATGGAGGGATCAAGCCAGGATACCGGATACAGCACGGAATAGGGGTGTAACTAGGAGTAGTGGTAGCTAAAAGGGGGGAGGTGAGGTGGAAGGAGTTAGATGTCCTCACACAGGCTCATGGTTGAGCCTGGCTGCCTAGGTATTGGTGGTGGGAGGGTGGGTGGGAAAGGGAGGACTGGGGGGGTTTTCAGACAGGTGATAAGGTTCATGATAGAATTATATGATTTCTTTGAGGGTGGAAACAGTCGGGTCGTATCTTTCATAAATAAGAGAAAACTGGACAAAATTGGAATAGAGTTCAGGACAGCTGTGGTAGGAATGTGGTATAAAACCAGATGGGGGTATTGAAAATTGCATCCATTAATATATGTGGTTTGAATGATGTGAGAAAAAGGCAGAAGGTTGCGGTGGGGCTCCAATCATTGGGCGCTAACATCATATGCCTCCAAGAGACTCACATAGAGGGCTCACAGATACATGTGTTGAAAACACTAGGGTTTAGAATGATAAGCGCCACGACACAGGGGGCTAGGGTTTGGGGGTGGCGATCCTGGCTAAAGGAGGAGGGTTGCTGTTTAATCGATCAAAGTCTGATAAATATGGCCAGTGGGCGATTACTGAAATTCAATATAATGCGGGACAGAAGTTTACACTCTGCACAGTATACGGAAGCAATTGTGACAATCCTGTCGTGGTGGATGATATCTCAAATGAACTTACACACTGGCCTCTCCCACTTATAGTCTGTGGCGATTTTAACATTAATTTACCCAGCGATTGGTCTATGGAGGAGGGGTGGAGATATGTGGGCAGGAAACCGAAGGTATTTCGGGCGCTAAAAAATATGTGTCAGACTCATGGTATAGTGGATGGCTGGCAGGCTTTAAACCCGGCAACCGCAGGATATACTTATTTTTCTAATCCACATCTGACACATGCCCGATTGGATTATGTTTTTATGTCTAACTCCATAAAATCAAAATGCCAAATAGAAAAATTACCTCGGGTTCTATCTGACCATAACCCATTAATATGTAGTTTAGAAATAGACATGGCTAATTCCAACATAAGGCCCTGGACATTTGAAAGATCCCTACTTTCAGATAAGGGATATTGTACATATATGAGGCAATGGATACCACGGTTTCTGGAAGACAATCTAGGGAGCACCACTATTGAAATTGTACGGGATGCCATGAAGGCTGGAATCAGGGGCGAAACGTTAAGGTATTCTTTAAACAGTAATAAACGAGATAAGCTTTTTGAAGACCTTGCAGGATATTTTGGGGGCAGCAGAAGAGGAATTTGTGAGGGCTATGAGAGGAAAGGAGGATCTAGAAGGTGTACAGAGGCAGGTCGCAATTGCTAAGGCAGAAATTATTAATGTATATACTGATAAAGCAGTAAGTAAAGCTATCGCCCAGAACGAAGTGGGGTATGAGCTTAATGAACAAATCGGCCATCAGTTGGCGGTGCGTACTAGACAGCAAACCTCGTTAAATATAATTAGAGAGATAAATGATCCGGTGATTGGCTAGACCACGAATCCAGAACATATAAGAGAGGCTTTTGGGCGGTTTTATCGCACTCTATATACAGCAAAGGTAGGCAATGGGCAGAGTGAAATTGAAAAATATTTAGATCTCATCCCTTACAGTTCATTTGAGGAAGAGGATCAGCAATGTCTAGATCGTCCACCCGACTGGGAGGAAATCTTAATGACTATTAAGGGCTTGGCTAATGGGAAAGCGACAGGAACAGACTGTATTCCGACCGAATTTTATAATGTCTTTGCAGATCAGCTGAAAAATACTCTTACGGATCTAATAGTACATATATTAATGGTAGGCATCCTCCGGGTTCATGGTCACGTGCAAAAATTGTAATTTTTGGAAAAAAATAAACCATCTACACAACTTGGATCATATCGTCCAATCACATTAATTAATAGTGATTCAAAAATATATTCCAAACTGTTAGCCAACAGACTTGCACCCATCATACATAAAGTTATTTCGGAGCGACAACATGGATTTATTCCAGGGAGATCCACTATAGATCATATTCAAAGGGTCATCACGCTATTTGATATCACCAATGTTGCAGGAGACCCTATGGCCCTGATTTTATTGGACGCAGAAAAAGCTTTTGATAGGGTCTCCTGGCAATATTTATGGGCTATTATGTCTAGGATTGGAGTGGGGGATGTTTTTATTCAGGCAGTCAAGAGACTATATGTTGACCCAGCCGCGTTCGTAATGGTCAATGGCATATTATCCAGGGAATTTCCAATATCCCGGGGCATGAGGCAGGGCTGTCCCAGCTCCCCGCTCCTATCTGCGATCTATATTGTCCCATTCATTCGTAGGTTAGAAGACAACGCTCAAATTCCACCTATATGGTCTCAGAACTGGGCTACTAAGACCTTGGCCTACGCAGACGATATCGCTCTGGTGACAGCTGACCCAAACATAGCCATAATAGCTATTGAAGAAGAGGCTAGATGTTTTGGACAAATCTCAGGCTATGCACTCAATCAGGATAAAACCCAGGTCGTCTTGAATGATAAGGCCAAGATGACTGATATGCGGGTTGTAGAAAAGGCCACATATCTAGGCATCTGTATATCGTCCCGGCTGGATAGTGTGGTCAAGGCTAATGTGGAACCCCTCATGGTTACTAATCAAAAAGATCTTCAACGCATCAATAACCTACACCTATCTATTATAGGAAGGTGTAATGTTATTAAAATGCTTTTTTTCCAAAGATTTTATATCTTTTCAGAGCAATTTCCCTAGAATTTACATCATCATGGTTTAAGGCAATAGAACAGATTTTCTCTAGATTTATTTGGGCTTACTCTCGACCAGCCTATACATTTCTTACTTTACCAAGGGATAGGGGAGGGATGGCACCTCCGAATATAAAGTTATATTATTGGGCATCCCTTTTAACATATAGTCGAGAGCTAGTGCAGATTAATCATGATGATATGCAGACAGATAAAATACCATCGGTTTTTGAACTTATGGTGGGACCAGAGACTAGGAGCTGTCTGTGGCGGCAATTGCATGATAGCTACTATAAAAAAGTCCGGTTTAAAACCCTGTATAGTGTGTTTAAAGCATGGAGGGCCATCAGAAAAGTGCTTGGTATCGGCAGACTATCTTTTTATACGCCATTAGTCAACAACCATAATCTCCCGGAGATTTTTGCCGGACAGTGTATGTTGAAGTGGGATAAAGCAGGTGTAAATCAGGTTGGGTGCTTCTTCTCCCCACTGGGCTTCGATCTTTTGAAGAAATGAAAAAAAAGTACTACTCCCTATCAAATGTAAACTCACTAGAAGTACAAAGTTATTACAACATGGCATCCCGGCAATGGGTGGAGATGTTACCGTCGTGGTTGAGGCACATGAAGCATTTAGAACAGAGGTATTCTATTCTTTGGTTAAATTCCTGCCAGCATATGCACACTCATGGTTATTTAATGAATACATTGAATTTTAACCACCTGATGAGTATTTCCCATACGTGGACTTAGAAGTCCCATTAATTTACCAAGAGCATAATAATTGGTTTAAAGGCGCCCTACCTTAAACCACAGGACATGTTAGACTCGGTCCGCTCAGCAGAGGAGCGACCTGGCCGGTCTTAACTTCATATACACCGCATCCAGACATTGTTGCCTTATCAGCAGTAGGGATGCGTACACTCTACAGAGATTTAGTAACAATTTACAGAAGTCTTACACAATACATAATGAGAACATTAACAGTTCAACCTGCAAGGGCTGCTCAGGCTACACAACCACACATGGTTACTGTGAGAAAGTGCCCTCTTTCTTGCATGGTATGCCCCACTTTTTGCTGAATTGCTGATGTTCTTTGATTGAGTGTGCCCTGGGCTCCTGCTAATCAGGTGCCCAGGGCTTATGTTCCCTCCCTAAAACTGCATTGAAGCCTAAACCCAATTGGCATCTCTGGCCACATGTCAGCCCCAAAGTAAATGGTACCACAGGTACCCAGGGCACTGTGACCAGAGAAGGCCTCTAAAGGCTGCAGCACTTATTGTGCACCCTTAGAGGTCCTGTACCCTGACACTCACACACTGCCTTTGCAGGCTGCGTGTCTTGGTGCAGAACAAAGTGAAGAGTCGACATGGCACACATCCCTGTGTGCCATGCCCACAAACCCCTGCCCTGGCATACATCAGTCACCCCTCTAGCTGGGTGCCCTATACCAGTGGTGAGGGTATAGGTGCATGAGCCCTGTACCCCTACAGTGCCCAAGTTCATTCCTGGGCACTGTAAGTGCAGTGCTTCCATTAAGAGTATATGGTGCTGGGAGTTTGTCATTACGAACTCCACAACACCATAATGGCTACACTGAAGACTGGGAAATTTGGTATCAAACTTCTCAGCACATTAAACCCACACTGATGCCAGTGTGGGATTTAATGTAAAATGCACAACAGAGGGCATCTTAGAGATGCCCCCTGAAACTCGACCAACTTCTAGTGACCTGACTGAGGGGCTGCTTAGGCTGCCACCAACAGACATGTTTCTGGACCCCTGGGTCGAGAGCCTGCTGCTCTCGGGGTCCTGAAACAATGCACATCCTGGGACGAGGTGCCAATCCTCCTCCCCCAGGATGGGCAGGGTTCATGAAGGGGAAGCTTCAAAGGCATGCCGCCTTTGTGAGCCTCCCTAGACCAATTGCTGCTTTCAGCAACTGGTCCCCACTGGTTCTACCCCCCCACTTTGGGCGGGAGAACCGGCGGGAAAAACAAGTGAGGGAAAGAGGTGTGCCCACCTCTGCCAACTCCACCCCTCAGGTGGGGGAGGCGAGGTGAAGCACAACTCTGAGTCCCCGCCATTTGAGGATGGGGGGACCCAACCAACCAGGGACAGGCTCCTGCCCCCCTCCCACTGGAGGGTGGCAGGATAGGGGGTGTACCCATCCCAGGGAAGGGACCCATTGGTCCCTGCCCTTTACCTACCTGTAACACCCCTAAATCTAGTATTTAGGGGGCACCCTGAACCTTGCTTCCTCAGATCCAGACAAGAAACAAGAAGAAAAGAAGGACGAAGAGCCGTGCAGAGCTAACAAGAGGACGACGCCCACTGACTTGGCCCCAGCCCTACAGGCCTGTCTCCCCTCGAACCTGCTCCTGCGAAATCCCGGTGTGTCCTGCAGCCAACAACCTCAAAAACCCCGGAGGACCTGCCTGCCTTCACTTCCAAGCCTGCTTCTCCCGGGAACACCGGACTTGTTCAAACTGCAGCTTCTGGCTCCGGCCGGATACCGCGAAACCAGCCCACTCTGCACCCGCCGAACCCGGCCAGAGCTCGAGTGGAAAAATACCATGAGGAGGTCACCCCGGCGATCCTGACCCGAGATCAGGCGACTCCTGACCTGCCTCAGGCCTCCAGTCGACGCCTGCAGCCTCAATCCAGAGGATCCCCTCTACCGCGACCAGAGCAGGTAAGACTTTCCAACGTCCCAAGGCACCCCTGCACCCGACGCCCCACGGCCTTGTGTGCCCAAACCAACGTGGCCTAACCAACCCAAGACATCCCAACTTACCCGTCGAAGCGGTGGTCGCACCCAGAAGATCCTCGTCCCCGAGCCTGCAGTGTTTCTTCTAACCGGAGGCGCTCCATTGAAAACCACAGGGCACCCGACCTCAGAACAGCACCCTGCACCCGGCCGCCCTAGTGCCGCTGAGGGTGCACCTTCGTTGCTAATTTGGTTCCCTATTTGCCCTGACCTAAACCCTAGGAGCTTTGCTCCCACAACCCAGTGGCCTGCTTGCCAGCAGCCACCAACCGGAGACCCCCTATCCTCCATAGGATAACATTGGGTCTCAACACTCTGCACCTGGCCGCCCTACTGCCGCTGAGGGTGCAACAACAGTGCATCACTGACCCTGGGGGACGCCTGAGTCTAACCCCAGAACCTTAACTCCCACAGTCGATTACTTACCTACAAACCGATAACCTGTTTTTCCTCCATAGGATAACATTGACACTTTTTCTCCAAACAGTTTCTAAGTGTGGAGTTTTGAAACCTGAAAATATTCTTTAAAAATCGCACGATTAACCATAATGTATTTACTTACCTGTTTGCAGGAAATGTCCCAGTGCTGAATCTAGGTATCCAGCACTGAGTTAGGAAAGTAACGTAAAAAGTAACTTACCTGTAATTTACTGAAAAAGCCTATTCATTTCAATGTACTGTATTTGCTAAGTTTTGCAACCTACTGCATCCCATGTAAATCAAACAAAGTACAATTTCTATTGCATTTTCAAACTGTTCTATATTCAGCAACTTATTATTGCAAAGTATTTTATGCTTACCGGTGCCAGGCTTGCTTGGTTCTAAAATAAAACAACTGTATATTTTTATACAAAAACAATTGGCCTAGAGTTCAGTTCTCGAGTGTGTGAATTCATTTGCTGACTGAGTGTGTACATCAAATGCTTAACACTATCCTCTGATACTGCCTTACTGCTCGACCTCTCTACCACAAATAGAGAGTAAGGTTCTATCTAACTTTAACCTCTGCCTACCACTGGGGTCACCTGGACTCTATACACACTATACCTCATTTTGGTGTAGTATATATAGAGCCAGTTTCCTACAGTTACTACAGGTATTATCCCACAAACACTAAACACCATTATGGAAAAGGTTCCCACCAGCCGGGAGCAAATCCCGTTCTGGATAGCACAAAAGACTGCACAGCTTGAAGCAGTTTTTCCCCATACGGGTCTGCAGGAAAAACACAGAAAACGGACAATTTGCTTGCCAATGGGGATGGCACCCCGCTAGAAGATTGTGCAACCTGGGGTACAATCTTCGCTGGCATATATACCAGAACACATGGTACCCATTCAATAGCAGTCATACCAGATGTACTGAAACAGATTCAGAAGGAGTATGGGGCAGAGCCTGCCTTAGATCTGGGGATGAAACCGATTGGCAATTTTGCCCAGGTAGCGGCCATTATGTTGAGTAACTAAAAAAGGGGAGGCAGCAGCGATGGCTGTTCGCCAACGCCTGAGGGAATTCACTCCTGCACAGCAGGAGGGAAAATTGCCTAAGATTATCGATGATACAGATTATCTCTTGGTAGAGATAATCTGGGAGCCAGACCTGGCAAACCAATAGTTAAGAGCAATGCTGAGAAGGATAACTCTAAGCAAGCACCTGATTCTTCAAAGAAGAAATGGGGTAATAAACAAAAAAATAAACAAAACAAAGCACAGTCACGGGGTGGGTCTCCTCAACAGGAGTACACTGAGAGAAAATACAATTTGAGAAACCATGACAATATTAGAGAGCTTGACAGGTATCAGGATACTGATACACTTTCCTCTCGCTCCTTTCAGGAGTCGTACGCAAAAACGTTCGGAGAGAGACAGACGGTCAGAACGCAGATCGGAAGAGCAAGTCAAGCCAAAAGGGGAGACACATCATACTTCGGACTACATCATTAAACAGGAAGCCAAACAAAAGACTTCAAAACCTCACTTTATAAAGAAAAAGGTAGCAGAGATCAAAATTAGAAATGCCCAGGCTACTGAGGACTCTGCTTCTGAACGGGGAATGGGCAGTGACGACGTTGGACAGCACGGCAGAAGTCACAATAGCTCGCCAGAAACTGATGGATTATTTCGGGGTAGTAGCACTGAATGAGGATATCACAGTGGAAACACCCGGTACAAGGGTAAGTGTCCCACATCGATTATACGAAATAACACTCCAAATGGAGGGAGCACATACCCAAGCAAGTAAAGGGTCTCTTTTGGGGTAACCGGATATATGGTTACGATATTGTTTTGGTCGAAAAGGATTGGCCACCTGAGTTCTTAATGGATTGCCCGATGAGAGAAGAAGTTATTTTAACTGCTTTCTCTGACCTCATACCAGAATCAATTGGCTGTGTAGACGTGTTCCGATTGAGCTCCTGCCCCAGTGAATGCACCTACAGCATCCTGACAAGACCGGTGGCTTAATTAGCTCCAGATGCCGCAGGAGTGATGGCTACATGCTGTTTGGTTGTTGAGTGACCCTCAGAAAGGTGATCCTGTGTGCCAAATCGTAGAAGAGAGAACGTAGTGGGGAGGACCCTGCCTGAACCAAACATGGCCTGCCCTGACCTGCTATGTGGCCTATAAACACCAGAAAACTACGAGCAAGGGAACTTGCCTTATGGTGGCAAGTGGAGATGTCAGGAAAAAATCCTTTAAGCAGTGAAAATCATTTAATCACCACATCTGCAACAGAGGGAGTACAAACAGGTTTACTGCATATGCTCAAACTAATACAGCTGGAAGAGCGACCGTGCTATAACAAAAGCATAAGTCAGTCTCAAATTACACAGGCTGCGAGTCTAGTCTTATAATACTAATATTGGCAAACATCCATAACTTCAATACAATGTTAACAATAGAAAAAGCTTCCTGCTTTTCCGTTATTATGTCCCACCCAGATTGCGCACATTTCCTTCAAGCACAGCTTTTTCCTGTGTTCGTGACTTCTAGAAGTCACGCCACACTTACAGATTACAATTGGAACATTCTCTACTGCTCCGAATTTCCTGTTGCATATTCAAGTCAGGAAGTTTCCCAGCAAACATACAATGGGAGAAAAAAACACTTAAGTCAGACCGCGTTTAGACCTTTTTTAAAAGCAGGCTGTAAGTTATTACCAGATAAAACGTGCAACATAAACATGCACTTTTAACCACACAATTAAACCGCATTATACAAAATTAATTTTTTTACATGACAATATTTCACAGTTTGTGGGAAAGTGACAGGTAAAACAGAATAGTGAACAGAATGATTAGGGCCTAAATCTAAATTAGGGTTTTGATTCCTTTAATTCCCCTCTCTAGTCGATTCTTTGACTACTTCTTCACTACCCCTGTACATTTCTTCCAATTCTGTATTTTGCATCTCTTTATTTCTTATTATAGGAAACATACCTCCCACTTTACCTGTAACCCTCTTGCAAAATGCTAAGATAACCTGAAATACTAGGCACATCAATAGCAACAGAACTATTATAGGCAACAAGGCCTTAGACAACCCCGACATTCAGGACGGCACCCAGTCGAACCAGCCAGTGAACCACTCATCTGGAGCATTCCCCTCTTTCTTTCTTCATCTGTGTATGCAAATTATGCAAAGTCAATATGGCTTGAGTCAGATTTCCTTCATCTTCATTATTTGCTGGTATGAAAGTGCAGAATACGGAATTAATCTTTCTACATACCCCTCCTTCGATTGCTGTCATCAAGTCCAAAAAATATCTGTTTTCCAATACCATAAGTCTGATTGAACGCAGCTCTTCTTTAATTGCATTAAAGCCATCTTCAGTAGAATTTATTGCTTTCATCAATTACCACCGGGTGATTTGAACCCAGCGAGCAGTTGCTTTTGCTTGAAACATAGGTAACAGACTTCCAAAAAATGTTTGGGCGTCATTGAACAACCTATACTCTTTGGGCACATCCTGCCACACTGAAGTTCCAAAGTACTCAGCCATCCTTTTCTTCTGTGATGATGCAGCAAAGTTGATGCTTCACTCATGGAATGCAAATGCAAATCTTTTATTTCTTTTGCTGGTATTACCATAGATGGGGTATGCAAAGTCACCAGAGAGCAGATTCCGCTCCAGTCGGGGGTAATTGAGTGTATATTCGAGCGCCACAGTGCCAGAAAAAATCCATAAGGCTGGAGGTACCGCCCTGCATATCGGCATTGTAAATAGTTGAGTTGCAATGAGATTCCGTCCCACTTTAACAATTCCATTTCCCTGAAAGCAAAGAGAAAATCTCATTAGTTTCACAGCCAGCTTAGGATGACGTTTAGTTCCAGTCCATGTATATCTCTGTATGTATTCATCCCATACTTGCTGACATGATGCTTTTATATCATCAAATCTCAAATGACTTTTTGTTTCTGTGCCATTCCATAAAGATATGGCCCTATATGGAAACCTAGCTCAGTAATCCATTTATTATTGGCAAATACTGATGCTTCAATACTTAATACTGGCCTGGCTGCGCAATATGGGGGCAGTGGTTTGGCAGAATAATTATTACAGGTGGATGGTGGATTAGTTCTCTCTAGAATACCTCGTTCCAATACTGCTTCCTCCCAATTTACATAACTATATTTCTGCCCTGCTCCCTTCATTCTGGATATCTCTTTCATTATCTCTGTTTATCTGTCAGAATTTGCAAAATTTCAGGGGTTTATCAAATCTAGTTGTATTAAATCGGCCAGTCATAGGACTAACATGAGTTGGCTGTAACTGGGCTTCTATCCTACACAAGAAAAGGTGCAATAAACACTTTGTTATATTAACAGGCACTTCGTTAGGATACACTAAAGGTCGTGATTCTATGGCATGGGGAATAAGAGAACAAACATAACAACTATCATTTTGTGTATTGGTACCTATATCATGCATGCTTTTGTACCACAAACTATCAAGTAAAGAATCATGCAAAGGATGTATATCTGTTTCATTGAAAACAGCTCTACGAAAGCGTAATATTTCTTCCCTATGGGTGGGGTCTTTTGCATCTACATAACACATAATACAATAGCAAATTATCAGAGTAATAATCATAACCACAGAACTCAATATTATACTATGAAAAATATCATTTAACTGTCTCTTCATTTTGTCATTTATTCTTGGACCATTGCCTCCTCTTCTCCCTGCAGGAGTGAGGCCAAAAATGGAATAAGGTCTGTTACGTGCACCAAGTTCTACATCCCGTCCACTTTTACTGCTGTTGGCATGCTCTGCGTTACTTGGTAGGGGCCTAGAAACTTGGGGTCGTTCCATGTTCTCACAAAGTTGCGCACGAAGACCCAGGAACCGATGCTGATGGCTGTAGACAAGGGCAGGGGTGGTGCAGTACTGTCGGCCTGTTGCACCTAAACCTGTTTAGAATAAACCTGTACAGCTTTTGTTAAGGCAGACATGTATGCATTCATTTCTTGCCAAATACTTTCTAATGCAGACTTAGTATCAGAACGAATCATTTGATTTTGTTTACAGGAAAAATTAGAATGCCTACCTGTTACGACTTGGTGAGGGCTCAAATCATGATCCTTTGAAGGGGCATTTCTCAATGCATACAGAGCAAGGAGAAGGCAGTAAAGCCAATTATTTTTAGGTGTCTCACAAATTTTGCTTTTCAATAAGCCATTCATCCTCTCAACAATTCCATAACTCTCTGGGTGGTAAACTAAGGTAAACTGGTGTTCCACTCCTAATAGTTTAGTAATTTGCTGAAATACTGTGTAAGCAGAATGTTTGCCATTATCGCTGCGTATTGCCGCTGGAACCCCCCACCTCGGTATGACCTCTCTCACCAGAAATTTTGCTGCCTGGTCAGCATCACACCTGGAGGAGGGTCCCGCTACAATCCATCGTGAAAATGGACACACCACTACTAACAAGTACCTATATCCGTTACATTTTTGTATCATATCTACAAAGTCTATGTGTAACTCTATGAAAGGACCTATTGGTCTTGGAATGGAGGATGAAGGCATTTTTGATGACCTCTTATTAGAGTATTGATTAACACACATTAGGCATACATCAACTAATGGTCCTATATTAGGGATAAACCAGCTTTTATTTAATTCATCCATCATTAATCTTTTAGAATTGTGTGTTGGTAAATGAAGTTTTCGAAGGGCTGTTATAAGTAGTGATTGAGGCATTATAACTTTACCTAAAGTTGCTGCTCTATAAAGGAGATCTGGAAATCCAGTCACTCCCCCTTGATTTCCAGAGATCTTTCTCATGTTGTGGTGCTGTATTTTGAATGTCTAATAGTGCCTCTGTAGAAATATTCTCATAGTGTTTTATCTAAACTTCATCATCTGCATCTAAAGTGTGCATACTGCTTGTTTTCATTGCATATAAACTAGCTTTCTTTGCTGCTGTATCAGCAGCTTCATTTCCCTTAGACACCAAATCTGTTCCTTTTGTATGTGCCTGGCACTTAACTACTGCTACTTGACATAGTATTTGCAATGCAGCAATAAGGTCAGCTAAAAGATGTTGGTGCGCTACTGGTGTCCCCTCAGATTTAAGAAATACTCGCCGTTCCCATCTCTTCAGCCCTGAGTGAACCGTGGAAGCTACATATCCTGAATCAGTATATATTGTTACTGGCTGACCCTGACAAGCCTCTAGGGCCGTTATCATTGCTTTTAATTCAGCCACTTGGGCTGAGTCATGGGATGGCAAGGGTAAGAGGTGCAATGTGTGTAAGGTATAATCAGTAGGTGTACCAATAGCCTCAACAACAGCTGCACCTGTATGTCTTTTGCCTGTCTCCTGGTCTATCCATGAGGTTCCATCAATAAACAATTGTCGGCCATCAGAAAAGGCGTCCTCATGTGCCAGGTGATCGTCCTCCTCCAATGTTACACTACAGTCATGATCAGTGGGCTCTAGTGTGTGCACTAAAAAAGTTGCAGGATTGACTGAGTGTACTCGCTCAATGCAGATAGAAGGGTTTGACAGTATTACTTCATAACCTGTCGCTCTTTGAGTGGTCAGTGTACATTTATTTTTCTGCAGCACAGCAAATGGAGAGTGCTTAACATACAGTGTTACAGGGCATCCTGCTGTAAGAGTACTACTCTTTTCTACTGCAAAAGCTGCTGCAAGCGCTCGCTCACAAGGAAAGTGACCTTTCATTACTGAATCTAATAGTCCACTAAAATAGGCGACAGGTTTGTGACCCATTGGGCATTTTTGAGTAAGGACTGATATCATGGAATCCTCTGTGGCAGCAGAAAACAGAAAAATTCTCTTTGTATAGTCTGGATTTGCTAGCACTGGGGCTGAAGCAATTGCTTCTTTCAATGTCTGAAATGCACTTACACTGTCATCACTCCACTGTATGCCTGTGTTGTCAGTTTTAGCTTTCTTCATTGCATATAATAGTGATTGTATGATGGTAGCATAATCAAATACCCACTGACGTACAAAATTACAAAGGCCTAGAAATTTCTGCATGTCTTTTACTGTCTTGGACTGAGGCTGATCACGTATAGTTTGTATTCTAGAACCTGCTATCCTTTTGCCTTCTGCAGACAACACTTGGCCCAAATACAGCCCTTCTTTTTGCACAAACTGTAATTTTTTCCTGTCCACTTTGTATCCCTTAGTAGCAAGTATTGTAATATATTGACGGTTTCCAAAGCACATTCAGATTCTGTTTTACTACATATTAGTAAATCATCTACATATGGCAAGACTGTACTGTCTGACTGGAAATTTAACAAATCATCTCTCAATACTCAATTAATCACAGATGGAGACCCACAATAGCCTTGTGGTAGTCTAGAGTACTGGATTTGTTCACCATCAAAACTGAAGGCCGTCAAATAATGACTGTCAGGATGTAAAGGTATGCTAAAAAAAGCATTCTTTAGATCCACTACAGAAAACCATTTGCTGTCACTTGGTATATTAGTCAATATCACAGATGGGCCTGGCACTATGGAGTACTTTGCTAATACTATGGCATTAAGGGGGCGAAAATCCTGAACCATCCTCCAAGTATTACCTGTAGATTTTTTTACAGGATAAATTGCGGTGTTACGAGGAGATGGACAGGAATACAGGACTCCCTGATCCTTTAGTCTTTGTATTGTCCCTCTAATACCTTCTTTTGCTTCTTTGGACAGTGGATCCTGTTTTACACGTGGTAATTGTGCACCTGGGCTCAACTTTATCTTAAATGGTTCTGCAGATAGTATCAGTCCTACCTCATTTGTAGCTGATGTCCAGAGACAAGGCGGGACTGCTGCAACTGCTTCAATATCATGGGAGGGGGATGGCACAACTGGTAACGTGGTCTGTGCATGGTAAACACGCACTAACAAGAGTGCAGTGTGTGTATAAACTATCTCAGTCCTGCTGGGATCGTCTGAAAAGAGTTCTGAGTCAGAAATGTCCCGTGGTCTCAGACCAGGCATAAGAAAAATCAGGACCTTCCAAATTCCTCCATCATTATCTGATGCCACCAGAGCACCCCACCTACTGGATATTTCCATGCACTCAAGGTAAAGGGTATTCACCTGTCCCAGTTCATCACCACCAGCTTGCCTCCTGAAAATTAGTCTAGGTGGCAATTCCATCCATTTCCCTAAAAGTATTTCCTCTGTCTTCAGAACTGTAAGTACTGCAGACTCGCGCGAGCACTCAAATTCAAGATGGCCGCCGCTGTGTGAGCTCCGATACGAGGGAGCTCGTTTTTATCGACGAACTCAACAATTCCAGTCGGAAATAACTGGAAAGCGTATTCACAATGCTCAGAGACCTTACCTGATGCTGTGGTGTCCTTTTTTTGTTGAATAAGACGTTGCTAAAGGTACTTTTTTTCCTCCTGGTTCTTCTCCTATCTCTGCCTCGGAGTGCTGCCCAGAGTTCCTGTCAAGTGTTCAGGAAAGGGCCTGGCTTTGGCCTTACCACACCCACAGCCTAATTAAGCTGCTGCACCTGCTTTATTCTTGCAGTATTTTTTTCTGCTTTCACAGTACTTTATTATTCTTTACATTTATTTGCTCCACACTCTTTATTATATGAAAATGGACAATAAAAATGCGCAGAATCCTAATAATAAAAGGAAATAGCAAATTTCTCCGCCTCCTGCAAAATCTAAAGTGGTGGAATCTAGTGAACCCTCTTTGGCATTAATTCTTGATGAGATTTATGCATTGCGTACCAGCACTGATACTATTGTGTCAGAGATTAAAAGCCTACGTAAGGATATGGCTAGTATGTCGATGAAAGTTTCAGATAACTTGTGGCAAAAATTTCGCCTATGTCTACTCTTCTCCTGGACATGGAAAATCGTAATAGGCAATACAATTTGCGTATTTTTAATCTACCTGAGGATGTTGAAGGTGCTAATTGTAGACTATATCTGGAAAATTTGATACCTGGTCTGTTAAACATTAAATTTACGGAGTCCTTTGAAATTGATAAAGCACATAGGATTCCATCTCATCGCCACACTAAGCCTAGACAAATGATTTTTAAGGTTTTGCGCCATCATCATTTGTTCATGATACGAAAAGCAGCACGAGAAATACCATCCTTAATGGTTAATGGCAATAAGATCTTCATTCACCAAGACTTTGCTAAAGAGACTGTTAAGATTCGCAAGGAATTTTCTGATATTCGTCCTAAAATTGAGAAGTCTTGGTTTTAAATATGGCCTATTTGACCCTTCAACAATGCGAATTTGGAAAGATACCCTTTCAAAATCCTTTCAGCGTCCAGAAGACCTAAAGTTATTCTTGGAACAACACTCACAGCATTCTATGGATACGCATGATTCTGCTACTTGAATATTCTGACAATATGTATTTCTGATTAATTTTAATATTCCCTTCGAATTGGGCTCCAATGGTTGGTCATGCTTGTAAAGCACGTGTGCGTTTCAATTTTGTTATTAATGTTTATTTGTGGTCGTCTTTTTTATGTCTGTTTGTCTTTTTTCTTTCCCCTCCTTTTCCTTACACAATATTCTAGAACTACTAACTGTTTATACTTTTCTTCAACTTCTTTCTTTTTTCTCTCTATTTTATTATGGCAAATGTTCGTAATGTTAAAATAACCTCTTTAAATGTCAAAGGTTTGAGACATCCGGAAAACGTACAAAGATTTTAGATTATTTAGGAAGTTGTAAAGCAGATATTTGTTTTATTCAGGAAACACATATTGAAGATAAGATATTGGACTACATGAAAAAAAAGTGGGTTGATACTATTGTCTCCTCTCCGGCTAAGGGTAGGAAAAATGGTGTCGCTATTATTTTTGCTAAAAGATTACATTGTCAAATTTTAAGTAAATCATCAGATTCAGAAGGTAGATATGTCATAGTTAAAATTAAAATTTATGATTCTATTGTGTTTTTAATTAATGTTTATGGTCCAACTGCTGATGATCCTCTGTTTTGGTCTAATTTAAATACTGAAGTACTCAAGTTAGGTAATGTTCCTCTTATAGTTGGACGTGATTTCAACCTTATTTCTGATCCTCTATTGGATAGAACGTCTCTCACTAAATTTCGTCCTCCAAAAGCTTTTTTTACTTTCAAAACTTTCCTTAAAACTACAAAATTGGTTGATATTTGGCGACTACATTTTCCCACGGAATTTTTTTTCAAATTTTTCTCTAATCCACATAATTCACACTCGAGGCTTGATTATTTGCTAACTTCCAGACATTCATTAATTCTGTGGTTAATCCTACCATTGGTAATATTGATATATCGGATCATGCTTTAATATCTTTTGTTTTGCAGGTTAACTCTAATTTTAAATCACAATCCAGATGGAGAATGAATACTGATATTGTTCTTAATGAACAAAATAAATTGAAAGTATTAGATGCTATTCATGATTATTTTCATCATAATCCAGAAGGTTCTACATCCATGGTGAATAGATGGGACGCTTTTAAAGCTTATATTAGAGGTGCTTCTATTTCTCTAATGGCACATGAAAATAAAAATTTTAATTTACAAATTAAAGAATTGGACAAACAAATTGCAAAATTTGAAAGGCTGTTTATTACTTCTAATGATCCACAGTATAGGTTGAAATTACAAAAACTTAGATATGAATTTAATTCCATTCTTAGCAAAAGAGCTGGTATTCAACTCTCCAAATCCAAAGCCAAATTTTGTTTTAATACTAATAGATCTGGATGGCTTTTTAGCTAATTATCTATGTATTAAGAAAGATAAATCTCAAATAAATTCGATTCAGGGTCCCAATGGGAAAATTGCCATTTCACAACACGATATTGTTAATGAATTTCTAAATTTTTACACTACTCTATATAATAAACCTAATTTTGATGATTCTTCTTTAATTGATACCTTCTTATCTACATGTGGTTTACCCAAAATTTCCCCTTTAACTAAAAGTAAACTGGATCTGCCTATCACCGAAGATGAAATTCGATTAGCTATTAAATCTCTTAAATTAAAAAAATCCCCAGGACCAGATGGCATTCCAGCATAATTTTACAAGGAATTTCAATCACAACTAATTTCTCATTTATTTCAATTATTTACCTTTTTTAGTTTCACAGGCACTGTTACTGGTTCTTTTACTGAAGCCTTAATTGTTGTATTACCTAAACCTAATAAGGACCCTTCACTTGTTTCAAATTACCGTCCTATTTCTTTATTAAGTCAAGATTGTAAGCTCTATGCTAAAATACTTGCTACTAGATTGACCTCTGTTTTAGATGGTATCATTCATCCAGATCAATCTGGGTTTATGAGAAATAGATATTCTGCTAACAATACAAGAACATTATTACATGTTATAGAACAAGGGTCCAATTTACATATACCAGTAGGAGTGTTAGCATTAGATGCTGAAAAAGCTTTCGATAAAGTTCATTGGCAGTTTTTGTTTCGTACTTTATTTGCATTTAATTTTGGTGACATATTTATTCGTATGATATCTGCTCTTTATTCTAGTCCTACAGCTTGTTTGTTTATTAATGGCCAAACTTCAAACCAGTTCTCCCTTTTCAGAGGTACCAGACAAGGATGTCCCCTTTCCCCGCTCCTTTTTCTTCTCGTAATTGAACCTTTACTTGTTTCAATTAGGAATTGTAGTGACATTATTTGGTATTAATATTAAAGGGGCTAATGTTAAAACGTTAGCATATGCAGATGATGTACTTTTATTTATTAGTAATCCTATTTCCTCACTTCCTCCTTTATTTGAGATTATTTCATCTTATTCCATACTTTCTGGTTACAAGTTAAATACTAATAAAACAGAGTTCTTTCCTATTAATATTCATTGCAACCCAGATATGTTACCCATGAAAGATATAATTTGGCAAAGACAAAAGCTTAAATACCTAGGCATTTTATTTTCATCTTCTATAAAAACTACAATATCATTAAATTGTGAGTCTATTTTAAGTTATATCAAGGATAAAATATCTAAATGGTCTCCACTTCATCTTTCGTGGTGGGGAAAAATGGAATCCATAAAAATGACCATAGCACCAAACATTTTCTACTCCCTCAGCATGATCCCTACTCAATTTCCTATGAAGTTTTATAAAGATATAGACCGGCTTCTTACTAAGTTTCTTTGGAGCAATAAGGCACCTCGTATTAGTTATAAAAAATTAAAATTACCTACATGTAATGGAGGCTTTGGTGTACCAGATTTTCTTTGTTACCATAAAGCTTTTATATTAAAGCAAAGTTCTCTTTGGTTTAATCATTCTCATTTGAATAATCCCCTATATGGCTTTCTATAGAAAAGAGTTTAATAAATCCGTTTCCCCTAACTTCTTTGTTAACAATGTCCAATAAATCAATATTTTTTAATAAATCTGTTATTTTGAAATCCACTAAGTTAATTTTATACGATTTCAATTTAATCTTTCAATCACCTATGTCCATTACTGAAGATATGTCGTTATGGTATAATTCAAGTATAAAACATACTAAAAATGTTAGATATTGGCATTCTTGTATTAAGGCTGGTATTTTTTGTTTAAAAGATATTTATTATAACAATGCTTTCATTTCTTTTGATGTTCTACTAGAGAAATTTTATTTACCTTTCTCTGATTTGCCCAAATATGAATTGTTATGTAATTCTATTTTAGATTCATTTCCTAATTTTATTCCTTCTAGTGCTAAATCAGATTTATCAATTTATATTCAAACTCTTTCTACTTTGCCTCATACTGTTTCACTATTGTATAAAAAAATGATTACACTTAAAGGTGACAATTTTAATACGCTAATGACATTTTGGAATAATGAACTTTCTTTATCTTCATCTTACGAAACTTGGAAAACTATTTGGCTTGATAGCATTTCAGGATGGTTACCTGTTTCACTTTATCAAACAAACTCATATATCTTATATAATTGTTTATGGTCCCCACTGAAATTATTTAAAGCCAAACTTCTCCCGACTTCAACTTGTTGGCATTGTAATTTGCATACTGGTTCGTTAAAACATATGATTTTTGATTGTCCTTCCATTTTTAAATTTTGGACTGAAGTTTGGGATGTTATAAAAAAACTCTTAATATTCATGATGATTTATCATTCAAATTGATAATTTGTAAATCTGTCGTTCTTTCTCATAAATTAATTGACTTCGAAGGTAAGCTTTTTATTTTCTTATTATCAGCAGCCTTAAAATCCATTACCTCATGTTGGAAAGATGTTTCATTATTATCTGTTCATGTTTGGTGGTCTTGGGTGATTTTTACTAGAAGAGGAGCTCATTTATCTTTGAATGGTGTTATTCAGAATTGTAATTCTTTTCATTTATTCTGGAAACCTATTGATAATTACTTATCTTCTTAAAAGATATTTTCTATAAGTTAAGTTTGTTATAGATAATTTTACAAGGTTTCTATTTATTAGTAGTTCTATCTTATGATTATTAATATCATATGTATAATTGTTTCTTCCCCATCCCTTTTCATTTTCTGTAATAAGATATTATAAGATATTGTATTATAATGTACCTGCTATAATGTTATTGATGCTGATAATCTTCATATCATTATTTGGTACTTTTATTGTACTATTTTTTTTGTATTGTCTATATGTTAACTAAAAATTTAATAAAATTATTCTGAACTAGAACCGTAAGTACTGCATCTGCTAGCAATTTATAATGCACTGGCTCTGTCCTTTCAACCACATTTTCCTCCGGAATTCTTAGCAGATGTATCCCACATTTCGCTTGCCCTGGTATTTCACATGTCATGGATCCATCAGAGAAAAACCTTATTGTCATGTTTAATTTAGACATGATATCCCTTCCTAATAAATTTGCTGGTGAATTTGGAGAATAAAGGAGACGCTCCTGGGTTCACGCTCCTGCCACCTCTATGGGCACATGTGTTGTGTATGGAATGTGCTGTACTTCACCAGAGAAGCCCTGCGTATCCATGGTGGCAGAGGACAATGGAACATTTCCCTCTGAGAGGCAAGATTTTGTTGCCCCTGTATCAACCAAGAAAGCATACCTCCTTCCCATTATAATCATTTCTACCATTGGTTCTTCCTCTGGGTCTAGAGTCCTAGCTACCACAGAACAATTGGGATTCCCTGGTGCGTCCCTTCAGGCTGTATGATAAAAGGGGTTTCCACCTTGAACAATCACCCACCCCTTGTCCTTGACTCCCTGTGCTCACCACTGCAGTAGTCTGCACCTGATGCAGGCCTCCTGTATGTACAACAGGTGCTGGTGCCCCTTGAACAGGTACATTAGCAAATTACTGTTGTGGCATATAAACCTGTGGTAGTGGAGTTATTTGTTGTTGAGGATAGGGGACATACTGATAAAGACCATATTGAGGCGCTGGCCCTGACGTGTTCACATTTTGTCTTCCCCTTCCTCTGTCTATTCCTATTACTCCCTGCACTTCATCACTCTTCTTAAAACGGCATTCAGCAATAAAATGTCCAAAGTTACCGCAGTAATGGCATTTAAAATTTCTTCTTCCTTGCATCTGTCTCCCCTCTATTTGACCCCTTCCTTGCTCCCTGTTTACAACAGGAACCTGCACAGTCATTTCTTACCCTGTCTTTTCCTTCTAATTTTTTCTGTATTTTTTGTGTCACCAGTTTGGCTTGGGCTCTGTCACTTTGGTCTTTATTTTTCCTCTCCATCTCTTCCTTTTTTCTACAAAAATGTATAATATGTGCTTGTATTTCTACCCAGGGTTTTACATCTAAGGCCACAACCTGATCTAAATGGTCTTGTATGTCTCCTGGCAGCCCCTGTTTTAAAACATTGTAGAATAATCTACAACTACCTCCCATGTCTACAGGTCCTACATCTGCTTCCCACTTTTTCTTCATCATTGTTATGTAGTCTGCACAGGACTGTCCTGGAGACATAGTTTGTGTCACCAATGCCCCAATATCTGGTCGGTCTGGGTACCTATTCCTTAATTCAGTCCACACCCTAGAGCGCACTACTCCAAAAGCAGACCCATCATGTTTTCCTTTAGTAATAGTTACTCCTTGTATCCCTGCAATTCTCATTACACTGTCCACCTCATCCCCTAATGTGGAGCTCAAAAGGCTCTTTCATCCCCAAGAGCTAAAGGTATCCCAGCTGTTGCATTTTCAAATGCTTTTATCCATTTCCCTGCTCCTTCGTGTAATGGAGGCAGGCCTTTTTTTAGATTTTCTTTATCCATGTGTTGCCATGAAGCATAGACAGGCTGTGCTCCCTGTGTCTTATACACCAGTGGCATCTGCATTACAGCGGTATTCCTGCCACCATGTCCCTCATAAGGTGTCTCAGACCTTAAAGCATATTTCTTCCACACACAGAGACTTCGTTGCATATAATCAAAATCCCACTCTGGGTCCCCATAACCTTGAAAAATACATAAATCAGCCATTTTGATCAATTCAGGGTCAAAGGATCCTGCTCTTGGCCACACTTTCATCTGTGGCACCATACCTTCTGTCCACCCTGCAAGGTTATTAGTAAATGGGACAACATTATACCAACTGTTTTCTCCCTTCACTACTATTTCATTGGGTATCAAGTCACTATTTCCTTTAATTTCTACTCTCTTTATAAAACTTGTCATTCCCTGCATGTTTCGTACATGAAGGGAGCTTACTTCAGCCGGAGGGGAACTTTGTCCTAACTCTATCATACCCTCTGCTCGAAATGGACGCCCAGACCTTGTTATACTACTGGGAAACACCTGTTTTCCTCTTGTTTGTTTTATAAAGGCACTTTGTTCCTCTAATCTTCTAATATTTATTTCAGCATTTCTGGTCTCAGCCTCTTGCCACAGTTCCATGCATTCACGGTCAAGAACCCTTCTAATTTCACTCCCCACTGAATTAATTTTTTTCGTCATCTATCTCATCCTTTCCTGTCACATTCTTGATTTCATATCGTATCCTATATCCCTTACAACTGGCTTTTCATCTGGTTTAAATAATATGGATTTATATATATTTGAACAGTCATCAGCAATAAGGCTTAATCTCTCAATTGCATTCTGTATTCCATTTACACTGGTGGTCATGTCACGATAATCCTTATCCTCTTACCTGATGTATTTTTGATTGTGCCCCTAAGTCAAACTTCACCTGTAGGGTACTAGTATAATATCTATTTCCCTCACTTGAGTTTTGAGGAATCTTGCTAGCCCATTCTAATATGTCTTTTGACTTTTGTTCCAGCAATTTTCCATTATTGTCTTGTCTTAATTTCACTGAAATGTCTCCTGTTAGGGACACTGATCCCTCATATACTTTTTCAGGTTTGAGAGAATCTTTTTTAATTGTTTGAGCAAGATCAACCTCCCCCATTTTTAATAAGTCATCAACCTTTGGTGTAACTTTGTTTATGTTAGTCAGGGGTATTAATATTGGATCTTTGTAGCCTAAAGCTGGAACATCAGTGTCCACTGAGTCTATTGAGGTAGTGGATTCCTTATCTTCCACTGTAAATGATGGATACATACCCTGACGGCATAAAGGCCCTTTAATTATCCCAGAATATGTCCGGTGGTGCTGTGGATTCTACATGGGAATCCTGACTGAATATCTTCCACATGTCTAATGAGGCTAATCTTTTTGCTCTTTTATCTCCTTTATATGCTTCTAATATATATGATATTACATGGGCTATCACTGTATTATCAAAAGAGCCATCTGGTTGCCATGGAACCAGGGAAGTCTTTGTACCTTCTGCCCATTCCTGACAATGTCTTTTTATTCTATCAGAGTCTCCTGGAAATGTGGAAATCATATGGCCTAAAGGAGTCCCTTTCTCTCTCTGCCTCCCCGAGGGAAGATTTCTCAAAGAAAGGCATGACCTCACAATTTTTCTTTTAATCTACCAGAAACTATTACTATTCCTGTTCGTGCGGAAAAAAGTTGTGGACTATAACACAGACTACTCCCTTTTGTTTAGCCTCGTCTTCAGTTATCCCTAATTAAGCAAGTTGTGGGATACTTACAAGAGTTTCACACGACACACCTACACTCAAATCAGATGGATCTATATTACACGGAATAAATCTACCTGGTATCCTAGTAGACCCAACTTTTCCTATTCTTAAAGACTCCTGTCGTAATGGAGTTAACACTAAAAAAACAGTTGGTACCTCTGATAATGCAAGAGAACTCATGATCTATTACACATGATATAATAATCACAAATCTACACTATATATATATATATATATATATATATATATATATATATATATATATATTTTGTTTGAAAAAAACAACTCACATAATATATTTATACAAAATGTCAACTTTTTCTCTCTTGCTCTGCCGTTTTCCTAATTCAAACTGTCAGGATAAACTTCTTATATAATTCCTATTTCTCTAATAATTCCCCATGGGAAAGAAAAACAGTCTGTCATGTTTAACGAAATAAACATCTATTTCTCTGGTGATTTCTAAACAAAGGTCTGCCAGGATCAACAAAACACATTTACTTCTCTCTCTCCCACTCTGACGATTCCTAAACAAAGGTCTGCCAGGATTAACTAAATACACATCTCCGTTTGTAACAGTTGTGAATCAATACACAAGGATTCGATGATCGTCCTTTTTTCCTACCTTATTTGGCCGCTGCAGACGTCCCCCAGACCGGTACCCCTGTCGTCCAAAAAACAGATCTTTCGTCTCAAAAGGCGTCTGTCATCCTCCTCAAATTGTGCACGACTAAATTAGTTGTCCGAAGGGGCCCCGAAGGGGAACCTCCCCAGCGGCAGGCCGGAGCAAAGGCTTGGCTGGCTCTGCAACGATGTCAGGAAAAAATCCTTTAAGCAGTGAAAATCATTTAATCACCACATCTGCAACAGAGGGAGTACAAACAGGTTTATTGCATATGCTCAAACTAATACAGCTGGGAGAGCGACCGTGTTATAAGAAAAGCACAAGTCAGTCTCAAATCACACACGCTGCGAGTCTTGTCTTATAATTCTAATTTTGGCAAACATCCATAACTTCAATTCAATGTTAACAATAGAAAAAGCTTCCTGCTTTTCCGTTATGTCCCACCCAGATTGCACACATTTCCTTCAAGCACAGCTTTTTCCTGTGTTTATGACTTCTAGAAGTCACGCCACACTTACAGATTACAATTGGAACATTCTTTACTGCTCCAAATTTCCTGTTACATATTCAAGTCAGGAAGTTTCCCAGCAGACATACAATGGGAGAAAAAACCACTTAAGTCAGACCGCATTTAGACCTTTTTTAAAAGCAGGCTGTAAGTTATTACCAGATAAAATGTGCAACTTAAACATGCACTTTTAACCACACAATTAAACTGCATTATACAAAATTTCTTTTTTTACATGATAATATTTCACAGTTTGTGGGCAAGTGACAGGTAAAACAGAATAGTGAACAGAATGATTAGGGCCTAAATCTAAATTAGGGTTTTGATTCCTTTCAGAGAGAAGAGGGGCTGGCCTGTGAGTGGAGGGTCACTGAGAGCCTGAACTGCCATCGGGGGCAGCCATGGAGCTCCTGGTCCGATAGCAGGCCTTTGCAGCCCCCACGGTCAAGCTGGCTGCCCAGCGTCTGACTTGAGTGGAGCCCCCCGGGATGCGAAGTGGCGAGTGACTGCTGAGGGGTTAGGAGTAAGTACCTGGTGAGAGAGCAAGCGGCACGAGTCCCCATGTGAATCGAGGCCCCCATCGGCAAGAATAAAATGAGCTGCTTGAAGTGTGGCTGGTGTCTGTCGGGATGGGATGGGATGCGGCCTGCTTCGTAGTGAGGCCGGCCTGGAGCGGGAACCACCTGTGTTGACGTCCGACTGCCAAGTATCACCAGAGAAAAGAAGAGTAGGTCTAAGAACATGGAAGGCTGTCGGGGACTGCCATGAGGCTCTGAGTGACCGTACGTGCCTCTAGAAACAAAATTGGCAGCCTGTGTGCAGAGTAGGGTGACGCCCCAGGGACTCTAGAAGGAGGAAGACTGGGGCGAGAGCCAGGCGCGGAGAGTTGGTGTCGAGCCCGTGCTGCAGGCCCTTCTCTTCATGAGTGTACTAACCAAAGGTAAATAGGGCCCACTTTTTGCATGAGGCCTGCAAATAACATAATTGCCCTGGGGGGGGGTTTGCTTCGGCCTGGAGGAATGCTAGCCTAGCCTGGTGGGTTATAGCAGTGGAGCCTGGGAAGAGGGAGCACCTTGAAGCTACCCCCTGAAAGAACTGCGAAGACCCCCCCCCCAGGAAAGATTGCAGGGCACCACGGAAACGGATGAAGATGCCAGCATTGGCCTGCAGATGAGTGCCTGACTGAGACAGTGTGCTGGAGTCCACTGCTTTGAGTGTGCCGGGCGGCAAGAGACTGAGGGGAGGGCTGGCGGCCCCACAGGATTGTGATCATCAAATATAACACTGCCTGAGTGGTCCCAGATATTGATGTGCATACTTCTGTACGATGTAGTAGGCGAAAACTGTACTGGGATACCACCTATAGCCTTTGTGACCCTTTCATGGCCCATTTGGAGGAGGAGACCTGGGCAAGGTTATTGGCGTAGACACTGAATATCAGAACGCACTGCTGTGTAGAGAGGTGAGGTCCGGGCATCATTCGCACAGGCCCTATTGGCTGACTGAAACTCCTCCTGTAGGTGCTATGCTGGGCAAAGAGGTGGGTTTCTGGCGGCCTGACTGATCGAGTCCCAGCAGTCTGGCTACAAACGTGGATCTTAAGTGCAATATTACAGGTCTGATCGAACCTAACAATGCAAACACAAGGAGATGAGGGACGGAGCGCTGAAACTTTTCATACACTCACCCCCAGTCATTATTAGATCGGGGTTGAATCCATCATCGTTCTTTAGCTCACTTTGCCACCCCAATTCAGATCCAGCCATATGCAGATCAGTCTTGAACCTGTTCCTCAGGGGAACAGTCTTCCCAAACTGCCAAGCCAGGCCTTCCCTGAACCGGAAACCAGCATCCTGGGACCGGTTCCAGGGTAACACCCCTCATCAGCCAGGCTAGCTTGAATCCAGTGGCAAAGTTAGCATGGGACCCACGTCTGGGCATACCCTGCCAACTTAGGTCGAACAAAGCAAACACAAGGAGATGATGGACGGAGCGCTGAAACTTTTCAGACACTCACCCCAGGTCACTATTAAATCTGGGTTGAAACCATCATCGTTCTTTAGCTCACTTCACCACTATGCAAATCAGTCTTGAGCCTGTTCCTCATGGGAACAGTCCAGCCCGAACTGCCAAGCCAGGTCTTCCCTGGACCGGAAACAAGCATCCTGGGACCGGTTTCGGGGAAACACCTTTCATCAGCCAGGCTAGCTTGAATCTAGTGGCAAAGTGAGCAAGGGATCCATGTCTGGGCATACCCTGCCAACTTAGGGTAAAGAAAACAAACATAAGGAGATAATGGACGGAGCGCTGAAACTTTTCAGACACATATCCCCAGTAAATATTAGATTTGGGTTGAATCCATCATCGTTATTTAGCTCACTTCACCACCCCAGTTCAGACCCAGCCATTTGCAAATCAGTCTTGACCCTGTTCCTCATGGGAAAAGTCCAGTCCAAACTGCCAAGCCAGGTCTTCCTTGGACCAGAAACAAGCATCCTGGGACCGGTTTCGGGGTAACACCCGTCATCAGCCAGGCTAGCTTAAATCAGGAGGCAAAGTGAGCAAGGGACCCACGTCTGGGCATACGCTTCCAACTTAGGTCGAACAAAGCAAACACAAGTAGATGATGGCTGAAGCGCCGAAACTTTTCAGACACTCACCCCCAGTCATGAGCCTTGACCCTGTTCCTCACGGGATCAGTCCAACCCAAACTGCCCGAACAATGGTTAAAGATAAGCTTCAGAGAGGAGCTCAGGCCAATAAAATAGTACAATATACTGTCCCTGGCTGGAGAACAGGGACGAGGAGACAAGATGGGGTCCAAGCGAAGCGAGCAAGCACAATATAATGCGGAAATCGTTGAGGCTATAGAGGACTCTCGTGTAGCATTAAAGTCCAAGATGGACAGTATTACAAAAACATACAGAAAGAAGGGTCAGGGCAGCAAAATCCTGCACCAGTCGTTACCGTATCATGGCTATGAAGATCAATTCAAAACGTGGTGCAACGAGCCGGAGAAGTGACCCTCATACGCCCCCAATGATGGCGAAAGTACTTTCCCCAAGACAAATTTAAACACAAACGGCTCTACACTCAACTTCAAATGTAAATACTTTATAAGTGAATATCAATGTCCATAGTCTGTCCCATGTGAGAAGAAGATGGCATCTCTCAAATGAAACACGTTGTTAGCGTCTTTATTGGAAAAATAAGTTACTTTTATTCTTTCGTTCTTTTATTCAGTATAAATTCCTTAAAATCACAGCGCACATTTGATAGCCGACGCGTTTCATCCCTCTTGGGACTTCTTCAGGGCTAAAATATACACAAAAACAAAACCAAAAAAAACTATTTACAATCTCACCTCATGTTAAAATCCATATATTGCGTTACAAAATGAACCAGACATGATGTACATTATTTCTCCATAAATTACTGTACAAATTCATTTTATGTTAAGGGAATACACACTTGTTTATTTAAGTGAGGAACTAAACTTGATAAAGTTTCATAGTGTATATTATCTATATATTTACAACCTTAACGAGAGGAATTGACAAAAAATAATTTGTTCACAAGACTTTTCAACAATTATTAAAGGTATTAAAAAACGTTTTTTTCAATGCTAAATGCCAAGAACTTGTGGAACATGTCTGTTACATTTTAATGGTACGTTAGACTAAAGTGCTTCCCAGATTACTCTTCTGTCTGGTATTTAGTGCCTTCCCTAACTAGAGCTTGCCCCTCTACTTATTTAAGTGTCTCTTAAGAACTTTGTGGGTTTACTAATACCTTTAATAATTGTTGAAAAGTCTTGTGAACAAATTAATTTTTGTCAATTCTTCTCATTAAGGTTGTAAATATATAGATAATATACACTATGAAACTTTATCAAGAATAGTTCCTCACTGTATAGTACTGCTGATTGGTTATCTCCCTAGAACTTAAATAAACAAGTGTGTATTACCCTTAACATAAAATGAATTTGTACAGTAATTTATGGAGAAATAATGTATATCATGTCTGGTTCATTTTATAACGCAATATATGGATTTTAACATGAGGTGAGATTGTAAATAGTTTTTTTGGTTTTGTTTTTGTGTATATTTTAGCCCTGAAGAAGTCCCATGAGGGACAAAACGCGCCGGCTATCAAATGTGTGCTGTGATTTTAAGGAATTTATACTGAATAAAAGAACGAAAGAATAAAAATAACTTATATTTCCAATTAAGATGCCTAACAACGTGTTTCATTTGGGAGATGCCATCTTCTTCTCACAAGGGACAGACTATAGACATTGATATTCAATTATAAAGTATTTACATTTCAAGATGGACAGTAAGGCGATGGACATTAATCATCTCCGCCTCGATTTTCGTAAAGTTGTTGAGAGGGTCACTACTACAGAGGGGGATGTTGTGAGAATGTAGAGACACTACAGGAAACGGGGGAGCCTCTCGAAGCTAAAGAGGCACAAATGGAAGAAAGGATAGAAGATGTCAAAGGATGCTCTAGAAAAAAAAATTCGCGATTTCTTGGATTTCCTGAGAAGGCAGAGCGCTCTCCAGGCACTCATAGCACAAATGTTCAACTACAGGGACAGAGATGCAATCCTACAATATGTGCAAGTTCAGGGCCCACCCCTCTACGAAGATAAACCAATTAAAATCTACCTAAACTACACTTGTAAAGTTCAACATCTTCGCAACAGCTTCCTGGGGGTCAAACACAGAATGCGCGAGCAAAACAACAAACATAGCATTGTGTTCCCTGTGAGGCTCAGAGTGCAACAGTGACTCTGAGTCTACGAGACTCCACAGGAGGCAATGGATTGGATAGACGCCTTGAGCCTCGGACGATTGGAGCAAAACCAACCATGGAGTGATACGTGTTCGTACTGCAACAAGGGGTTTCCAACGAGGCTGCTGCGCACCACAGAAGGACAGACCGGAGGGCGCATATTGGTTGGTGAAGATGGTACCCTGTAAGCAGAGGGTTATCCCCTGGAGTCGGTAAACCGCTTCTCACCATTGTGTTTGGTACAAGAAACACAGACTGATGATACACTGGTGACCTGAGAACTCAAATGGTTGGGAGGTATGGATAGTGTCCACCCATGGCTGCAGGTAAAATCAGAGGGCAATGTAAGACGGTCCAGGGAGATATAACTTATTATTACACACTCTGGTTTACATATATATATTTTTTTGTTATCTTGTTATCATAGAGCTAGACCACTGGTTGAGTTACTGTCATTTGAGCGGGATAGTCCAGTCACCACACATAGGCACTTTGCTGAGACATCATTGGGGACTCGTGATGGGCTGTAGTTCTGGTGAACTGCACAGGTTCTACATCTGGTGAAGTTGTTGGGGTATTAGTTGAGGTAAAAGGTATTGGGAAGGAGACTGGGGTTGGGCTTACTGTTCTCTTGATTACTGTTGAGCTGAGAGTGATGGGTGGCTACTGCCTTTGGGTGGGATATTACATGACTGTTTTTATGATTGTGGCATGCTTTTTTTTAGGATTGTAATGTTGGTGGATGTTTGACGGGGAGGGAAGGATTCCAATCTAGAGATACATAGGCAGTTCTACTGTCGGTTGCTTGTTCTAACACTGATGATATCACATGAAAGGTGAGGGGACTGGATATAAATTCATGACCTGGAATGTCCACGGACTGAATAACTATGTCAAACGTAATCGACCTATGCATATCTGTGACGGTATGGGGTATTGATTGCATTCCTTCAGGAAACCCATCTATGGGGGGATTGTATTAAATATGTTAAGAGACGATGGCATGGACAAATGTATGCTACTTCTTATTTGGGGTATGCAAGAGGTGCATTAATATGGGTGACACCCGGAGTACCCTTTGAGCCTATTTGTGATGATGGAGGGTACGCTTGATACACACAGTTTATGTTTATTGAATGTATATGCCCCAAAGCTGATGACGTGGTCTTTTTGGGTGCAATGTTAGGGAAAGTGCAACACTCTCCCGAGGTGGAAATTGTAATGGCGGGAAACTTTAATTGTTCTTTAAATGGCAATATGGATACATCCCCACCCGCATAGATACTAAACCTTAAGCTGTGGCGGCATTGCAATAGGTGCAGAGTACTCTTGGACTGATAGAGTTGGCAGCAACGAAACTCGACCGCACGTACATATTTCTGCCATACTGCGGCGACAGATACATACAGCCGTCTAGATTATTTATAAATATGTCAACAACTCACAGAATCACAGACACCCAGTACATGGCCCGCTATTTATCAGATCATTATCCACTGCTTGTTACGTATACACTTTATAGACCAATAGACAGAACACCACTTTGGAGGCTCAATACAAACGCACTTACCGACCCGATATTTCGGGACACCGTATACGGGGAGGTAGCACAATATTTTGAACTTAATTAGGAAACCACGGATAGCAGGGCCACGGAATGGGATGCCAGGAAGGTGGTCCTTAGAGCCTTAGAGGTGTGTGCATGTCTACTGCGGTTTGGTTCTGATGCACTTTGGAGGATGACTTGTCTAGCGTGAATTATTGACGTTGTAAAAGACACTTCCCACAGATCAGACATTTGTAAAGGACTGGAACACTCAACGGCAAAGTGTTGGGGAGTAATGGAACAGACTTGACAAATATATCAGGAGTGCTGGCAAGAAGCGTTGGTACTTAGAGGGAGACAAGTCAGGGCGCCTACTGGCACTCATGATTAGGTCAGAGAATCACATTCAGCCTATCTGGGAGGTGCGGGATAGTGGAGGTAATCAGGTATACACACAGCAGGCCATTAATACAACATTTTCAAACCCTCTGAGGGAGGTTTATGCTGAACCGCAGAGCGATGTGAGAACCCAGGTAATATCGTCCTATCTAGAGGGTATCTCACTCCCATGTCTCTCTTGAGGTCCTGGTTGCCCCGCTGAGTAAGCAGGAATTGCAAAGTTGATGGGGTATGAATATGCCCTGGCCTTTCTGCATGTAGAACAGGCTTTTGATTCTGTGAGATGGGAATGCCTTTGGCAGGTGCTCCATAAAATGGGTCAGGGCTCACACTTTATTAATTGGGTTAAACTGCTATACGAATCCACAAGCCAGAGTATGCACGGGGCGTTATGTCTCAGTGGCTATGGAGGTACAGCGCAGCACTAGGCAGAGCTGACTCCTGCCTCCCTTGATTTTTACCATAGTGATGGAGCCATTGGCACATCATTGGCAACAGGCTCTAAAGGGATGGGGCATACAGTTTGTCGTGACAGAACACATAATTTCTCTCTATGCAGATGATGCTATGATATATTTGAAACAACCGGGTACCTCGGTCCCGTTGCTGTTGGATGAGCTGACAGTGTTCTGGGAGGCCTCTGGTCTCTGGATTAATAAAACGAAATCCCTCCTGTTCCCACTGGGTCGCCTTGGGGATAGTCCGCTAGATCAGCTCCCGCACGTCGAGTTACCCTGGACAATAGACAGGGTCTGATATTTGGGGATATCTATATAACACATGAGGAAAGGCGATTCTATGACACATATATGGGATGGGTGATAGAGGGGCTGCGTCACTCCATTCAGTTTTGGAACACACCGAGACTGTCTTTATATTTACGCTATTTATATGTAATGCAGCTGATGTTCTGTGAACTACCTCGGAGGGTCTTTAGAAAACTGGACTCACTATTGGAGGAGCTTCTGTGGAACGGTGAACGATGTAGGTTTGGGATGGATACACTGCGAAGGGAGTGGAATCGGGGGGGGGGGCGGAAAGGAGGTCCCCGACCTGGAATTGTATAATTTGGCAACACAGCTCCAACGCACAATACATTGGCTGGATACTGAGCTCAAGTGGGAAAGGTCCTTTTTGGCAGATACCCATGAAGGACATCCACTGGGAACATTACTGATGTGAGGTAGAAACCTCCCATGCACATTCCCTCATTTGATCCAACTGATGGCCAGACTTTGGGTAAGGACAATCCAGACAATGATAAAACAGGCGCCATATGTGCCTGAAATAGATGTTGCGATTGTACGTACATCCCTTTGTCCAAATTGTACAACTAATGTCTATAGAGAGGTGGCAGAAGGGGGATTTATAAACCTACAAGATGCAATGCAGACATTTGCTCTAGACCCGGGTCAGTTCCTTCAATGCGCAAAGATTGCTGCCATGGCAAGGCAGCTATGGTCTACATTTCCGTAGGCTTCTGACGCTATCTAATTGCTAGTTTATGTGTTATCTATGGCACGTGGTCGTAGATTTGTGACCCACGTGTACCGAGCGCTACGTGCAGACTGGTCAAACCACTGCAGGTAGATGAGAAATGGCAAACCCTTAGTGATGAGCCCCTGTCCCCTAGAGATTTGTTGCATATTCATGCAGGAGTCCGTAGGGTGTCGGCGTGTTCAAGGTTTAAACAGATTCAATATAATATTATACATATGACTTAACTGTCCCCTAAACGACTGCACGCAATTTACACAATACGAGACCCCTGATGTCTGAAATGTGCGAGCCATGAGACTGATTTCTTACATATGGTCTGGCACTGCTCTTTGGTGGCGGCGTATTGGGCTGAGGTTGTAGAGCAGCTTAAGCATGCAAATGGCTGGGATATCCCTCTGGCAATTAATAAATGTCTCTTGGGCCTCTTGCCCAGAGATTTGAAAGGAAAGCTCAGCAGACGACTTATGGTGTTGGGACACACAGTGGCAAAAAGACGCATAGCGATTCATTGGATGAGCAGTAAACCCCCAACCAGAGAGAAGTGGAAAGGGGATTTGAGGGAATGGACAAGTGCAGAGGAGGAATAGATGAGAAGGACGAGGAAAGATGGCAAATTGCCTGATGTGCTACTCACACTGGGGGTAATGCTGCGTGGCTTGATGGACACTGCTCTGTACTCACAGCCCGAGGCAGATCGAGAGGAGGACCTGGGACTGGAGGGTGGGCTGGAGGAGGTTAACCCCTTCGATGCTCATGACGGAGCATTTCCATCATGAGCATCGGTTGGGCTGTGCTTATGACGGAACCGCTCCGTCATGAGCACAGCCCCTGGGGGAAGCGCTGGCGCTCCCCCCCTGGGGCATTGATCTTGCCCCCACAGAGGGGGATGGCAGCAGAAGAGTTTCCGCTGCCACCCCCGGCACCCCCCACGCTTCCCCATGACATCAGCGCACACAGCGCGCGCCGACGTCATCAGGAAGCGCTGGACGCGCTGGAAATCATTTCTTTCCAGCGCGTCCAGAGGGAGGGTGAGTGTTTGTTGGTGCGGTGGGGTGGGGGGCCCAAATCTGGATTCCTTGAGGCATCGGGGGAGAGGAAACTGTGTTTCCCCTGATGTCTCAATGCAGGGCATTCCTGGTGCACGATCGCGCACAGCGTCGCGATCGTGCACCAGGAATGTCCCACTAGACACCAGGGATTCCTTTTTTCTATAAACGAAGCGACCCCTTGGGCAAGGGTCGCTTCCTAAAGGGGCAAATAAATTAAAGACTTTTCTGCCCCCTGGGGACAGATCGGCCGATTTTTGGCCGTTTGTGGACCCAGGGGGCAGAAAGCCCACTAGAGCCAGGGATCTTTTTAAAATTAAATTGGAAGCGACCCCTTGGGCAAGGGTCGCTTCCTGGGGGCCAATTAATTTATAAGTATATTCTGCCCCCTCTGGGGGCAGATCGTTTTTTTTATTTGGCCTCTCTGCCCCCAGGTGGGGCAAAAAACCCCACTAGACACCAGGGATTTTGTTTAATTGTAAATGGAAGCGACCCCTTGGGCAAGGGTCGCTTCCAGGGGCTAAAGTTTAAAAAAAAGTATATTCTGCCCCCCCTGGGGACAGATAGCCTGATTTTTTTTGGCGTTTCTGGACCCAGGGGGGGCAGAAAAGCCCACTAGAGGCAGGGAATTTGTTTTTTTTAAAAATTGGAAGCGACCCCTTGGGCAAGGGTTGCTTCCAGGGGCCATATTTAAAAAAAAATTATATTCTACCCCCCCTGGGGGCAGATCGGTTTGTGTATTTGGCCAGGGGGGGCATAAAACCCCATTAGACACCAGGGAGAGTTTTAAATTTTAAATGGAAGCGACCCCTTGGCCAAGGGTCGCTTCCTTCTGGCCTAAATAATTTTAAAGATTTTTCTGCTCCCCCTGGGGACAGATCACCTGCATTTTATGGCATTTCTGGCCCGGGGGTGGGGGGCAGAATAGCCCACTAGAGCCAGGTATCTAAAAATAAATAAATTGGCCGCTTCCAGGGGACATATATTTTTATATGTATTTGGCCTTTCTGCTCCCATTTGGGTAGTGACATAGCATGTTATAATGTTGTTTTATTTCTTGTGAATTGCAATCGTAATGCTTTATTTCTCCTTTTTTGTTAGGTCAAGGCTTTTGCTCTTTAGACTGTTCCAAGTTGCGGTTTCGTTACTGTTTGCGTAGTTGCATGTGTTTGGTAAGAGACTTTTTTTGTACAATGTAAATGAGTTTTATTTCTCTGCATGAATGTGTTTTTTGCGAATGGTGTAATAATAGCAGTATGTTTGGCTTCTGTTTTTTGAGGGTCAAAAACTTTTTGCATTTGTGCTCGATGTGTATTTTGTTGTATTGTGAGTAATTGGTTTTGTTTTTTTCTTTCTAGTGGGATATTGTTGGTTTTTGCTGTGTCTCTGCAGAGTAGGTGCTGGTGAGTGTAGCTGTCTCTTGTAAGTGAATCGTATAGTTTTTGAGTATATAGATCTTTGTGATAAAGGCACACATTTTTTTACTTACTTGCTTTGCACAGTGTTGGTTGTTGTTGACTTGTTTGTGCAGTCTCCTTTCTTAGTAAGGATAATGGCTAGCCGCAGGATTACTGCTCAGCAGGTTGTTGGTATGCTTTTTGAGTCTTCCTCTGACCATGCTTCAGAGACTGACTCTGCATCTGAGGCAGAGGAGGCAGGGGACGATTCAGGCAGTGAGTTTTCTCTCCACATGGAATCATCGGATGATGAAGCTACTCTCAGTGCGGATCAAGTGCCTGTGTTAGAGGAGGACATTGATGTGCTGATAGTGCGGCAAGAGGCATCTGGGCTGCAGCCTGGGGCTGCAAGGCTTCCTGTTGGTGTAGTGCGGCAAGAGGCATCTGGGCTGCAGCCTGGGGCTGCAAGGCTTCCTGTTGGTGTAGTGCGGCAAGAGGCATCTGGGCTGCAGCCTGGGGCTGCAAGGCTTCCCGTTGGTATAGTGCGGCAATAGGCATCTGGGCTGCAGCCTGGGGCTGCAAGGCTTCCCGTTGAAAGTGCTGACCTCTGGGTTGCCCCAGGCATTGTGCAGCCGGCATTGCCAGACTTTACTGGTGTTCCAGGGTGTAGAGTGAATACTGAAAACTTTTGCCGATACATTTTTTTCCGTTGTTTATGGACGATGTGTTTTTGGCAGAGATTGTTGAGCAGACTAATTTGTATGCCGAACAGTTTTTGAGGGTCAACAGTGCCAGCCTTAAGCCCCACTCTAGAGCTACCCAGTGGACTCCCACAAATTTGGAAGAGATGAAGAAGTTCTTGGGTTTAACTTTTTTGATGGGCTTGCTAAAGAAGCCATCAATGTCTTCATATTGGTCTACTAGTCCCTTGATGGCAACGGCTATATTTCCGGCAGTCATGAGTCGTGATAGGTATTTGCTTCTGCTTCGGATGATGCATTTTGTCGATAATGGTTTAGCGTTGCCACGAGATCACCCTGAATGTGACCATCTTTTTAAGATTCGACCTGTCATTGATCACTTTGTTGATCGATTTTCTGAGATCTATGCTCCAGGGAAAGAAATTGCAGTGGATGAGTCTTTGGTGTTGTTCTAGGGCCGCTTGGTTTATAGGCAATACATTCCTAGTAAGAGGGCACGCTATGGAATTAAGCTGTATATGCTGTGTGACAGTAGGACTGGATATGTCTCTAATTTCAGGGTGTACACCGGTAAGGAATCCAGGATTAACCCCCCTGGTTGTCCGTCCACTTTTGGAGTGACTGAGAAAATTGTGTGGGAACTTGGTAGAGAATTTTTTAACAAAGGCCACCATTTATATGTAGATAACTTCTACACTGGTGTGCGGTTGTTCAGGGAATTGGCCAAAGTGGACACTGTTGCTTGTGGCACAATCCGCTCTAACCGTAAAGGTTTCCCAAAAGAACTTGTTTGCCAAAAGCTTGTGCGGGGACAGTGCAATGCGTGGCGTTGCGAGGAGCTTCTAGCTGTGAAGTTTTTAGACAGGAGAGATGTCTACATGCTGACTACCATCCATGATGAAAGCACTGCACCTGTGACTGTTTGGGGTCACATTGCTGAAGTGCGCAAACCTGTGTGCATTTTAGACTATAATAGGCACATGGGTGGTGTTGACAGAGTAGACCAGAGGTTGGAACCTTACGCTGCTCTTCGTAAGGCTTACATTTGGTATAAGAAGTTGGCTATCCATCTTTTCCACTTGGCAACCTTTAATGCTTTTGTTGTGTTCCAGGATTCTTGTCCTGAGTCAAAGATGACTTTTGTTAAGTTTCAGGAGTCTGTAATAGGCAGCCTTGTTTTAGTGGAACAGGCAAGTGTTCCTAGAGTTGGAGTGGTGGAGAATGTTGCTAGATTGAAAGATCGCCACTTTCCTGATCACATTCCTCCCACACCCTCAAAAGACTTTCCCAGTAGGAGATGTAGAGTCTGTTGGCGAAGAGGTATGCGGAAGGAGACTCGTATGTACTGCCCAGAGTGTCCTTCTAACCCTGGGCTGTGTGTGCCTGCTTGTTTTAGAATGTACCACACGCAAAAGAATTTTTGGGAGCATCCATGAGTGGTAAAGTGAACTGCCTGGCCTCTATTGTTTAATATTTTTGTTCAGTTTCAAGGTTGGCATTTGTGTAGTGTATTTAGTTTCAGATTTTGTGTTAGTAGATTTGTATTTATTTGCAATTTGTTTGTGTTTTCTTATTTATATAAAAAAAATCCTAAATGTGATGGCGGTGTGCGTGGAGTGGCGCTTGTGTGGTGGTGTGCTTGGTCTGGCGTTTGGCTGGCGGTGTGTTTGGATTGGCGCTTGGCTGGTGGTGTGTTTGGATTGGCGCTTCGCTGACGGTGTGCGTGGACTGGCGCTTGGCTGGCGGTGTTTGGACTGGCGCTTGGCTGGTGGTGTGCGTGGACTGGCGCTTGGCTGGCGGTGTGCGTGGACTGGCGCATGGCTGGCGGTGTGTGTGGACTGGCGCTTGGCTGGCGGTGTACGTGGACTGGCGCTTGGCTGGCGGTGTGTGTGGACTGGTGCTTGGCTGGCGGTGTGCGTGGACTGGCGCTTGGCTGGCGGTGTGTGTGGACTGGCGCTTGGCTGTCGGTGTGCGTGGACTGGCGCTTGGCTGGCGGTATGTGTGTGGACTGGCGCTTGGCTGGCGGTGTGCGTGGACTGGCGCTTGGCTGGCGGTGTGTGTGGACTGGCGCTTGGCTGGCGGTGTGCGTGGACTGGTGCTCAGCTGGCGGTGTACGTAGACTGGCGCTTGGCTGGCGGTGTGTGAGTAGTGACTAGCTGCTGGTCACTACACACACTGCTAGCTAAACGCCACTCAACGCAATCCGTGAGCTGGTGTGGTTGCTGTGTCAGGAATGTGGGCATGTGAAAGTGATGGGCCCTTGAATGGCGCTGTCTGCTGGTGTGAGTGTTGTAATGTGCTGGGCCCGCGGCTGGCGTTGTGAATGGTTTTGTATGTGTCACACGTATGAAAGGTGTATGAATGGCCTGTAAAGAGGTTGGTGCCTTGTCGTGGCTTTACAGCTCACGAGCTGTGAGTCAATGGTTCAGTTTCTCGTCCTTTCAATTAACAGTGCATTTCATTTTTGTGAAATCTCTGGTTAATAAAATTTTATATACTGAACCATCACTCGCCCTCGTGCTAAATCCAACCAGTATGTGTGTGTGCTTGAAGAATAGATGGCTCTGCAGTAATCTTTGTCTGTTTTGTCTCTCTGCCAAGCTGTACATTTCATCTAAGAATAACCTAACAACTGTAGTTTTTGTCGTAAACTAAACACCCATGGGAGTGCATGGTGATGTCTCTCTTGTGGATTCCAACAAGTTATCTTACCCACAATGTCCTGCAAACCTCAAAATGTGACTGCGACATTTTCATTGCATTATTGTGTCCAAATTTTCACACTGCAGAAAGTAACAACAAATTTCCAACCCCACAGCATTTCTCCAAGTATCCCAATAGAAATGGTACCTCATTTGTATGGGTGGGCCAAGTACCCGCTGCAGGGAAGGGCCCAAAACCTACTGATGCGACATTAAAATTACCTATCACAAACCAACCTGGTTTTGCAAGGGGGGGTCCCATGAGTTTTTGGCCCGGGGCTCGGCGGCCATCTAGGGAAACCTACCTAACCCACACATTTCTGGAAACTAGACACCCGGGAGAGTCCAGCGAGGTATTGCTTGCCTGGGTCCCCCATCATTCTCCTACCCAGAATCCCCTGCAAACGTCAAATTTTGCTGAAAAATTCACTTTTTTCTCACATTTCTGTGGTGGAAAGTTCTGGAATCTGCGTGGATCCACAAATTTCCTCCCACCCAGCGTTCCCCCAGGTCTCCTGATAAAAATGGTACCTCACTTGCGTGGGTGGGTCAAGGACCCGCGACAGGCAAGGGCCCAAAAGCTATTGAGGCAACATCAAAATTACCTATCACAAACCAACCTGGTTTTTCATGGGGGGTCCCATGAGTTTTTGGCCCGGTGCTCGCAGCCATCTAGGGAAACCTACCTAACCCCCACATTTCTGGAAACTAGACACCCGGGAGAGTCCAGCGAGGTATGGCTTGCGTGGGTCCCCCATCATTCTCCTACCCAGAATCCCCTGCAAACCTCAAATTTTACCGAATATTTCACTTTTTTCTCACATATGTGTGGTGGAAAGTTCTGGAATCTGTGTGGATCCACAAATTTCCTCCCACCCAGCGTTCCCCCAGGCCTCCTGATAAAAATGGTACCTCACTTGCGTGGGTGGGTCAAGGACCCGCGACAGGCAAGGGCCCAAAAGCTATTGAGGCGACATCAAAATTACCTATCACAAACCAACCTGGTTTTGCATGGAGGGTCCCATGAGTTTTTGGCCCGGGGCTCGCAGCCATCTAGGGAAACCTACCTAACCCACACATTTCTGGAAACTAGACACCCGGGAGAGTCCAGTGAGGTATGGCTTGCGTGGGTCCCCCATCATTCTCCTACCCAGAATCCCCTGCAAACCGAAAATTTTACCGAAAATTTAACTTTTTTCTCACATGTGTGTGGTGGAAAGTTCTGGAATCTGCGTGGATCCACAAATTTCCTCCCACCCAGCGTTCCCCAGGTCTCCCGATAAAAATGGTACCTCACTTGCGTGGGTGGGTCAAGGACCCGCGACAGGCAAGGGCCCAAAAGCTATTGAGGCGACATCAAAATTACCTATCACAAACCAACCTGGTTTTGCATGGGGGTCCCATGAGTTTTTGGCCTGGGGCTCGCAGCCATCTAGGGAAACCTACCTAACCCACACATTTCTGGAAACTAGACACCCGGGAGTCCAGCGAGGTATGGCTTGCGTGGGTCCCCCATCATTCTCCTACCCAGAATCCCGTGCAAACCTCAAATTTCGCTGAAAAATTCACTTTTTTCTCACATTTCTGTGGTGGAAAGTTCTGGAATCTTCGTGGATCCACAAATTTCCTCCCACCCAGCGTTCCCCCAGGTCTCCCGATAAAAATGGTACCTCACTTGTGTGGGTAGGCGCAGTGGCTGCAGCAGGAAATGGCCCAAATCGTACTCTGGAGACTTCAAAATTACCTACAGCAAAACTACCTGGTTTTGGTGGGGGGGCACCTGACATTTTGGCCCCGGGCTCGGCGGCCATCTTGGGAAAGTACCAAACCCAAACATTTCTGAAAACTAGATACCTGGGGGAGTCCAATGAGGTATGGCTTGCGTGGATCCCCCAACGTTTTCCTACCCAGAATGCAATGCAAACCTTAAATTTAGCTGAAAAAACCACATTTTCCACATATTTGTGTGTGGAATCACCGTGCCGGCACAAATGTCCTACCACCCAGCGTTCCCCTTGTTCTCCCGAGTAAAATGATACCTCACTTGTGTGGGTGTCCAAAGCAGAATTGGCTAAAAACCTATTTTTTAAAAAATGTAGCGCTTAGAATTCTCAGTGCTATACTCTAAATCCCTATGTTTTGGGCTCTTCCTAGCCACAGGCCTTTGGCCCACCCACACAAGTGAGGTATCATTTTACTCGGGAGTACAAGGGGAATGCTGGGTGGTAGGACATTTGTGCCGGCACGGTGATTCCACACACAAATATGTGGAAAATGTGGGGTTTTTCAGCCAAAATGTCAGGTGCCCCCCCCACCAAAACCAGGTAGTTTTGCTGTAGGTAATTTTGAAGTCTCCAGAGTACGATTTGGGCCATTTCCTGCTGCAGCCACTGTGCCTACCCACACAAGTGAGGTACCATTTTTATCGGGAGACCTGGGGGAACACTGGGTGGGAGGAAATTTGTGGATCCACGAAGATTCCAGAACTTTCCACACAGAAATGTGAGAAAAAAGTGAATTTTTCAGCAAAATTTGAGGTTTGCACGGGATTCTGGGTAGGAGAATGATGGGGGACCCACGCAAGCCATACCTCACTTGACTCCCCCGGGTGTCTAGTTTCCAGAAATGTGTGGGTTAGGTAGGTTTCCCTAGATGGCTGCGAGCCACGGGCCAAAAACTCATGGGACCCCCCATGCAAAACCAGGTTGGTTTGTGATAGGTAATTTTGATGTCGCCTCAATAGCTTTTGGGCCCTTGCCTGTCACGGGTCCTTGACCCACCCACGCAAGTGAGGTACCATTTTTATCGGGAGACCTGGGGGAACGCTGGGTGGGAGGAAATTTGTGGATCCATGCAGATTCCAGAACTTTCCACCATACATATGTGAGAAAAAAGTGAACTTTTCGGTAAAATTTGAGGTTTGCAGGGGATTCTGGGTAGGAGAATGATGGGGGACCCACACAAGCCATACCTCGCTGGACTCTCCCGGGTGTCTAGTTTCCAGAAATGTGTGGGTTAGGTAGGTTTCCCTAGATGGCTGCGAGCCCCGGGCCAAAAACTCATGGGACCCCCCATGCAAAACCAGGTTGGTTTGTGATAGGTAATTTTGATGTCGCCTCAATAGCTTTTGGGCCCTGCCTGTCGCGGGTCCTTGACCCACCCACGCAAGTGAGGTACCATTTTTATCGGGAAACCTGGGGGAACGTTGGGTGGGAGGAAATTTGTGGATCCACGCAGATTCCAGAACTTTCCACCACAGAAATGTGAGGAAAATGTAGTTTTTTGGACACTTTTTTAGGTTTGCAAGGGATTCTGGGTAACAGAACCTGGTGGGAGGCAGTCAAGTCACCCCATCCTGGATTCCCCTGGGTGTCTAGTTTTAAAAAATGTATAGGTTTGCTAGGTTTCCCTAGGTGCCGGCAGAGTTAGGGTTCAAAAACTACAGCTAGGCACTTTGCTAAAAAAGGGTCATTTTTCACTGCGAAATTGAGGTGTGTCCACGTTGCGTTTTGTGCCGTTTCCTGTCGCGGGCACTAGGCCGACCCACACAAGTGAGGTACCATTTTTCTTGGAAGACTTTGGGGATCGCGGGGCGGGTGGAAATTTGTGGATCCACGCAGATTACAGAACTTTCCACCACAGAAATGTGGGGAAAATGTGATTTTTTTGACACTTTTTTAGGTTTGCAAGGGATTCTGGGTAACAGAACCTGGTGGGAGGCAGTCAAGTCACCCCATCCTGGATTCCCCTGGGTGTCTAGTTTTCAAAAATGTATAGGTTTGCTAGGTTTCCCTAGGTGCCGGCAGAGTTAGGGTTCAAAAACTACAGCTAGGCACTTTGCCAAAAAAGGGTCATTTTTCACTGCGAAATTGAGGTGTGTCCACGTTGCGTTTTGCGCCGTTTCCTATCGCGGGCACTAGGCCGACCCACACAAGTGAGGTACCATTTTTCTCGGAAGACTTTGGGGATCGCGGGATGGGTGGAAATTTGTGGATCCACGCAGATTACAGAACTTTCCACCACAGAAATGTAGGGAAAATGTGATTTTTTGGACACTTTTTTAGGTTTGCAAGGGATTCTGGGTAACAGAACCTAGTGGGAGGCAGTCAAATCACCCCATCCTGGATTCCCCTGGGTGTCTAGTTTTCAAAAATGTATAGGTTTGCTAGGTTTCCCTAGGTGCCGGCAGAGCTATGGTTCAAAAACTACAGCTAGGCACTTTGCCAAAAAAGGGTCATTTTTCACTGCGAAATTGAGGTGTGTCCACGTTGCGTTTTGCACCGTTGCCTGTCGCGGGCCCTAGGCCGACCCACACAAGTGAGGCACCATTTTTCTCGGAAGACTTTGGGGATCGCGGGGCGGGTGGAAATTTGTGGATCCACGCAGATTCCAGAACTTTCCACCACAGAAAGTTGGAGAAAATGTGGTTTTTTTGACAATTGTTTAGGTTTGCAAGCGATTCTGGGTAACAGAACCTGGTGGGAGGCAGTCAAGTCACCCCATCCTGGATTCCCCTGGATGTCTAGTTTTAAAAAATGTATAGGTTTGCTAGGTTTCCTTATGTGCCGGCAGAGCTATGGTTCAAAAACTACAGCTAGGCACTTTGCCAAAAAAGGGTCATTTTTCACTGCGAAATTGAGGTGTGTCCACGTTGCGTTTTGCACCGTTTCCTGTCGCGAGCACTAGGCCGACCCACACAAGTGAGGTACCATTTTTCTCAGAAGATTTTGGGGATCGCGGGGTGGGTGGAAATTTGTGGATCCACGCAGATTACAGAACTTTCCACCACAGAAATGTGGGGAAAATGTGATTTTTTGAACACTTTTTTAGGTTTGCAAGGGATTCTGGGTAACAGAACCTGGTGGGAGGCAGTCAAGTCACCCCATCCTGGATTCCCCTGGGTGTCTAGTTTTCAAAAATGTATAGGTTTGCTAGGTTTCCCTAGGTGCCGGCAGAGCTAGGGTTCAAAAACTACAGCTAGGCACTTTGCAAACAATGGGTAATTTTTCATTGTCAAAATGTGGTGTGTTCACGTTGGGTTTTGAGCCATTTCCTGTCGTGGGCACTATGCCTACCCCCACAAGTGAGGTACCATTTTTATCGGGAGACTTAGGGTAATTCAGATTTGTAAAGCAACTGTTATTACCTATTGACTTTCGATGCATTCTGCCTTCCAAATGAAAAACATTGTGTAAAAAAGAAGTCATTTTAAAAAATAACCGATAATTCTCATGCTAGTATGAGTATTCCCAGTTTTGGAAATGAGCAAATATCTACTGTTTCTAAACTCTATATTTTGTTCCCATTTCAGAAATGCATAGGTGTCTTTCATACCGATTTTTCCATGTATACATTTTCCCACAATAATTGCTATATACCCGGTACATAATAAAAAACCATTGCAAGACGCTGCTCAGTTATTGGCTCTGGGTTCGTCGGGTTCTTGGTGAACCTACAAGTCCTATATATCCCCACAACCAGTAAGGTCCAGCGGATTTAACGGTATATTGCTTTCAAAGAGCTGTCATAATTAGAAGAAGTTACAGGTGAAAACGTTGACACAAAAGGCTGTTTTTTTCAACTAATTTTCAATTTTTCCTATATTTAACTGTTACTTTCCATAAAGAAACCTTGATGGATCTACACAAATGACCCCTTGCTGAATTCAGAATTTTGTCTACTTTTCTAAAATGTATAGCTTTCCAGGATCCATTATTGCTTTCATACCCATTTCTACCATTAACTGGAAGGAGGTTAAAAGCACAAAAAATAGCAAAAATAGGCTATGTTTCAGAAAAATGCCAAAACTGTGTAAAAAATATTGGTTTTCTGACAAAAGTCTGTCATTCCCTAACAGCTGGGAAAATGGTGATTTCAGCCCCACAAACCCTTTTTTGATACCATTTGCAGGGAAAACCCAGACGCTTTCATTTGCAGCCCTTTTTTCGCATTTTTCCCAAAAAACCCAAAATGTAGCTGTATTTTGGTTAATTTCTGGGACCCCTCCAGGGGAATCCACAAACCCTGGGTACCTTTAGAATCCCCATGATGTTGGAAGAAAAGGACGCAAATTTGGCGTGGATACCTTATGTGGTTAAAAAGTATACAGGGGCCTAAGCGCCCACTACCCCAAATAGCCAAAAAATGGCTTAGCACAGGGGGGGGAAAGGCCTAGCAGCGAAGGGGTTAACTAATCACGAAGTACCCCAGTCTGATAACAACAATATTGATTGACCATCAGACTAATTGTTACAATATATAGCATTCCTATATCGCATGGAACGCGATTTGTTCACTGCATGGAAGCTGTACGGGAAGGGTGGGGCTGGGTAATGAGTGTTACATCATTGTTATATGGCTTGCAAGTGGTTACTTGCATTATTTGTTACAGTATATGTCGATATGTTGAGCTATTAAAAAACGCAATAAAGATATATACCAAAATAAATGCAATAGTGCACTTTGTGCCAAGAAACAAATCTAAAAAAAACTCAAGGCAGCAGCACATGGACAGACTAAGATACCTAATGATATAATAAAACACTCAAAGTAATTGTCTCCAGAGTCACTCTGTCAGCTTGTCTTCGTGTCTTGCTCTCCATCAACATGCATGCTTACTGGGTGTGCCTGCCAGGGTTTGTTTCATCTGCCTTCTCGCTTGCCTGTCTTTGTTATAGCTTGCATGCCTGTGTGCCTGCTGTACCAATGAGCAAGTTCATATTTGGTGAAACACCGTAGCTGCCTAAATGTATGCTTGCTTGCGTTCAACAAGCATTTATAAAGTCCATAGAGCTGAATTAGTTTCATTTCATTCATAGAGCATGAAAACATCATGGAACGCGCGGTTATTTGCAAAAAGGTCTATGACATATTTACAACTGCTCAACGTGACGTACACAGCTATGCACAATATTGCGCCTCAGTTTGGACGCAGGGACCTCTAAACTGTAAAGGTGAACAGCTGCCTGTAAGTCCTTCAGAATGAAAACCTGACAAAATGTGGGTGGTAAAGCACATAGCCATTACGGGTGTACGACTCCACATAGTGATGTGTGTGCGTACAGCGAATAAGATGGCTCTATTTTTTTTTTTGCTGTCTGCCGAGACATTTTTGCGGCCAAAAAGATAAATATTACGGTCATTGCACTGCTCAGCTGATTCCCCTATTATTTTGTGCATCGCGAAATGCTGGATGGTGTGATTAGTACTGGTAATATCTGACACAGACCATTATATCACCACAAAGGATGGGACCAGAATTCATATGAAAGTTACCATTAATGGTGTGGGTGGTGAACCGTTGAGGTCCGAAGAACATATTTATGATATGTTGTTATGTTAAAAAGAATTTGTTGGAGAGCTATATGTCACTAACTAGTAGGCTCTTGGTGCTGAACAAAGTTTACACTGACTACCAATTCAGATAATTGGTAGTTATTATAGTCATTAAGCCAAGAGCAGGAATGGTTTCAGAGCATTTCAGGACTTAAAATGTTATTTTATTTTTATTTTTTACCTCTAACGGGTGCTTTGATGGCCAATCCTGCAGTGATATTAGGGGGCAACAATGTAGACGTATCTGTATATGTATACGTAGAGAACTTGCCCTTTTTGTCTTATCCTGATCTCTCCATGGACAGTCACATTTTACTTGCAAGCCTGGCCTGGACCTGGTGGGAGGTTGATACAGGATCCCTGGCCTCACAGGCCATGGTGTGAAACAGTTAAGCATCCCAAGTGTTGGCTAAAATATATATATCTATATGTATGCACTTTATAGATATAATACTTAAGGCCTAATTACAGTGTCGGTCAGAAAGCCTCCGACCGCTGGCCGGAGGCTTTCCGACTGACATTGTAGGTTTAAAGTCCGACCGCTATATTATGATGACGGCAGTCGCAGTTTAAACCGGCCGGGGAATCTGATGCGGTTCTGACGGGCTCAAGGAGCCCGTCGGCCAGAATGAAAGCCCTTCTAATCCCTTAAGGACTGCGTTTCCGCAGTCAGGATTATGATATCGGTTTCCGACAGCCAATCCAAGTCGGCCTTTCCAACATGGATTGGCTGTCAGAAACCGACTTTGAGCGCCCCTATCAGGGCCCCTTTCCTCACTGGCCCTCCGCATTAGGCCCTGTGGGGCACCTATGGTGCCCCCCTGAACATCCCTGCACCGTGTGGCAGGCACCCACACGGTGCAGGGATGTTTAAAAACGTAATTTTTTCAATGGGAGCTTGTGCTGCGGGCGGTTTTAGCCCGCCGCACAAGCTCCCATTGAAAAATGGCAGTTTGCGACCGCACTATGTGTGGTCGCACCCTAATTGCGCAGTCTGAACCACCGATCTATGGTCGGGAGGTTCCTTCCCTTAAACGGTGCCGGTCGGAGGCAACTCCGACCAACATTGTTATTAGGCCCATTATTCTTATTTTCACCCAGACTATCCCACTTCTCCCTGTAAGAAGCTGCTCGGAGCTGCAAAAGCTTCTAATCTGACCTTGCCTGGACAAGCTTCAACAGCTGTTCAGAACCAACTGAGAGGTCACTTTGCTTTCCTGACTTCCATGTCATCAGGTTGTTCATTTCTGCTTACACTGTATGTCTGTATTATAATTGGCACGGTGCCGATCTTGCATTTTTCTGTTGCCCGTGTTTGGCACCTTGTCCCTTTTCAGTTCTGCTGAAGTTGCATTACTAATTGCATATGTGGCCCTAAAACAAGCAGCACAGGGAGGAAGCAGACTGAGAGCACCATTGTGTGCACTGAGTACTTCCTTGCTGGCCAGCAAGCATGGGTACCAGCAAATTCATTTCATTTTGTTCCTGAACAAAACTGTTGTGTATGATGTGTTTCTTTCGTTGCTCCTGGGAGGGTGCATAAGTATTTCCCTAACACCAAGCCTTGGAGACCGTCGCAGGAGGCTTTACACACAAATTGCTCCTGTGCCATCTTGCCTACGAACGGTAATTCAGTTTTCTCACTTCCCCAGCCTTGCCCAACGTCGGGGGATGTGGAAAAAAAGCCTGCACCCTGCTATCTTGTAAAATCTTAAAGAGTAACTTTTGTAGCTGCACTGGACCAGATAAGCCCTGCTTGGTGCCACTGTACATTCTCTGCCTTGTCTTAAGGCTGAGAGTAGTTGTAGCATCCTCAAACCTCCCACATTACCCGACTGTGGATAGCGGGAGCTATATCTACACTGCCATATGCAAGGGTGGGGCATAATTTGTTAGAAATAAAGTACTCTGAGGTTGCAATAGAATCTTTTAATAATATTCCAAAAAATGATACCATAAAGACATCATTCTGGATACATTACAAGAAGAATTTCTATATATCAATGAACTGTACAATATTTGAAACAAATGCCTCAAACTTTATATGATGCAACTCATCAACCATGGGAAATAAAATAATTAAACAATATAGATGATAAATGGCACAGCATGTCAATTTCATGTGTTCAATAATTTGCAGCATGTGTCATAATCCATAATTATGCTATTTAAAACTGTGCCTACTTTTCATTACTGCATATGAACTCTTAGAAATACACACTCAACATTTCCTTAAATTACTTTATATTGTATATTCTATATTTCTGTGCCCTCCATTGTCTCCCTTTTCCCCTTGAAAAGGAATACAAATTACTGTTAGTGTTCCTTGGCTCCCATCCAGCTGTACTCACTTATGGCCTTGCTACGATGGTGGTCGGACGAGTGACCGACCGCCATTGCAGCGGGAGTGGGACCGCCCAACAAGTAGTTGGAGGTCCTACCCACCAGATTAGGATGTGACCACCGTGTAGGCGGTTGGAAATAACCCTTTTTCTATTGCCCCTTGTGCTGCAGCCCGGTAAAGGGATGCAGCACAAGCCACAATAGAAAAAGGGCACATCGCGGAGGCCTACGGGGGACCGGGGCCCTGCTAAGGGCCTCCCAAGTCCATTTCCGACAGCCTTTCCATGGCAATCAATCACCGTGAAAAAGCTGTCAGAAACTGACATCCTTCTCCCTAAGGGGTGCCTCTGCAGGCACTGCCTCCGTTGTGGGGATAAGGCTCTGACCGCCACCCTGGCGGGCTCCTTGAGCCTGTCAGAGGCGGTGGTCTTTCCCCCGCCCGCTGAGCTCCGACCGCCAGTATTGTAATCCAGCGGTTGGACCGCTGCTCTAGATTTTGGGCGAACCGCCACTGATGACCTGTCAGTGGCGGTCCTCCCAACATCATAATCGGGCCCTTAATGTTTCTTTCATAAGTGTTGGGACAAGGTTCAATAATCTAGTACATCTCAAGATAAAGGGAATTGGTGTCGAGCCTGCTGGCATGGTGAGGCGAGGAACCACTCTCAAAGTCCATGTTCATAAGTGATGGAGCAAGAACTCACAATGAGACTTGCTCGTAAGCAATCCTCTCACAGTATTAATTATTAATCTTTGTAATGTCTGTACTAACAAATGCACACATCAATACAATAAGAGGGAAGCTTGCCTATGTGTTTAAAACTAACAAGTAACGCTTGTCTAAATCTAAAATGGCTGCTAAGCGCGGGAATTTCATTGCGCATGTGTCAACCATATCACATGGTATGACGTCTTTCTTTGCTTGGAGGGAAACTTTTGCTTCTGCGCAGTGTGTATTAAAATGGCTGCTTAATGTTTTCACGTGCTACAGCTTGCTCATATGCTGCAATTAAAACTGTGGTATTCTAATGCTATTAATGCGGGATAGATTTTATAATTAAATGGGAATAGAGTAGACCAAATGGGTATACAGTGAAATCATTTATTTGTGATTTTAATATTTCTTTCTTTGACTTTTATTAGTTCGTAAATGGGCCTGGGTTTTGGTTGAACTGCAGCTCGCGAGACATTGGTTCTGCACATGCGCCCTGAAAGGCTGACCAAAGGAAGCGATGAAGTCAACTTGGCAGCTCTCCAAGGTCGCGAAGCCTGGTTCACAAGTTCATCCGAAATGTACCTGAACTCGATACAAATGTATATAAAATGTATTGCTGAATCAATGGGAAACGGGTGGGAAATAAAGCAAATGTATTAATTGTGATGGGCGGTATTCTAGAACAATGGGCTTAAAGAAATTGAACTAAATTGACATGGTGTGAGGATCAACCCCCTGTCCCTGTCCAATCAGAAGTAGTGGGCCCATAATTTTGAAACATTAATGGGAGGTACCTGGGCATAGAAGGGTATAATAGATATTGAATTAGTTAATTTGCTAGCACAAGCTCAAGAACAGGCATTGGCATTAGCATTAAGGCTGTCAGCTGGGAGAACCACAGAACGAGCTGATCGATTGCAGACTGAACCGCTGTCCAGAGAGGTCCTGAGGTGGGGGCGGCGGAATCCATTAGAAGGAAGACACAGAAGAACTCGAGGAGGAGCGAAGTGTCAGAGAGGGGAACGACGCAGGCGTCGTTGATCGAGAGGTCACCTGTCCTGAACCTGGTCCGGAGGTCTTTGATCTTCATTCTTTCTGGGACCTATCTTTCCAACTCCTTGGCCGAGGGGTTTGGTTTCTCGCACCTTTAGGTAAAAATAAATGCAACCTTTAGTTGTGCTGCTGTCTCTATCTTCTCCTTTCTGAGGGACCGTCATTGATCGATAATTGATTATTATGCTTCATCCTTGATATACGATTAAGTATCATGTGGTTCTGTATTTTACTCTGCTAAAACTTTAGATAAACATTTTAAAACTTCTTGACTCAGTGATTATTTTAGAATTTATGAATTGTAATGAACGTCACTCATTTTAAACTCCCTAATTCTCAAAGGGTCCATCGGTAAGTCATTACTCTTCAATCAGAAAAGTAATTGGTAGCAGGGATTTTGATAAAGAGTACAACTGACCCACCAGCGGAAATTGCTAGCGTAGTATGAATGTATGGGCCCAGGTGAGTATTTGGTGTATGAATGCTCGTTACTAGTAACCCGCTGGATCAGTTTTCTGGTTATCAGAGGATGGTTATGGTTGTACTTTGTTAATTGGGTAATGAGAATTTTATTTTTATAAACTAACATCCGTGTGTTCAAAAGTTTTGTTTTATGTTGTCTTGAATTCCCGGGGAAAATTGAATAGCGGATGGTAAGTGGAAGCCATACTGCAGTGAGGTTATCTGTCAGGCAGAAATAGTACTGAAAAGTTAAGCAGGGCTATCAGTACTTGTTAGGGACTCTATGCGTGTGAGTAATAGCAAAGGAATATGCTGATAAAAATTTGATGTTATATCACCTAGAAAGGGTAACATTGAAGAAGTAGCAGGTATTTCGGAAGCTTACGTGAAGAGTAAACGGGAGGGTTTTACTCGTAGTGTATGTTTAGTAAACGGAAAGGTTTTACTAAGTGTGAGAGAAACTATCCTTTTCAAGTTAGCGAAACTGACACGATAGCGAATGTTTTATGTTGTTACTGAATTTTAATAAGAAATATAAAGAAAATAAAGTTTTGCGTACTATTTTGTAAAGGGAGGGTCAGCTGCCGGAGAGGAAGCTAACGTCACAAAACGCAGCGCTGGGATTGGTTGAAACCGCGGGCAGGGAAAGACTCTTGTAAAGGAGGGGTCAAAGTCAGGAGTAATACAGACGTCACAGGTGTCGCGCTGGGATTGGTCGAAACAGCGAGGGACAGAGAAGCGCAGATTGTAAAGGAGGGGTTGTCAGAAAAACGTCACAAAAAGGCCGCGCTAGGATTGGTTCAGAGACAAATGTTAGCTGGAATTTAATTGGCTGGTAGGATAGAAGCCGAAATCTTAGTGGATAAGTGGGAGATATATATGGAAACGTGATCCGACTTTAACAGGAACCCGTCCAGACAAGAGATTTTTAGGATTTGCAGAATATAATTCGATACATAGATATTTACCCAAAATGTATGGAGAAAAGAGAAAAATGTCATTTCTACTGAAGGTTAAAAATTATTTAAAAAAAGATAAACCCATCAAAACTAGAGAAGGAATTATTATTCCACCAGCAAAAACGCCCGCTTCATTCATGATGATAGAGAGAGGTTATCATACTTGCGTATGGTTAGAAAATTGGATAGAATATACCAAAAATGATGGAATATTAGCATTCCCAGAGAATGGCACTTTCAATGGGAGAATTCTTCAAAATTTGAGATTGAGGATGAATGATTTAGAACCTAGACCAAGATTAACTCAATACGAAGCCTTAGAAGAATGGGAAACAGAGGCATTCGAACATAACCGAGCAAGAAGCAGTAGGGGTTATCGGGGATTTTTCCCTAGATACCAAAATGAGTCAAGGGACGGTCAAATGAAACAGTGGAGAAGAGCGATGCTTACAGAGGGTTTGTATCCAGTGATTATGACAGAAGAGTCATTAGGAGGTAAATGCACAGAGAAGACGAAACATTTGACGATTTGGAGATTCTGAAGATGAATTTATGGAAGAAATATTAAAGAATCCACCACCATATCAGGAAGGGACAAGTGGATGCACCCCAAGCGCACCACTTTTAAAGACACCATTAGTACCACAAGTATTACATAATCCACAAGTTAATAGGGTACTTCAGGATAAAGAGAAGGAAGCTATAGACAAAAACAGAGCAGAATTGATACAGAAAATAACACAATTAAATGTACATCCTGATTCCCTGACCATACCTGTAACGATTGGTCCAGTAGTTCCACTATATGGTAACAAAGAAAATTACCCGAAACCTCTAGTTATGCCTACACCTGTAGAAAAAACTAAACCTGAACCTGTAATAATTGATGATCAAATCAGTTATTGTGAATCTATGATATCCCTAATGGATTTACCAATTCGAGGATCTGTAAATAGCACTCCTAGAAGAATAACACCTGGTTGCTCCAAAGATGTAAATATAGTAACATCATCTGGAACTAAGAGTGCCACAGTAGTAACGCCAGAAGACTTAGAAAGGTGGGCACAAGGATCAGACAGACAGAGTTCACCCCCAAAGATCATGGACATCTACAAATTAAAAGTCGAGTTAGAAGAAATGATAGCAGGAAATGTGGGAGTAGATCGTTTAAATACTTACGATGAAGAAGAACTATTGTTTGTATGCAGAAGCATCACTAGAAACGTAAAATTATTTCATGAAAAATTATCAGATTTGGCCTTACAGATGGGGATTGAAATAGGGAAGTCAAAGGTGTTACAGAAACCCTATAGAGCAGATTTTTCTGACAAAGATTTAGAAAATATGAAAGCCTCTGGCCAAAAACTACAAGTAAAGGAATTAATGTCCGTTTTACAGAAATGGGGAGATCTAGATAAATGGAAAACTAGATGGACAAAGAAAAAGGAAGAGACACGGTACAGTAGAACAACTTCTGAATATTTATTGAAAGAAACAGGGAAAGCAGATCAGATGTACCCGATGCGAGAAGTACCTGGAGGAGGTTATGTACATGTCCCATGGAGTAGACAGGATATTTTGTCATTTACAAATGATTTCCCCAAGTTGAGAGAAAAGCCAATTGAATGGTACAAGCAGGTTGAGAGGTTTGTGAAAGTGTCAAAAGTATTGTTGAAGGATTTGGATGGTTTGTTCGACATAGTGGTACCTGCCGATTTGTGGACAGATTGTAAAATCACAGTTGATTGGCCGAGTGAAGAGTATCCTAGAGATCCAAAGACAGGTGCCCCATCAAGTGATGTAATGAAAAAATATCAGCAGGTAATAACTGTGAGAAGTTGGCCTGGCATATGCTGTCCACTAATTATAGTGGGCACCTTGCACCAGTCCAAACAACCCCTTATTGGAGATAGGTTAAAGACAACCTTTATTGAAAGCTATCCTAGTGGTAGCTATGGAGAGCAGCCTTCAGGCTAAGTCTTGAAGGAATGTAAAGCAGCTTGTTTTACCAGTCTATAATCTCTTGAGTGACCAAATGAAAGAGCACCACACCAGGTATATATTCAAAATATATGTATTTATTACTAAACACACCCCTCTAGTCTCTTTATGAGGCTAGAGTTCAAGTACATAAGTTATAAGTTATTTAAACACAGTAATAGCACAAATACACGTTTGGGCCCTAGGGGCGTACCAAACCATATACCAATAAAGTGGTATAAGAACCACGACTGAGCTAGACACTAGGCCTAGAGCCTCTAGAAGTGCTTGGACCACAAGGAACCACCCAAGGTAGTGACACAGGGGACCCACGGGGGACGCGTGCAGTGTAGTAACACAGCCGCGAATCGCCGTTAACTTCTATGGAGAAAGTCGCGGTTTGGAATTTAAAGAAAAGGGACCCTTAAAGTAGGACTTGGAGCAAACCCTTTGAGAACTAGGTCGTTCTAGAGTCTCTACCCACGGGAGCACCGGAGTACTCTTGTTACCTCACCCAGGGAAGCCGGGTGCATAGGTGCCTTTCGGGGTCGGGTTTCGTCGTCGATTTGAATGGCGATCTGCTGAAAAGTGCTGCTGGCGACCAAGTGAAAAGTGTCCGGGTGGATCCAAGGTTGGATCAGAGATCTGAAGAACCTGAAAGCAGAGGGGACAGAGTCTGGGTCACTAGCCAGTGACCAGGAAGGCGATGAGCAGATGCCCACCGATGTCGAGTGCTTCAGGTAGGTTGACGGTCGTCTTGACTCTTCAGCCACGAGGTCCAGGAGGCGTTGTCGGTGACCAGGAGCAGGATTCGGGCTGGTACACGATGTCTGTCGAGTGCTGAGGTGTCGGCGACCGGATTGGACCCAACAAGCCTTGGCAACGGCAAGTCTCGATGAAGATGAAGATTGACGATTGTGCAGACCAGCAAGGTCTGAGGAACTCACTCAGCAAGGGTAAGTGAGGGCAAACCTGAAGCAACGAGGGAGCCCAAGTAGAAAAAGATTGGCCTTCGTGAAGGGCTACTAGCCAACAGGCTAGCGACCGCGAAGGAGCATCAAGACGGTGCACGTGGAGCTGGCTCACAGGACACTCGTGGAGTGGAGGCCAGTGATCTTCGGTGCAGTTGGTGCTGGAGGCTAGGGCTACTCGAAGCCCAAAGCACGATTTCGTGGGAGACCCAGAAGAGGATGCACTTGCAAATGCGTGCGGTGTCTAGGGGTCACGGTTCCACATTACCCACGACAGCTACGGGCCTCAGCTTTGCTGGGGACTCAGGGCAGCCTCGGGGAAGTTTGGAAATCCACCTCTGGTGATGCAAAGACTTCGGCGTCCGACGGGAGCTTCAGCGATGCAGACCGGACAATTGCTTCTTTGGTGCCTGCCAAGCAGGGGAGTCACTCCTTGACCCTAAGGGAGATTCTTCTGTCCTCTAATCGTTAAGTAGAGCGTCGAAGGTCCAGGATTCTGTGTCAGAGTTTCGTCCAGGGATAATCTAAAGTCCTAAGGACTGGGGTCCCATACTTATACTAAGTTTAGGGGTTGGACTTACTCTGTGGTCCCACCTATGGGTGGGTCAGGGCAGAGGGGTGGCTACACCCCTTCCCTTTGTCCAGTTCGCGCCAAAGCAGGGGCTGGAAGCCCCTGATCCGGTTTGAACTGGGGTATGCACAGGGACACCAAATGTGCCCCCAGTGCAGGACTTCAAAGCCCCCGAGAGTGCTCCCGCCCAGCCCCAATACACACTATCCTGTCTGGGGAGGTGGTCACACCTCCCTGGGACAGGAAACCTATTGTCCAGGCCTCCCCTGCCGGAGTTTCGGTCAGCAGCAGGAGGCCAGACTCGTGTCTGTGGCAGCGGCATCCATTTTGTGATGCCAGGGCTTGGAAAGTCAGTACTGGGCATACCGGTGTGTACATGTCTTTCCCTCTAGAAGGGTGGAATGCTACCCCCGCCGCCAGAACTGGCGGGGGGTAGTATTCCAAGATGTTTGACACCAAACATGACATGTTTCCGTGCAGCCATCCCAAAGTTAGCATTTAACGCGAGGTTATAATGCGCTTAAGAGTATATGGTCAGGCTGCACTACAAACAGCATCAGAGAAGGGTCTCCGAACGCTGCAGAGGGGCCCTGCTCATGCAGGGGCACCCTCTCACATAGGAACCACGCACTCTGCCTTCAGGATTGATAAGGCCTGCCATAGGAGTGACTTATAGGTTTATATGTGTGTATGTATATAGTGATATAGGTAGCCTATATCACAGTAAGGGTGCATGCACCACCTTACCCAGGCTGCAGTAGCAGACCTGTGGTGTCAGTTTGGATGGCCTTCCAGGGGTGGCACAATACATGCTGCAGCCCCTGGTAGGCCTCTGAGGTACCTATGCCCTGGGTACATAGTATACCATATACTAGGGACTTATAAGGGCACTCCAGATTCCAATAAGAGATGTGCCTAGGGCACATGGAAACCATTTTAGAGAGGAAGCAGCTAGGCTGGGGTTCTGATTAGCAGGGCCCCAGCCAGACTAAGGTCGAAAAACAGTGAAGCATCAGCAAAAAGTGGGGGTACCCATGTGAAGCAGATCCTACTCTCCTACAATAACTTACTTGAAAGGGAAAATACCACCAAAAGAAACGGATTGGGTGAAAATAGACCGAACTACCCAAGAAGCAAGTGAATCGGTACATGCCTATTATGAACGTTTATTGCAGGTATTTAAACAGTATAGTGGATTTGAGGACATTGGAGATAAAAACATGAGTCAGTTTGTTTACCGATTTGTTTATGGATTAAAACCAGAGATTTGTCAGATGATTAAGCAGCACATGTTGTGCTGGCAAGGGAAACCCATAGATTCTGAAATATGCCAAATATTGTGGAGACGACATTGAAGATAGGCACAAGAAACTGCAAAAAAAGGTGATGTGGGCTCAGGTGAAAATGGCTGAGCGACAGGGAATTAATTTGGATAATCCAAATGATAATCAGGGAAAAGATTCTGGAACGAATGGTGACACTGGAAATAGTGGTAAAGTGAGAGGACGAATGAGTAGAGAAGAGGCTAAAAAGAAATTTCCTTGTCATGGATGTGGAAAATTGGGGCATTGGAAGGATGAATGTAAAAAGATTCGAAATAATAATGGCCCAAATCAAAATTTAAATCCACAGACGCAGAACGACTCACAGCAGGGTGTAAATCCTCAGAGTCAGTTGCCACCTGCTCCTATACAGGGTAATGTAAGCAGAGCAAAGCACGGTACAGACGTCGGATATCAAGGAGGAAGTGGTAAGAATGATTATGTAACTTCACAATTTCTTTTACAGGATGAATTTTGTCAATATGACCATGACGGTGCCTAGGAGAGGAGAAGAAGGAGTGCGTACTTGGCGCATCCTTGCCGGTAGACCAGTCAGGTCCATATGTTGAAGGGAAAGTAAGAGGTAACGATATTACTTTCCTTTTGGACACCGGTGCTACCAGGTCTACTGTGAGAACAGCAGACATCCCAGACCTTCCTCTCTCGGGAGAAGCTATCCAAGTTGTGGGTGTAGCCAATCGTAAAATTAGAACACCTCTTACCGAACCAATGGAAGTAAAAATTGGAAATTTTAGAGAAATGCATCAGTTTGTAGTGTGTGATTCCAGTCCAGTAAATTTATTGGGCCGAGATTTGTTGTGCAAAATGAACTGCACAATTTTCTGCACACCGGATGGTGTTGCAGTTCAGACCCCGGATGAAGACCATGTATATAAAATTATGATTGCAAAACAAGGTACAGAAGTAGATGAGATGTTCTCTTTGATAACAAAAGACGAGTTGCCAGAAGAATTAAGAACTACAGTAAATTCCATAGTATGGGATTTCACCGGGAAAGAAGTAGGACTAATGGCCAAAATAGACCCAGTAAAAGTCATTGTAAAGGAAGGTGCAATTTTCCCAAATACCAGACAGTACAAAATGAGTGCAGAAGTAAAAGCAGGAGTTATTGAGGAAATTAACAGGATGGTAAAACAAGGCATATTAAAAGAAGTAATGAGTAGCCCTTGTAATTCACCAATCATGGGCTTGAAGAAACCTAGTGGAAAGTATAGGATTGTTCAGGATTTACGCAAAATAAATGAGATTGTGGAACCTTGTTGTCCTATAGTGCCAAATCCTGCAGTAATCCTATACCAGATTCCTTGGAGTGCAGGATGGTTTACCGTGATTGACTTATGCCAAGCATTCTTTTCCATACCATTGCATCCAGATAGCCAGTATCTTTTTTCATTTAAATTTGAGAACAAAGTATATGTATGGAATCGTGTTCCTCAAGGGTACACAGAGAGTCCTTCCATCTTTAATCAAATATTGAAAAAGTGCTCCGAGAAGCTAGTGATGCCAGGAAGTTCAGTCTTAGTGCAGTATATAGATGATCTGCTAGTGGCATCTAACACTAGAGGACTGTGTTGTCGACTCCATTGCACTATTAAATCACTTGGCTGAAGAAGGGCATAAAGTTTCACCTGAAAAACTACAGTTTTGTACAACAGCAGTTAAATATCTAGGACACCAAATTGAGAGGGGAAAAAGAAGGATAACTTCTGAAAGAATAAAATTAATAAAAAGAATGCAAATGCCTGTAACTCAAAGAGAAGTGAGAATGTTCCTTGGAATAGTGGGATATTGTCGGCAGTGAATAGTAGGGTTTTCTCTGTTAGCAAAACCATTGATTCAAATGACGAAAAAGAAGGCAAAGGACCCAGTTGAATGGGATGATGAGAGTGTAGGAGCTTTTGTAAAATTGAGAAGTGCTTTTTGTGAAGCACCTGCCTTAGGCATGCCTGATTATACAAGAGGATTCGCATTATTTTGTCATGAGAGAGAAAATTGTGCACTTTCAGTCCTAACTCAGAGACATGGTTTGGACAGACGTCCTATAGCATACTTTTCTGCTACGTTGGACCCAGTGGCAGCAGCATTGCCAGGTTGCTTAAAAGCAGTAGCTGCTACCTGTTTGAGCATTGAGCAAAGTGAATCAATTGTAATGGGACATCCTGTAAAAGTGTTTGTTCCACACTCAGTTGAGATTCTGCTGACAAGAACCAGAACTCAGCATCTTACTCCTAGTCGGCTGACTAAATATGAAAGAATAATTTTAGGTGCTGAAAATGTAACTATTGTCAGGTGCACAATTGTAAACCCTGCTACATTATTACCAGATCCGTATCATGAGGAAGTCAAAGACGATGAAGAGGAACATGATTGTGTACAAGTCACAGAATTGTGCACAAAACCGAGTCCTGATATACAGGAACTGCCCCTCAGAAACCCAGATAGGGAGCTGTTTGTGGATGGTTCATGCCAAAGGCATGAAGATGGTAAACTAAGTGCAGCATATGCAGTATGCGAATTAACTGGAATAGTCGAAGCATCCGATTTACCAGGAGTCAAATCTGCACAAGTAGCTGAATTAATTGCTTTAATTAAAGCCTGCAAAATTGGGAGGAATCAGAAAAAAACTATATTTACAGATAGTCAATATGGTTACAGGGTTGTGCATGATTTTGGCCAACTATGGATGCAGAGGGATTTCATGACTTCTTCAGGATCCCCTATTAAAAATGGACAGTTTGTAAAGGAACTGCTGGAAGCAATACAATTGCCAAAAGAATTGGCTGTGGTGAAGTGTGCCGTACACCAGTCAGGAGATGACTGGGTGGTAGTCGGTAACAGATATGCAGATTTGGTGGCTCAACACTGTGCCAAAAACAGGTTGTCAGTAAATAAAAGGGTTGAAAGGATGGGAATCAGCTGCCAACTTATGCTATATGCACCACCTGAAACATGGAATGATGTGAAAAGACTGCAAGATGATGCTGATGAGAATGAAAGAAATGCATGGATTAAAATGGGATGTTCTCAAAGGGCAGATGACGATGTGTGGATTTATGCCGATGGCAGACCAGTCATGCCCGACTGTCTGATTTCACAAATGGCCAGAATGTATCATGGAGACACACATGTAGGGAGAGATGCTATGATTAGGCTCTTCAGACAAAATTGGTACAATCCAAGGTTTAGGGCTGCAGCAGAGAGTCTTTGCCAGAGATGTTTAACTTTCCAAATGAATAATCCAGGAAGGAAAACAGTAATTGGTTTTGGAAAAATCGGAAAGGCAGAAGGTCCATTTGTGAGATTGCAGCTTGATTTTATTCAGTTACCACCATGTAGAGGACTGAAATATGTACTTGTCATAGTGTGTCTGTTTTCAAAGTGGGTGGAGTCTTACCCTACCAGAAGGAATGACAGTATTACAGTTGCAAAATTGTTGCTACGAGAACTCATTCCTAGGTTCGGTTTCCAGTAACTTTGGAATCAGATAGAGGAGGTCACTTCAACAGCAATGTGATCAGAATAATCTGTGAAGCATTTCAAATTGAGCACAAATTGCACTGTGCATATCGCCCAGAGGCTTCTGGAGTGGTTGAACAAATGAATGGCACAATAAAATCCAGACTGGCAAAAATGTGTGCATCAACATCGTTAGATTGGCCGGATGCATTGCCACTTGTGTTAATGGGACCAGAAGCATTCCCGATAGAAATACCGGATTGAGTCCACATGAAATAATCATGGGAAGAGCAATGAGACAAGCACATGTTCCTACAATTAAACTGCTGAATATAACTGATGATATAGTTCTGGATTATTGCAAAGGATTGGCTGACCTAGTGCGTTCTGTCTCTCACCAGGTTGGGGAAGACGCAGTTTCCAGGCAGCCTGAGCAAGAGCATGATCTGAATCCCGGAGACTGGGTGGTTGTGAAGCATCACACGAGAGAGACGTGTCTATCACCCAGGTGGGGCGAACCTTGTCAGGTTATACTAGTTACGAACACAGCAGTGAAATGTGCAGGATTGCCTAATTGGATTCATGTAAGCCACACCAAAAGGGTACCGGAGCCTGAAGAAGAAAATCCTCAGATAGCATCAATAACTGAGGAAGCTGAAGGTTGCCCAGCTGAAGAATCTCAAGTGAGAGATTTGAAAGAAGCTGAAGAGGAACAACCGAGCACAAGTCAGGACTGGATACCAGTGGTTGATGTCCCAGAAGTTTACAACAGAACTAGAAGCCAATCAAAGTTAGAAGAAATTAGAGAAGACCAGATAGGTGAAGAAGAAGCCGCTCAGGATCAGGAAAATGAAACAATAAGAGAACCTGAGCAGGACCAGATCGGGAGAGGAAATTGGGCTCAAATCAACAACGAAACAACAAAATTTGAGCAGGAACAGACGGGTTTAGAAGAACGCGGTCAGGCTGCAGAAGAACAAAGTGCAATAAGCCCTGATCAGGACCAGTTAGATCTAGGAAAATACATTCAAGAAGAAGATCACGAGAATCTCAAGCATGAAGACGCAAATCTTGAACAAGGTCAGTTATCAGAAACTCACAATGGAGCAACTGAAGAGAAACCAATAAGACCTGAAAAAGAACAAATAGAAGAAAAAACTGAAATCGAAGAAAAACAAACTGTGCCACAGCTTGAAATTAAAAGAACTTCTGAAGAAGAAATAAGAAGTGAAGAATCAGTGCAAACAAAGAAGATCAGAAAAGGTGATCATTGGCCTAGTGTCATTAAAAGAGTGAAATACCATATAAAAACCAGAAGTGAAGATCCAGAACAAGTAAATGAAGTAACAAGCCTAACTGGACAAACAAGTGGAACTGAAAAACGAAAAAGCAAAAGACTGAAACTTGTGAACAATAAATTTAAAGGTCCTGATTGGACTTATATAATCCTTGAAGACTACGAAAGTTCAGAATCAAGTGAAAGTGGTGACGAAGGAACAAGTGCAGAACTGACCTATGAGAAAGAAATAAAACCACCTTGATAAAGTAAAAAGTCTTGAATTAAAGATAAGAAGAGAAATCTTCCTTGTCAAAATGCCTGACGACAGAGTTTCTGGGAGACCGAAACGGAAATGTTGTAAAAGATGCTGTGCTATATGCATATGTAGTCTGGTAGCGGTACTTATAGTATGGTTAGTTGTGATTGTAGCAATTCCTTACCTTTTGATAATGGATAAAAAGATTAACAACGAAACGAAGGGAAGGACAGATAACTTGAAAAGTAATAGAGTAGAATTAAAGGCAGAAGATGAACCAGAGTTTCATCATGGGGTAGCAGATAACGACACTAGTTTGAATGTTTTCACTAAATTATTATTCCAATATGTAGATACCATGGAAGTTAGTAATTGTTATGTCTGTATGAAGTTACCCGAATCAGTAGCTGAAGGATTAACATATCATCATTTACCATTAACTTATGGCATATCATGTAGTGTATTAACTAGTTTATTCTATAGAAAAGGAGACTTCAGTATTATTATTCAAATATAGAAGTGATATTTTCTGAGGTTCAGATTCGAAAGAAAATGAATCCAGTACTTAGTAGTAAAGATGCACAGTTTATGGGAGAATTTTTCTTAACAATGAAATCGATAGACATAACACATGCACATAGAAGCAATCTAACATGTTCGTTACATGAAGAAGAAAAGATATTTTTAAATTTAGTAGAAAATAGAAGACAAGATTTCCAAAAGAAAGCATCTGAGCATAAGGCTCATCTGCCACCTTGGGCTGAGAAAGAGGGTAGTTACACACATGGCAAGGCTCAAGCTGCTATGGCTCTGGATTTTGTAAAGACAGGGAAAATTTGTCTACATAGGTTAAAGACTGAGTATAACAATATTTTCATCGGTACCAGTGAATGTGAACATAATTTCTTAATTCTTGGAGGTTGGGGACTAAAAGGAGGAACAGATTCAGTTTTTCCTGGAATCTATTATGTGTGTGGGAATAAGGCTTACTTTAGGCTTCCTGCACGGTGGTACGGAAGTTGTTATTTTGGAATAGTGTTTCCAAAAATATACCACATAAAAAGAAACACTGGAAGCAATGAAAATAATAGCGAATTAACACGTAGTAAAAGAGCTAGTTTTTCTGAAATTGTAGGTGATATATTCGGTGCATTGATACCTTCAGTGGGAATAATTCTGAACTCAAGGAAAATATGTAAATTATCTACAGTGGTTGATCGCTTATCAACGGACACTGCTGGAGGATTTCTTATGATTAATGCGGAGATGGTTGCGATTAGATCAATGGTTATGCAAAATCGACTTGCTCTTGATATAATATTAGCAAAAGAGGGCGGAGTCTGTAAATTATTGAAGACGAAACACTGTTGCACTTACATACCTGACAAAAGTGCAGAAATTGGAACGTATATACAGAATATAACAAAACTTGAGAATGAACTTAAACCACTGGAAGTTGATAGTGTATGGGCAAGATTGGCGAATAGTATAGCGTCAATTGGTACCTGGTTTGCTAATGTAGGGAAAGGACTTATAGGTAAAATATTAATACCCTTAGCAGGGATAGCAATAATAGTACTATCAATAATGATATGGTGCAAATGTTGTAGAAAGAATGAGACGTATAGAGTGACAGGAAAAGGAAAAAAACAAAAGTTTGATGAAATTGAATTAGAAGATCTGAAAAGTGAATTATACAAGAAACTGAAAGGAGATGATAAAAATAGAAAGTGTAAAAATGAAGCTGAGACGATTGTATGCTAAAAGTTGGCATCTGGTTGTGGGTAGTATTTGATGGCTCAGAAACGCCATCAGAGAAGGGATTGATGGAGCAAGAACTCGCAATGAGACTTGCTCGTAAGCAATCCTCTCAAAGTATTAATTATTAATCTTTGTAATGTCCGTACTAACAAATGCACACATCAATACAATAAGAGGGAAGCTTGCCTATGTGTTTAAAACTAACAAGTAACGCTTGTCTAAATCTAAAATGGCTGCTAAGTGCGGGAATTTCATTGCGCATGTGTCAACCATATCACGTGGTATGACGTCTTTCTTTGCTTGGAGGGAAACTTTTGCTTCTGCGCAGTGTGTATTAAAATGGCTGCTTAATGTTTTCACATGCTACAGCTTGCTCATATGATGCAATTAAAACTGTGGTATTCTAATGCTATTAATGCGGGATAGATTTTATAATTAAATGGGAATAGAGTAGACCAAATGGGTATACAGTGAAATCATTTATTTGTGATTTTAATATTTCTTTCTTTGACTTTTATTAGTTCGTAAATGGGCCTGGGTTTTGGTTGAACTGCAGCTCGCGAGACATTGGTTCTGCACATGCGCCCTGAAAGGCTGACCAAAGGAAGCGATGAAGTCAACTTGGAAGGTCTCCAAGGTCGCGAAGCCTGGTTCACAAGTTCATCCGAAATGTACCTGAACTCGATACAAATGTATATAAAATGTATTGCTGAATCAATGGGAAACGGGTGGGAAATAAAGCAAATGTATTAATTGTGATGGGCGGTATTCTACAACAATGGGCTTAAAGAAATTGAACTAAATTGACAAGGTGTGAGGGTCAACCCCCTGTCCCTGTCCAATCAGAAGTAGTGGGCCCATAATTTTGAAACATTAATGGGAGGTACCTGGGCATAGAAGGGTATAATAGATATTGAATTAGTTAATTTGCTAGCACAAGCTCAAGAACAGGCATTGGCATTAGCATTAAGGCTGTCAGCTGGGAGAACCACAGAACGAGCTGATCGATTGCAGACTGAACCGCTGTCCAGAGAGGTCCTGAGGTGGGGGCAGCGGAATCCATTAGAAGGAAGACACGGAAGAACTCGAGGAGGAGCGAAGTGTCAGAGAGGGAACGACGCAGGCGTCGTTGATAGAGAGGTCACCTGTCCTGAACCTGGTCCGGAGGTCTTTGATCTTCATTCTTTCTGGGACCTATCTTTCCAACTCCTTGGCCGAGGGGTTTGGTTTCTCGCACCTTTAGGTAAATATAAATGCAACCTTTAGTTGTGCTGCTGTCTCTATCTTCTCCTTTCTGAGGGACCGTCATTGATCGATAATTGATTATTATGCTTCATCCTTGATATACGATTAAGTATCATGTGGTTCTGTATTTTACTCTGCTAAAACTTTAGATAAACATTTTAAAACTTCTTGACTCAGTGATTATTTTAGAATTTATGAATTGTAAAGAACGTCACTCATTTTAAACTTTCCAATTATCAAAGGGTCCATCGGTAAGCCATTACTCTTCAATCAGAAAAATAATTGGTAGCAGGGATTTTGATAAAGAGTACAACTAACCCACCAGCGGAAATTGCTAGCGTAGTATGAATGTATGGGCCCAGGTGAGTATTTGGTGTATGAATGCTCATTGCTAGTAACCCGCTGGATCAATAAGGCCCCCATCGGTGAGTGCACAAAGGCTCAATATGTGCATTTGCCAAAACTTACATTTGCCAATGCTTACTGTTTTTATGGATGTTTGCATTGTGCCAATGCTTATTGATGCATAGCAGGGTGTGGCAGTCTTGTGGGGTTATCACAAGCGTGTTTCCGAGAAGAGGGTATTTAAACCACGCACGTTCCAGAATCACCGCTTGCTGTCAGTCTACCTTCTGAAACCCGAGCCGGTTGCATCCTCCAGCGCTCCTGATCCAGAGGTTCCAGTCCTAGCATTGATGTCTGGATTTGAAACCTGCTTTCGTCTGAGACCCAATTCGTCTACTCAGCATCCAATCGGAATAAAGACAAGGCGCACCAACCAATTAAAAGGCGGTAAAGCGCTGTGTGCGCACAAGACAAGTATTTGGGCACTTTCGTTCATGCGACCCATTTTATGAGGGGAACGTTTTTAAAATCATGTTTTCGTCGATGGTTGGATAGTTGCGAACAGTAGCAACAATTTCTGGGAATGCATATTTTGAGATTGTGTGAAATATGATGTGTGAGGATCGCGCTGATGTTTGCTTTAATCTTTACAAGTGTTATGTTTTCAATTGGTAAACAGTGCCACCCAGTGGAAATAAAGCCCAATGCAAGAGTGCATATTTTGACAATTCTGTTATTATGGGGGATTATAAATTTATAATGCTCAATGCTGGTGTATAATCCGAAACTGAACTACTCGCTATCATTAATGAAAACCTTCATGTGCTTGAACAGGGGAATTGTTTTGATGAGGTGTTTACTGTGCTTACTGTGAGGTAACAGTAAGAAAATAGTGATCATACATATGAATGTTAAAAGAAGACAAAACAATCCTGTTGTGTGTTCACACTAGTGTTAACAATAATGGTGTTGCTATCTCCTGTATTTACCCCATGTGAATCCATTGTGAAATCAGTTTAGTCAACTAACCAGTCAGAGATCCAAGTTGGACCTAGAAGGCACCTTCCATACTTACATATAGGTAGGTAAAAAGAGATTGAGAAACTCTTTAGGACAATCAATGTCAATTGGTTAGGTAACGCTTTCACCTTATTGCAGGAACCCCACCAGAAAGCGCTACGGTCAGTCTAGGGAGAGAGGGAGCATTTAAAACGGGAAAGAGGATTATTCCAGGTATAGCAGAAAACATAGCTATCATTCAGCTCACCAATCTATTGTATGTTCACATAATTGGGGAAGGTGACTAATCTGTTCTTCTACTTTCAGGACGTGTTCAGTTTCAACAGAAGGTGCCCAGTTTCCACTAGTCCAACAGAAGGTCAAGAACATTGTGCATCAGTCCTTGTGGAGTTTACATCTCTCTCTCTCTCATCCAATCCCCTTTCCCCTGACACATCTCAGTGCTCATCACGTACACTTCATGGATATCGCTTTGATGCACAGGAGAGTTGGGAACTAGCAGCTTGAGTCATCATTGTGTCTCCGTGGGACAAACAGGTTAGTGCTTGACAGTACAGCAAGCCCACTTTTAACACCCCACCCGGACCCAATGGAGTCGCAGAACATTTCCCCGGCCGATTTGGCACACATGTTAGGGAATCTACAGCGCGAAACTCAAGCGTTATCACAGCGTTTAGATGCTTTACAAGTCACCCTCCTCCTAAAGCTTCTTGGGATGCGACCTTTGGAGAAAGACCCAAGACAACTCAGGGGGCCTTTGGGTTTCACCAATCTGCCTCTGGGTCTGCCCCGGTTATTCAAGTCACTACCCACCTCCTGTGCCGCTAGCTCCTCCAGAGCATTTTGCGCGTGATCCTGCTACATTTGCTATATTCCTGAACCAATGCCAACTTCATTTTTTGTGTCGCCCGTCCTCTTTTCCGGATGAACAGTCCAAGGTGGCCTTTTTTCTCTCGTATCTGGTTGGCACGGCTGCCTCCTGGTCCATTCCTTTGGTTGAACGGGATGACCCGTTATTATATGATTATTAAGCTTTCAAGAGAGAGATGAAAAAACTATTTGATAAGCATATGTTTATGCAGTCAGTAGATACAGAACTGCTTAATCTTAATCTACGGCAAGGAAATAAGGATCTTCTTTCCTATATAACCTCCTTTAATAGACTGGTAGTGGAGTCTGAGTGGCCGCAAGAAAAAAGGGTGTCCTTATTTTGCAGAGGCTTAAAGGATGAGCTTAAGGACCTCTTGACCCAGGTAGTGAATCCACCTGACACCTGCGAGGAGTTAATTGATTTGGTTGTCAAACTAGACCATCGCCTCTCTGAACGATGAAGAGACAGGGGTCACCCTGATACCAAAGTAGTTGTGATAAGAGATAAAGAAATAGGAATCAGCTAAAACCTCTGACGAGGGAGAGCCCATGCAAATAGGAACCCTTAGAGGACCACTCTCAAAGAAAGAAGAGCAAAAGAGGCGTGATCAGAAGTTGTGTCTCTACTGTGGAAAGAAGGGTCATTTCCTAAAAGCTTGTTTGGCCAAATATAAGAGAAAGAATGTGGGAGCTGAAATGTCTGAGGGCAGAAATGAGAAGACAGAGGGGGGAAACTAAAACACCCGGCGACGGTGGAGACTAGTTATTCGGGTGACAACTGTCCAGAAGTCTCCCACTCTCTAGCCCAAACGATTTCTCAAACGGAGTTTAGACACCTGCATGTTTCAGCTCTGGTAGGATGGAATCAAGTTGATGACTTAGTGCCTCTCAAGTTCCTTGTGGACTCAGGAGCCACCACAAATTTCATGGGTATAACTGTGGAACAGAGGTTAGACATACCACTCCTTTCCAAAGCCTGTCCAGAAGTTAAGACCATTGATGGGAGTGCTCTGTCTTCAGGCCCTATCACTAGAACAACTTGTGAGATGACTATGCTTCTTTTCCAAGGTCACCGTGAACAAATTTAGTTTGATCTAATTCACGCACCCCAATTTAAGGCTATCTTGGGAATCCCATGGTTAAAGAAACATAACCCTGCCATAGACTGGGTCACCCGAGAAATTACCTTGCAGTCTCAGTTCTATGTACACAATTGTTGGGACCATATCTTATCTAGCGGGAGCACTGTGGAATTAAGTGGATCTGTAGAAAACATCAGTCATGAGTTACCTCCTATATACCAAGATTTTGCTGATGTCTTTGACAAAGGGAAAGCTACAGCTCTTCCTCTGCATTGTCCTTTTGATTGTAGGATTGACCTTCAGCCCGGTGCGCAAATCCCATGTGGGTGAATTTACGCTTTAACCAAAAACGAGGCCAAACACCTTTGTCAGTACCTTGACGAAATGCTGGCTACAGGCTTTATACGACTGTCACGTTCCCCAGCTTCGTCTCCGTTGTTCTTCGTGGAAAAAAGAGGGGGATCTCAGGACCTGTATTGACTACATAGTCTTAAATAAAGTCACCATTAAGAACAGGTACTCTCTGCCCTTGATCTCTACCCTCATTGATCAAGTCAACAACGCATGCATACAAAACTGGATTTGCGGGGTGCTTACCATCCTGTACGAGTCCGAGAGGGAGACGAGTGGAAAACAGCCATCAGAGCCAAATTTGGTTTGCATGAATACCTTGTCAGGCCTTTCGGACTCTGCAATGCACCCGCAGCCTTTCAGTATTTTATCAATGAGGCTCTGCGGGACTTTATCGATCAATGTGCAGTTGTGTATACTGACGACATACTGATCTACTCTAACACCCACGAAGAACACGTTACTCATGTTAAGGCCATCCTACAAGTTTTACGACAGCACATCCTCTTTGCCAAACTTGAGAAATGTAGCTTCCATACCCAAGAAGTGGAGTTTCTTGGTTACATCCTGACTCCTGATGGAGTCCAAATGGACCCAAGAAAAGTTAAGGCAATAACCCAGTGGAAATCTCCCCAAAATGTTAAGGAGGTGCAAAGTTTCTTAGGCTTTGCCAACTTTTACCGACGTTTTATTGACCACTTCTCCACGATTGTCTCTCCAATCACCAGATTATTGCATAAAGGACTGAAGTTTCTATGGGGAGAAGAAGCTGATCAAGCCTTTCACCTAAGGCCCCAATTTTAAAACACCCAGACACTACACAACCATTCCTAGTTGAGGCTGATGCTTCCCAGATAGCGGTGGGAGGGGTCTTGTCGCAGCGTGATACCCACACAGGCGAGTTACACCCATGGCTTACATCTCACATAAACTGACTCCAGCTGAAGTAAATTATTCAATAGCAGACCGTTAATTGTTGGCCGTCAAGAGAGCCTTCGAGGAGTGGAGACACTAGCTCTTGGGAAGCTTGCGCACTGTAACAATCTTGACAGACCATAGAAACTTACAGTTTCTTAAATCCGCACGAGCCCTGTCAGCACGACAGCTTCGCTGGTCTCAGTTCTTCAATGACTACGACTTTGTCATTCAATTTCTGCCGGGGAGGAAAAATGGGAAAGCAGATGCGCTGTCCCGGTTGAGCTAACAATGAACATATAGAAGAGCCACCCCTGATAATTTCGCCAGAGAAGGTAGCAGGGGCCACGGTCCTTAACCCAGATTTCTTAAATTAGGTTAAAAGAGAACAGGAAACCACCAATGCACTAGACACTCTTCAGCATTGCACCACTGACATCTCTAGTCATAAGGGTTTAACTTATGTTGCACAGAAATTGTATCTACCCACTAGAGCTTTACAGGAAACATCCTTGGAATGGTGTCATTCTAGCAAGCTAGCCGGCCATCCTAGGGAAGAAAACATTGGAGAGCCTTCAACGACATTTCTGGTGGCCATCCATATCCAAAGATGCAAGGGTATTCGTAGCAAATTGTGTAACCTGTGCTCAAGGGAAAAGTTCTCACCAAGCTCCTGCAGGACCTTTGATGCCCCTCCCAGTACCACCTGCACCCTGGCACACTGTGTCTTTGAATTTTGTGGTAGAACTCCCAAAATCTCAGACTGGGTTTACTACAGTCTTGGTGGGAGTTGACCATTTGACAAAGATGGCACATTTCATTCCGCTAAAAGCTTTACCAACCGCTTCACAATTAGCCACCATATTCCTCCAATCCGTGGTTCGTCTCCATGTGCTCCCGTCCATTGTCATTTCTGACGAGGAACACAATTTGTGTCCAAGTTTTGGCAGTTCCTTTGTAGCACATTGGGTATGGATGTCCGCTTTTCATCCAGTCACCATCTACAAACGGATGGACAGACTGAAAGGGTGAACCAATGCATGGAACAGTATTTACGTTGTTATCTCTTAGGTGCAGAAGTGGATTGGGCTGATTGTTTGTGGGCAGCCGAATTCGCTTATAATAATGCTGTTCATGCATCTACAGAATATTCACCTTTCTTCTGTAATTATGGTTACCACCCCCGTATGTTGCATCCGGATATTACCTCTAATTTGTCCTCACCTGCTGTACAGGATTTTCTGCAGCAATTATTAGACATCCAAAAGAGAGCACAAGAGAACTTGCTACAGGCTAAACAATCATACAAGGTATATGCAGATAAAAAACGACGTCTGGCACCACACTATGTAGAAGGACAAAATGTATGGTTATCCACGAAACACCTCAACCTAAAAGGCTCACGAAAATTCCATCCTAGATTCATCTGGCCATTCACTATTGATACAAAGGTGATCGAGGTGGCTATGAAACTAAAGTTACCATCCTCTTTTCCTATACACCCGGTATTTCACGTTTCTGTAATAAAACCGGTGGTAGACACCATGCGTTGTTCAGAGAGTCCACCTCCGGTCTTGGTGAACAATCAACCTGAGTATGAGGTAAAGGCTGTGCTGGATTGTAAACGAATACGAAACAAACTACATTACTTGTTAGACTGGAAGGGCTACGGTCCAGAGGAACGCTCACGGTAACCAGCTGGGCATGTGCACGCTCCTCGGTTGGTCCGCCAATTTCACCAAATACACCCAAATAAGCCCAAGCCCATCGGGGGAACCTTGAGAGTGGGGTACTGATGAGCCTGCTGGCATGCCAAGGCGAGGAACCACTCTCAAAGTCCATGTTTATAAGGCCCCCATCGATGAGTGCCCAAAGGCTCAATATGTGCATTTGCCAAAAGTTATATTTGCCAATGCTTACTGTTTTTAGGGATGTTTGCATTGTGCCAATCCTTATTGATGCATAGCAGGGTGTGGCAGTCTTGTGGGGTTATCACTGGTGATAACGCCGATTCTTATCTAATTATCTATAAGAACCTTCTGGTCGTCAAGATCTTTTTACCTGTTGAATAGTGTAAAGGAGAGAATCTCATCTGGTTAGATATCAGCATTCATTTGTCTGAAAGGACCACTGACTCCGAATTCAAGTTTGAGAATTTATTATCGCCAAAAATAACTGAACGTGCAAGCACCTCAACACGAGGTTAAAGAGATAGATGGGCACTAATACAAACAATAATCTACGCAGAAATCTCATCCGACTCAGGATAAGAAGAATAGAAAGTTCTAGCAGGATCAACCAGAATATGATTGCTCCAATTTCTAAGTTGCTCTTCATTGGCCTAAGCAAGCTTTAAATCAATTGCTGTCCCTACACTAATACTAAGTGACATCCCTGCATAACGAATTTCCCAGGCAAGAGTGAATAAAAGGTGTCAGCTGTGAAGACTTCCTAAGAAGTGCAATCACCATATACCTAAGCTCAGCTCTGTCCTTCTCTCTGGTCTCCTCTACCTCTTCTCTGGCCTCCTCCCTCAGGGCACTATCCCTAATACAAAACCACACTACAATTGTACACGCCTTGATCACGCCTTCTTGGCCAGGTCTTCTTTCTTGTGCTTTTCCATTGAAACGGTGACTTCATCCTGGACGGTTGCGTTGACCTTGAGTCCCAGGCACCTTCTCCGCTGAAAGTATCATCCCTACATTCCATCTAACTCCCCGTACCATGCCTCCCCTCTCTCTAGCTTTTGAAAACAAAGAGTTAGTCTTACTAACGAGACATGTGTCCTTGCACCTGCAACAAAAGATACTTTCAACAGAAACCGTCTACTGTGCAAATCAAATCTACCGTTTGTGCCCAGAGAGCCTTACCAAGAGAAACTTTTCTCTGCCTACAAAATAAGCCAACATAAGAATATACCAGGCCTTCCCTAAGCATATATGTAGTTAGGCCTTTACATATGACTTTTAAACACACACCTTACTTTTCCCTATAAGCATTTCCATTATGATTCATATGCAAACAATGAATTACATGTGCAACTTTAATATGGTGCACGTTTAAACTACTGCAATTACATTACACACACGAACTAATTCCTCTATGCATTATGTTCACATAATTCAATAAGCATTACATTACATCATTATCCTAACACCATTATACTGCTGAGTTCACTTTGTCTCAGTGAACTATTCATTCTTTACTAAACATGCATGAGTATACAATGGGATATAAACGAATATATGTCTGAATACATATGGGTGCGGCCTATCAGTGATTATGATGCACCCCTACAATTCACAAGAACATTTCGCTCTATCACTGGCGTGGTTCTGAGATGAGGGTATTTAAACCACGCCCGTTCCAGAATCACTGCTTGGTGCTTGCTGTCAGTCAACCTTCCGAAACCCGAGCCGGTAGCGGTCCTCGCTTTGAAGTCTGGTTTTGAAACCTGCTTTCGTCTGAGACCCAATTGGTCTACTCAGCGTCCCATCGGAATAAAGACGAGGCGCACCAAGTAATTAAAAGGCGGCAAAGCGCTGTGTGCGCACAAGACAAGTATTTGGGCACTTTAGTTCAAGCGACCCATTTTATGAGGGGAACGTTTTTAAAATCATGTTTTCTGCGATGGTTGGATAGTTGCGAACAGTAGCAACAATTTCCGGGAATGCATATTTTGAGATTGTGTGAAATATGATGTGTGAGGATCGCGCTGATGTTTTAATCTTTACAAGTTTTATGTTTTCAATTGGTTAACAGTGCCACCCAGTGGAAATAACGTCCAATGCAAGAGTGCATTTTTGACAATTCTGTTATTATGAGGAATTATGATGCTCAATGCTGGTGTATAATCCGAGACTAAACTACTCGTGTGCTATCATTCATGTAAACCTTCATGTGCTTGAACAGTGGAAGTGTTTTGATGAGGTGTTGACTGTGCTTACTGTGAGGTAACTGTAAGAAAATAGTGATCATACATATGAATGTTGAAAGACGACAAAACAATCCTGTTGTGTGTTCACACTAATGTTAACAATAATGGTGTTGCTATCTCCTGTATTTACCCCATGTGAGTCACATGTGAATACACTTTAGTCAACTAACCAGTCAGAGATCTCAGTTGGACTTAGAAGGCACCTTCCACACTTACATATAGGTAGGTAAAAAGAGATTGAGAAACTCTTTAGGACAATCAATGTCAATTGGTTAGGTAACGCTTTCACCTTATTGCAGGAACCCCAGCAGAAAGCGCTACGGTCAGTCTAGTGAGAGAGAGAGCATCTAAAACGGGTAAGAGGATTACTCCAGGTATAGTAGAAAACATAGATATCATTCAGCTCACCAATCTATTGTATGTTCACATAATTGGGAAAGGCGACTAATCTGTCCTTCTACTTTCAGGACGTGTTCAGTTTCAACAGAAGGTGCCCAATTTCCACTAGTCCAACAGAAGGTCAAGAACATTGTGCGTCAGTCCTTGTGGAGTTTACATCTCTCTCTCTCTCTCTCATCCAATCCCCTTTCCCTTGACGCATCTCAGTGCACATCACGTACACTTCGTGGATAGCACTTCGATGCACAGGAGATTTGGGAACTAGCAGCTTGAGTCATCATTGTGTCTTCATGGGACAAACAGGTTAGTGCTTGACAATAGGTTTGCCCTGTATTATTTTTTTAATTCCATAACTTCACATGTGAACTTGTATACTGCCACCTGTATCTATGCTGTTTGTATGTTTCTCAGTAAGAAAATTGATCAAGTTTGCAGATTGTCAAATCTCAAGCCATTATTGCAACTTCCCTGAATTTAACATCTGCTAAGGGCAGGGTTTTCATTTGTTCACCAGCCTGAGTACCCTTCTCCTTTGTCTGAAATATTGCAACCCAGTTCTGTAGGGTATTTTCTGTTGTTTTTACAATGCATAGACATTAGCTTCTTTTAAAAAAAAAATGTAATCCTCATCCGCCTCAGACCGCAGTCGACAGAAAGTAGAATGTCAATACCGTTGCTCGGTTTCAAGGAGACATAGGCAATTGAATTGGGACCCAGGGACAACGCCCGCCTACCGGTATATAACAATCCCACAGAAAGCCGCTAGCCCCTTTCTGAGAAGAGGGGTGGTCTCACTCTCTTCTGGTGAAAAGTGACCGACGACTGTTGGTGCGGGCCCGCACAAAATGGAAGCTGGGCGAAGGAGCAGGGCCCGACCAAGTCTGAGAGATTCCAAAGAGGCATAATCATAGGATCCAAAAGTAGTTTAAACTCAAACAACTTAAACCCCTAAACTTCACCCACACCAAAGAAGACTAGCCACAAAAAGACTAACGCTGAGACCAATTAAGCAAACAATCCCATAATACTTTCTTGTTGCTGTTCTGCAGACTACCCAAATCTATCTTGGAAATCTTATATAGAGAGGACAGCCATTCTGAATACGTGGGAGGTGTAGCCTCCACCCATCTCCTACAAATTTCTCTCCTAGCCAACAGAATTGCATAGAATAGGAACCCCCTAACAGGGCCTATAACTTCACTGGTTATGCCAAAGATGATCAGGGCGAGAGAAATTTGGACTGGGGTACCCACAATGTCAGCTAGAGTTGCCCCTACTTCCTCCCAGAATTCTGTTATCGCTGGGCAATCTTTAAACATGTGTATATCTGAGGCATTTGCTAGGTCACACTTCTTACACCTGACTGGGGGGCCCTTCGCTATTTTAGAGAGTCTTGCTGGACATAAATAGGCCCTGTGGGTAGTAAAATAATGATTCCTCCTAAGCCAGGCTGGTTTTACGGTAGCAAACAAGGTATGAAAGGAAGTCTGCCACAGGTCTTCCCAGTGCTCGTCTGGCATAGAAGCTCCCCACAATTCTTCCGCCAGTTTAAAGTCTCCATCAACAGTTTCTTCTATAGACCAGTAGAAGAAAGAGACCTCTTTGCTCCCCACAGGCCTTGATACCAGTTGCTCCTCTAGAGTGTTCCCTATGCCTATCGGTTTTTTAAGATTCTGTGACCAACTCTGCAGCTGTAAGTACTTAAACCTAGACATGCCCTCCTCTAGCCTATTGTGGAAAGACGCCCATGATAAAAGTGACCCGTCAGGAGCCAGATCCCTCCATACCATAAACCCTGCTGTTCTAAGTGGTGTGGCTAACTTGTCTTTCAGACAGTCTGGAGCCCCTGGAGAGTCCCACAGGGGATCTAGGCTTGAATAGTAGTTTAGGCCAGTGCGTTGCTTAATTCTAGCCCATATTTGGGCTACTGCCAAAAGAACTTTCAGCCTGATCTTCTTGAAGTACTTTTGGTCGCCATATTTAAAAAGAAACCCCTCAAGCGGCAGCCCCGCACCCTTTAACATAGCAGAGAACATGACCCCCCTCTCTGAGTTGTCTGGGGATTTTAACAGCATCCTTGAGTGTGATAATTGAAAAGCCCAGGCATAGTACTGAAGGTCAGGGAGCGTAAAGCCCCCTTTCTCCCTCCTGCGCCTTAGCTTCTTCCACGCTATCCTCGTGGCCCTATATGCCCATGCAAATGAATTAATAGCTTGCTGTAATTTATCAATTGCCTGTTTTTCAAAATGTAGGGGAATAGTATTAAAGAGGAATGTAATTTTCGGTAGTATAATCATTTTAATCAGATTAATCCTACCCAAAATGGTCAGTGGGAGATGGACCCAGGACTTCATGAGTTTCTGACATTCCCTGGAGATGTTTGCAATATTAGTCCCAGCGATCTTATCTACATTCTGTACAATCCTTTACCCCCAGATATCTCATGTCACTCTTGGTCTGGTGCCGGAACCCGGCAGATTCCACGCCATGATCTCTGTTTTCTCTGCATTCACTTCATAGCCAGAGACCCGCCCAAAATCTTGTGCCAGCCTGATGACCTGAGGAAAAGACGCCTCCAGCTCAGATGCCAGGATCAAAACGTCATCCGCATACAGGGCTACCTTCCTCTCCCACGCTCCAAACTTAAATGATGTGATACTCGTCTCGTCTCTCAGGCGCTGAGCAAAAGGCTCGATGTACAAGTCAAAGAGGAGCGGGGAGAGTGGACAGCCCTGTCTGGTACCCCTAGTGATCTTAAAAGGGTTAGTCAATTTGCCATTAACTAGAAGTCTTGCCGAAGGATCTTGATATATAAGCTGTATGACTCGGCAAAATTTCTCTCCAAAGTTGAACTTTTCCATTACTGCAGAGAGATATATCCAGTTGACCCTGTCAAAGGCCTTGGTGGCGTCTAGAGTCATTGCTGCCAGAGGTAGAGAAAAGGTGGAGGCCAAGTCGATAGCTCCGATAAAATCATGGGTAAGATCAAATAGGTTTCTGCCTCTTACAAAACCCTTCTGATCAGGATGCAACAGTCTACCTGCTACTGCTCCCAACCTATCTGCGAGGATCCTTGTAAAAACTTTATAGTCAGTATTTAAGAGGGAGATGGGTCTATAAGACCCACACCTCGCCGGATTCTTTAATGCTTTCAGGATTAATGAGGTGGTAGCTTCTCCCCATGAAGCAGGAGGTCTAGCACCTTCAGATAGTATGTTGTTAAAAAGTGCATTCATGGTCGGGATTATTGCCTCTCCCAGAGATCTATACAGTTCCGCTGGGAGCCGATCAGGCCCTGCGGCCTTACCCCTCTTGCAAGCGGTGATGGCCTTCCTGACCTCCTGCTGGGATATATCCAGCTCCAGATTTTCCCGCTGGGAGGGGTTTAGGGAGGCAAGCGTGTTTCTACTTAAACACTCCCTCGCACGAGTTCTGTCTACTTCGTTATCTTCTTTGTATAGCTCCTGAAAAAAGGCAAAAAAGGCTTCACCAATCTCTTCGTCGGTAGATACCGAAGAGGAGTTATCCTCGCTGTCAATTTGTTTTATCACATTTCGTGTCCTATCTGACTTGACTTTCCAAGCCAGGAGTTTACTGGCTCCCTCTCCATATTCAAAATGGGCCATCTTGCTGGCCTCCCACCTTTTTCTGATCCTTAGCTCAATGGTGGTGTCTAGCTGATCTTTCAAAGTCTTTAGTTCCACCATATGCTCTTGACGTTTTTCAGGGGCGATCTCCCTGTTCAACCTCAACTCTACTGCCTTCATCGCAGACTCCGTTTGCGCCACCTCTTCCCTATATTGCCTGTTCTTATAGCATGCCCTGCTTGTGACCATACCTCTCAGGAAGGCCTTCCAGGCGTCCCACACCACTGAAATCTCGGCCGAACCGATATTCATGTTAAAAAAGCACTCTGTTTCTTGAAATAAGTACTTGGCTTCAGGTTCATCGAGGAGTAATGAACGATCAAACGTCCATACCATTAATTGATCTTTCCCTGCCAAACCTAAGTCCATCCATACAGCCGCATGGTCCGACAAATGGGGAGTCAGGTAGCCCATATTCTTGATCTTGCCCCTAAGGTCGTTGCTGGCCAGGATATAGTCAATCCTTGACTTATGGCCATACTTATTGTTGTAAAAGGAGACACCTAACTGGGAGCCTGACCTTTCCCTCCAGACGTCGCACAATCCAGTCTGTGCCATCATTGTTTGAAGATACGTCTGAGACTTAGACAGTACATTTGCTCTGCTACTTGGGGACTTATCTAGTAGGGGATCTAAAACTATATTGAAATCGCCAGCCATGATAATTGGTTCTGGGAATTCCAGCAGATTTGCGAAAATAGTTTTCAAAAAGGAGGGGTCATCTTGGTTGGGTTCTTGTGTCTCCACATCAGAAAATCTAAATACTATCTCAAGTTAAAGTAATGCATTTCTTTGGTTTCAGATAAATACATTGTTTTGGTTTGTCCGCATATTGAGAAAAGCGTGAGCGTTCTAGGTTGGTGAAGATACATCTGTTTTTGAAGCCATAGGCTTCTTAAAGTTTGCTAAATGCTCACTAAAAACATTCATCCTGCCCTTTGCCCACACTGATCAGTGGTCTGCCTGCTCTTAACAGGCTGCGGCGCTGTCCGTGTCAAATTAAGAGGGGATCTGGGGTTCATGTCTATGTGACTTAGGGCAAAGTGACCGATTTGTGAAGGGAATGTGTGTAGGTTCTGCTGTGATAGGAATAGTTCTCAAATTTGGATGTCCTGCAGATGAGTTTGAAGATGTACCACAATCCATGGGTTCTAGCCTGTCCATGTCAAGGGAAAGAACCCTATTAGAGTATTCAGTATTTGTTTCTGCCTTCTTTCTTTATTGTACTCTGTTATGTTATTTTATTTTACTCAGTTAATGTATAGCACAGTGTTTTCTGATTCCTTAGCCTGCGGGTGCATTTTCCCAGTCTTAAATCTGCGCCCTGAGTTCCTTCTTTCAAAAATATTTCATAAATCATCATCTGCATGACATTTAGAATGCACGTACAATCCATGGCATCCACGTGCAATGGGAAATTTTGCCGCCTTAGATGATGTTATCCATTAAAACGCTTTCTCTTAGGAAGATTACATCCCTGCTTGAATTCAGGAAACACCTTAAGACCTGGCTTTTTAAAAACTAGTCTCCCGCTTCAGTATGTGGTCCGCAACGCGCCTAGACACCTATGGGTAGTAGTGCGCTATACAAATTGTTATAACATAACATAACAAAAAGCAATACCACAACGAGGAATGTACATTCTGAAGTTTGCCAATATATGAACCAAGACGTGTTTATTTCCTCCATATGTAAGGCTGGAGGTCCATCTACGTTTTGTGATCTGACATCTGTAAAATTTCATCCATTGTTCAAAGAAAAAGTGCAAAAATAAACTATGATAAAGAAGTACAATAATGACAAATTCAAAATGAATTGCGAAATCAAGTTTCTGTTATGTAATAATGAAGGAAAAGCTAATGACCATTAATGCAATGCATGTTTTTTATATTTTTCCAAATTACTGTCACATGAATTAACAAGCATTGACAAAGCCAATAGATCGTTCTTTTTTTTAATCTGCTGCCTTTGCTAGCTCTTTTGCCGATGTCGGCAAAAGAATAATGCTTTTCACTTATGTTGTGCAGCATTAGTAAAATCTAAATATGAAAAAGAGCACTATGAGGTATACGCATGCATATAAATTATGATACTGTGATGCTATACCTTACTGACGAGCCCTAATCAGGACGAAACCAGTCTTGGGTTGCTTGTATTCTAGTTCAAGGAGGATCTAGCCTGGCAGTTTGGGTGGACTGTCCCTGTTGGAGCAGGGTCAAGACTAATTTGCATATGGCTGTAAGTTTTGGGTTGTCCACAACAGGTCTTTCCGACTACCGACAGCTAAAACCTATCTGCAGGCGGGCCCTAAAAAGGATAAGAATTTAAATTGGTATTCAGGTATTGCTTAGAAATAGGATAATGTTGGGGTTACAAATAGGGATAGGGTGAGAGTAAGGCTAACTGTTCAGTTAAGCATAAGGAATAGCCTTTGCGTAAAGATTAAGGTATGTGGAACAGTAAAAGTTTTCTTCATTAAGGATTGATCCTTATTGAAAACCTAATGTAAAATAAGACAAATTATTACTATCAGTTCTTCTTTTTGTATTCATTACTCTGTTTCATCATGTTGCCATATATCCCATGTTAATATTCTGTTCCCATTGCAGTCCTTCATATTTCAGTCTAGGGGAGGTGCTCATTCTCTGGCAAACATGCTCAGAGCTTTGCCGAGTGTGAGGTTGGGGTACTTGCAGAACCATGTACAGATACTCAGTGAGGGCTCTTGGGCTTAGATTCCAACAGTCCAACAGAAGACTGATCTCTAAAACCTACACACCTTTCAAGTGAATACTTCAAATATTCTGGAAGGCTACGAAAATCCATATGGAGGGCTGGGGTAAAGTGAGATAGGTTTTGTAATGATAATAGGTGGACCATTCTTGTCATCAGTTTCTGGTCTAAGCCACAAAGATTCTCATACCACTGAAAAATGCCTTTTTTATGGATTAGCACACGCTACCTATGGCATTTCTAATATGGACCAGAAGCAATTATTTGGTGTTGTATGTTAAAATTTTATAATCTTAAGCAATACAAATATTATATCATTGCAGATTTAAGATTCACTTCTTGCAAGCTCAGACTTTAAGTCGGAGTCATCGTTTCATTCCATGTCTGCCTTTTCCTTTCACTTGTAGGAGCAGCTTTGCACTTGCATGATTCTGCCATTTTGAACGTCAAGTGGCTGGTGGAGAAGGCCTCGTACTTGCCCAATTGTTACATTTGCTTCAGCAATGCGGGTTCGGTCCAGTTCAAGTTTTCCAATCTGCACTCAGTGGGCCCACCGCCACCAAACTGTTCGGACTGGGTGTTGCTTGACCACTACCGGAAGAAGCTGAGTGACGTTAAGGCTTTCGATAACAGGTGGGTTGATAAGGGAATCATTTCGCTGGAAAGTGGTAGCTTTGCAATTAAATTATCTTTGAGGATTAACTGAGGCTACTGGTTTGTATTAGTCCTCCGAGGAACCCTTATGGGCACAGTAATAATTCTGTAATGTGAGTTGTATATATGAGACTCCTGGTATACTTCTGGTTCTATCTGTGAGACTGTTTCTGCTCCATTTGTCTTAGGAGTGGGGTATTAGCCTGTTGCAGGACACAGAATACCATAGCTAACTATTGGATTTGTCTAATCTATAGTTTTCATGCAATAGTATCTTCGTGGAACATGCCACTTTCGGTGAGAACTTATGCTGTAACGTTGAGGGTTATATAAAGACTACCAAACCTTTAGTGCTCAGTGCCTTATTCAAAGCAATATTTATTTACTAACAGGCACATGCATCAACCATTTTTGCGAGCGCAAACGGTGCGATTCGCAAAAATCGGCCGTTTGCGTCCGCAAAAATGGCATTTGCGATGCATCAAGGTTCAAGGCACTCGCAATTTGAGAATTAGCAATTATTTGCGAGTTCTCAAATTGCGATAGCATTTAAGGAATCGCATTTTGCGATTCCTTAAATGCAATGCAAATGACCATGAAGTTGAACTTGATGGTAATTTGCAAAAACTTTGAAAAATGCAAAGTTGTAGGTTACACACACACATGCCCTTGGGGCATGTGTGTGTGCAACATGGGTGCACATCACAATTTCAGGGGTGCAACAGGGTGTCCTTTTGACACCCTTGCACCCTTGAAATTGCATGCGCAATTTGCGAGTACCAATTGCAATTTCCCATTCATTCCTATGGGCCTGTAGGCCCATAGGAATGAATGGGAAGCCATTCCTTATTTGCGACTCGCAATTTGCGAGTCGCAAATAAGGAATGTGTAGGAATCGCTATTTTTATAGCGATTCCTACATGCATAGGCTTTTGCGAGTCCTTAATTGCGATTCCTTAATAATCGCAATTAAGGACTCGCAAAATCCTACCTTGATGCATGTGCCTGTAAATGCTTAAAGTACTATGAAAGGACCACCTTACCTTGGAGCTCTTTCAGAGCCAGACATTTTATAATTTGAATATAGAAATCTTGAGCATTCAGCAGTCAAGTGAGTATGCAGAAATCGAAGGACCACAGTTTTTTGGGTCTGTGTTTGCTGATGACATCACAGTTGTAAATTTTGCTAATCTCTCTACACTGCGACTGAGAATTCTATTGGTGGAAGGATGTTTAACTCCTGCGTCAGAGTAGCATTTTGTCTCCCCAAAAAATTGGGTCATATCAAATGCCTTCAATGACCTGGACTTAACACCCCCTCACTAACACCTCCTCCTCCGCTAGTGGTACCAGGAAGGATGTTGCCAATGTGGAACTGGCTCTGAATGAGACTGTGGAGATGGCCTGTTATAGTGCAGAGCGATTAGGGATAATTGAGATATTGGGATCAACAGGCATAAAAAAAAGTCAATTGGCTTAATACTGCAAGACTTGAACAGAGGAGGAACTATCAAAGTACATTTTACAGAAAGTCCAAAATCAAATAAAACTTGTTTGCCGGTCTCCTTTAGAAAGCCATATCTCTGACTATTATAAGTAGATTTTTTACTGACCGCGCTTCATGTGTAATGTGAGCGGACTACATATGTGACACTTGAATTTCTCTGACCCATGCTAAGTATGTTACCAGCCCACTTCTATTGATGGCCATTCCTTTACTCCCATGAAGACATAAGCTTTCTTGCCAATCTTTATCACACAAGGAACTGCCTGTTAGCTTCGGCAAGGAATATGATCTTATCTGGGCTACTTCATAATTTTTGGGCCTTGAAATCCCTTATCTCATTCTCCATTTGCCTTCACACTATCCACACTTGTTATATCATCTTTCCACAATAAGGATGTGTAGGAGAGTGCCCCTTTTTGCCACTTTTTGCCTGATATCTGATGCAATTTTGACAGAAGTACACTGGGTTCCTGCTGTCTAGGTCCCCAGTACCAGATCTCTTTCCCTAAAACTGTACAATTGTTCCCCCAATTGGCAATACCTTTAGCACCACCTGTAAGTCCCTAGTAAAATGTACCCCTGGTACCTAGAGCAAGGAGGCTAAAGAGGGTTCCTAAGGGCTGCAGCATGTATTGTGCTTCCCTAAAGGACCCCTCCATTGCAGGTTGTGTGCCATGGTGCAGAGAAAAGTGAAGACAAAAGATGCCCCCCCCTGAGTGCCATGCCTGCAGACACTGCATGCAGTATAGGTAAGTCACCACTACAGCAGGCTTTACAGCCCTAGGGGAGGGTGCACTATACTACATGTGTGGACATATCTGCATGAGCAAATATGCCCCTTTGATGTCTAAGTTGATTCTTAGATATTACAAGTGAACAGGGAAGCCATTTTGAGAACATGTGGTGGACACTGGTAGTTACGAGTTCCCCAGCTATATGATGGCTTCACTGAAAATAGAGATGTTTGGTATCAAACATTTTGTATTAATAAACCCACGCTGATTCCAGTAATGGATTTATTAATACATTCACCCAGAGGGCACCTTAGAGGTGCCCCTGAAAACCTCCTGAATACTAGTTTACTGGCTAACTGGTGTAGACCAGCCTGCCACCAGAGACAGGTTTCTGACCCACTGCAGGTGAGAGCCTGTGCTCTGTGAGAGCATAAACAATGCCTGCTCCGGACAGAGGTATTGTCACCGCCTCTAAACAGGATGGCTCAGTGATCAGCATAGCAAGGTAGGAAGCTTCAAAGGCCTCTGCTGCCTTTGATATGCAAACCAAGGCTTCCCCCAGACAGGGGAAACACAACCCCCTGCTCCGGGCCCATTTCGCACCTGGATAGGTAGGAAAATTAGCTAATCAGTAGGCGTGTTCCTCCATCATGATAGTTCTCCCCCTAAGGAGGGCTGTCTGATGTAAACACAAAACCTAAAATTTCACTATCTTGGTTTAGGTGGCATTAGGCTCACAGGTCAGAGTTATGCCCACTTCTCACAGGAAGTGGGCATATAGAGGGTGTAGGCACCCTAGAAGTAAGTAGCCCATTGGCTACTACCTGTCACTCCCCTTAACGCCCCTAAATTGGAGGCACCCTTGATGCCAGGAATTCAGATTAGACAGATCCAGAAGAGGACAAAGAAGAGCCGCGAGGCAACGAGAACTGAAGACTACTGTGGACTTTTTGTACGAAATCCTGCCTGCCTGCACCAGTCTCGACAGTTGTGACTGAGGGACTCGTCCTGCAGCTGAGTACTACCAAGAACCCCAGTAGACTCCCAGCCCTTCGCAAATTGCCAGCAATTTCCCTTGGAACAGGGGAGCTACTCCCCTGCAGTCCATAGGCACCGAAGAAGCAAAGACCGGTTCTCCAAGTTGCTACTACCCAGCCAGCCTGACGCAGAAGCCCCCCAGAAAGAGGTACCTGTGCTTCTGAAGGGCCTATTTGTTCCCCCATCGAGTAAGAGGACACCAGGACCAATCGGAGCTGCACAGGACTCATACCTGTGGTACCGGACAACTTGCAGAAGCCTAGGCCTGTTTAAGTCCAGTCGGGACTCTAACCGCATTGAGATAGAGCTGCCATTAAGGGATGAAAGCACCGCAGAAACTCACTTCCAGAGATGGCCCAGCAGTCCTGATTTTTACATCCTCAACCAGCGAGACCGACACGACAGCAAGGCCCTAGGATGCACAGAGCCCAGCTGACCTTTCCACTCTGCACCGAGCACCTCAGCCCAGTTACTGACGAACCGGCTGTGCCCTCTTGTTCACAGGTCCCTTGTGACCCGAGCTCCCAGTTGGGAGCTCCTAGACTTGTCCCCAAGTCCCCCTCTTAAGCCTTTTTCTACCAGCATAGCGAGCAAAGCTACCAACCTGACCAGAATCTCTGCACCCGGACGCACCAGGGCAGGTAACGAGTAACTGCTGGTGGTACTTTAGACCTTGGCCCACTACGACCCTAAGTCCCAAAGGAGACCCCCAGAAAACACCATAAATAACTATGCAACATATGCCTTTTCTCTCATAAGGAAACATTGCTGCGTTTAGACTCGTTTAAGTGAACATTTTACTTAACTGTAAAAATCAGTATTTAAAAAAGTACTTGGTTGATAACGAAGTTCTTGGTATCAAAATTTACATAAAAATACAACGTAGTTTTTTAAATTGGTCTCGGATTTATTCTTGACTATGTATGTCATTTATTGCCTCTGTGAGTACAACAAATGCTTAGCACTACCCTCTGAGAAGCCTAAACTGCTCGCCCACACTACCACAGAAGAGAGCATTTAGTGTTATTTATCATTTTTGCCTCTGTAACCAACAGGGGCTGGCTGGACTCTTTACACAGTGTACCTCGTTTTGGTCCACTATATAAAGAGCCAGCTTCCTACAGGCTGAAAAACCCATCGAATGTCCTCTGTTCTGTTAAAGGATAGCCCCCCTAATTACAGATGGGTAAGCTAGTTGAGGCAGATTCGATGGGTTTGGAAGATAGAGCTAAAGTGCCAGTTGATTGATCTAGTTCTTGGTAGCCTGCATACCTGTTCTATTTTAACAATATCTAAAACGTATAAGATACTACCATTTAGATGTATGAAAGGCAAAGAAAGGTATTGGATATTCATGGTATACTTATTTGTAGAGACTCCTCTCTGGTCGCACCCACTGTCATTTGTTTTGCCAGCACTTTGTTAGTAGTCTTTCTAAAACACCACATGCCACTGAATAATCCACTGCAGAATGCAAGAAGGACAGAAGTTAAAACTATTTTAGGATCTCTTTTTGTGGCAAAGTCATTTTTTTAAACCTTCCTGGGGGTGCAAAGGTGATGATTAAGTTTTGGAAGAGTTGAGGACATAGGCCATCCCATATCACCTGCTGCAGAAAACGTTAAGCTTGGTGTTAGGCGTATGACCGCAAGTAATGCAGACAGTCATGGGGACAGGGGTGGACCCTCTCCTAGTGATAAATGAAACATACTGGGGTATGTCTTTACTTCTCTGAGTCCTGTGCACCCCACATTGATAGCCTATGTCAGGGTAGTAATAATATGAATAAAAAAACACGACCACGAGTAGTGCAGAGCACAGAAGTATGACAAGGAAGGCTAAAGCTGGAGGTAAAGAATTGCTTGTGTTCCGTAGAGCAGACCAAAATATAGATGGAGCAGAAAGCTGAACCTTTCCTCATCTGTAATCTATTTCAGTATTTCTGATGAAGTACTTTTATACATTTTTGTAGCTCTTTGTCTATGTACAGTCAATCTTCTCCTCCTCCTGGCTGCTCTCATCCTGTTGTTTTTCCTCAGTTTGGTGAGGAACATGTCCCTGGTGACTGAGAATCCCGAGCAGGCCTATCCAACCCAGAGCGCCGTCTGGAGAAGGTTTGAGGGCGCCTTCAGTGTTATAGACAGCCTTGTCTCCTATGCCCCGGTCTTCAAGGAGTACTTTTATGCAGGTTTAAAGGAGCTTTATGAGGACAATATCCAGTACATCGAAATGCGGGCATCACTGTGCAAGGTATAGTCAGTTTTTATGTTAGTATGTTTGCTGTCCGTTTCTGCCCATTTAAGAAATCTTGCAAATTGTTTTACCTTGTATCAGTGGCTATTTAACATTTATTAGGGGCAGATTTACAAGCCCCTTGCGCCACTTTTGCGTCACTTTTCCCATGTTAAAAGAGACGCAAAAGTGACGCAAGGGGCTTGTAAATCTGCCCCATTAGTGTTTAAGTGGATTCTCTAAAGATTCAGATGCGTCACCGTGGATAGTCACTTAGTTAAGGTCCTTGTAAGATTGAAAAGGTCTCAAAAATATGTTGGCTTTCCTTACTCATTTTGCTGTTTCATACTGCCCATTTAAACAAGCATTGGAAATGCATCGGTTTTGCCGATATAAGGAATAAAGAGCTGTTTTCGTTGTCCTGGAGAAGCGAAGAGTTCCCTGACAGATTACACGGGAGTGGAGAGGATGTAGCACAGCGGCCAGAGCTGCTGACTCGAGAGCTGGGGATTAAAGTTCGAATCTCGGTGGCACCGCGCAACATCCTGTGATTCTATGCAAATCACTTAATCGCTCTGGGTGATAAATTGTTATATAAATATGCTGCAATAGTAAAAGGCAAAACTTTATGAAAATATAGTTCCACCAAAGAGGATGTTAACAGTATTTCGGTGGCTGAAAACTCATAAGAGAAGCAGACGAGGAACAGGCATTGGTAAATGCAGGAAAATAGGCTACAGCCAATAGAAACGAAGGAAGGTAAATGGCACGCACAGGAACCAGATAAGATAAGATAATCTCTTTATTGCGTGATTAATTAAAACCTTTGCAATCAGTTAAAACATGTGTGTAGAAAGCAAAACAACATGATTTATAATACTAGAATTAGTTAAATGCATTTAAAATTTGCAATGTTTCCATAAAATTACAAGAAGAGTAAAAGCAGGCATACAGTACAGCCAATAAGGTCCGTAAAATAGAGAAAGTGCAAAAAAAGTTTTGGGAGTATAAACTCCTAAGCGTTCCTTGGCAATGCTGGTTCCTTTAAAGTTAGTGTTAAGGGTTTTGATCTAAATAGCATTGGAGTCTATAAGTGGGCATCCAAAAGTTCATTGTTGACAGTTGCAATCTGCAGTTCGTCGTGTCATTTGCTCACCCAGTTCATTGCACCCCTTGCCAGGTAATTCCAATGTTAGTGATAGGCTAGTTCCTAGGCCCGCGTTGCTGAGCCTGGGATGACACAGGAACCAATGAGAAGCCAGGAAAGAAAAGCAGGCAGAATGTAAGTACCTTTTAAGTTTATATAAAAAAAAAAGGGATTTCTCAAGCACAGCACAAGCTCTGCGCTGTGCAGGCGGAACCTAAAAATTGGTAAACAGTCAGAACACCGCGGCCTCAGCCCTGCGTGTTCTGAGATTGCAAGCGTAGACACGCTTGCCTTAACCATGCATATGCCTTAACCACGCATATGCGTGGTTAAGGCATATGCGCGGTCTAGTTGCTGGCTGGCTGGCGGAAGCAGGAAGAGGAAAGTTCGGGAGAGGACGTGATACGGTGAGGTAAGTGGGGTTTTGGGGAGTGGGGGGTTGTTTGTATGGGTTGGGGGTAGTTTTCAAAGCTGGGTTGGTCGGGGTAGTTTTCAGGGCTGGATGATCAGGAGTTTTAGGGCTCACGGCAAGGGACTGGAAAGGGGCAGTTTTTAGGCTGAGGGGGCAGTTGGGCTGGGGGAGGGGCAAGGGGGTGGGTCTGGTTTAAGGGTGGGAGGCTGGGGTCAGAGTAGTTTTTAGGGGGCTGAGTTTTAGGGCTCAGGGCAGGGGACAGGAAAGGGCAGTTTTCAGGGCGAGGGGGTAGTTGGGCTGGGGCAGGGAGGATGTGGGGTTATGGTTTTAAGGGGTGGAGGCTGGTTAAAGGGCTCAGAGGTTGGGTTTTAAGGATAAGGATAGGGGGTCGGGTAGTTTAAAGGGCTGGGGCCGGTAGAATAGACTGCAGGAGGGCCAAAATGTAGGGCTCAGGGCAGGAGTGCGATCTTTATCACACATGTTCCTTTACCAATCATGTCTTTACCACAAAATTGCATGGTAAAGGCATGCGTGGTGAAGACGCGGTCATGAGTAAGACTGCGTGGTTCAGGCATGCGTTGTTCCATCACACAATCCTAAAAATTACCCTGACTAAAGACCTTACCCATCACTGCTGGCAGACAGGCAAGACTCGCACAATGGCATATCATGGGACGGCTTTATGTATAACGTATGCTGATTTGCCGTGTGAAGGCAGCAATGAAAGGTCACACACCGCCTTGGATGAAACCAGGCTTTATTTTGTTTTTTTGAAGTTTTATATAGCGCAAACTCAGCTTAAGGACATTGGAGCACTTTACATTATCACCAGATTACATTACACAAGGCCAGATTTTTTCATTTTTGGCATTGGGTGATAAAGTGATTTGCCCAGAATCACAGGATGTTGAGCCGAAGCTGGGTCACGAAGCTGGTTCTTCAGTTCCAAAGTTGGCAGCTCTGGTCATTAGGCTACATCTCCCTTAACTGGTCTCGCCCTGTGGGGTAATTGTGGAGGGAAAATGACAGATCTCTCCAACATACTAAGGCATCACAGGGGCTACAGAAGAAACAGGCATTAGCCCAGCAGGAGAGTGGTTTCTGTTATAAATTCAATGTTGTATTTGCTGTTGCCTAGATGTTTACTAACATTTTATGGGGCTTTTTTTTGTCAGGGCTTCCCCGATGAGTATCTTTTTCTTTTCACAGAGAGAATTTTGCCCTTCAGTGTCCATCATTTTTTTTGCTAGTTTTTGTTCAACTCAATATGGTTCTTTTTCACAACTTTCAACAATTTCACTAAAAGGAAGTAAAAAAAAAAAAACTCAGTCAAGTTAGTCATAAAAGGCACTGTGTCTTTTTATGGCTATAACTTGTTTGAGTTTTCTTACTTCCCTTCCAGGGAAGTTGTATTTTGTTTGATTTCTAACTCGACAGCAGTTGTTTATTGTTTTACCCTTTTGGTCACAGATGCCTTCACCTCAACGTTGTTGGCACATAGGTGACTATTTGTCATGAGATTCTGGTTTCTCACCAATACATTTAGTGGTCTTCAATAGAAATCTTTTATACATGTGATTAAGTTACATAGACATAAATTGAGAGTGCTTGAAAGTGAAGCGCATAGATGAGGCACTATACAAATAGCAGCTAAAACCCCTAATGAAGTTGATTCGGACCAGCAGTTTGATTGTATTTTTGTCTCAAGAATCAAAAGAGGGAGGGAGAAGTTAAAGTTCCACTAAACTTCCCTTAAATGAACATGTAAAATCAAAAAGAGTGGAAGAGTTGTGTTGGGGTGGGGGGGCAATGCCAAAATTGTTGTGAGACCCTCCGCCAAAGGCATGTCTCCCGTTGGCATACTTAGCCACTGATCGTTACATCATTGGGTCTTTTCCTCCACCAGTAGGGATTGTCTCTTGAACTTGAGACCATATGGGATCCACCAGGTGAGAAAAAAAGTTAAAAGATGCCTCCTACCTTTAGAAAGGACACATTTTATTAAGACGATCAAAGGTAGTGGAATGATTACAAAATGTGAGATGTGAAAAGAGAGGTATCCGGTCTCTCTCACATCTATCTCTGGAAGAACCAGGCCAGCATGTTTCAGCCAACTTTGCACCCTATGGGTCGATGGCTTTCGTCAGGACCAAAAGGTTGTTTTATAGGATCCCTTCATGAAGTCAAATTAAATCAAATGGGACACTTTTCCTCCAACTTCTGAATTGTTTTTCTTCTTTTTATGGGACTCTTTGTTCAGTCCTAGAAGGAGACAAAAAGACATGGAGAATAATGTGTTATGTATTAGAATCTAGTGCTGATGTTGTCCCATATTTCTAATAATGCATGCACCCAGTGATTTCAATAAATGTGTATTTTTGGTCCATTAAATGCGAACATCCTCAACCCTTTTAGGGTTGTTCGTGTATGTGAGCAAATGTAATAATTGCTGATGTATTCCATACTAGGATGGATCTTAATTTGGGGAGGCTCTATTATCAAAGCCTCCTCTATGTGAATTTTGGACAACTTATGCTGTGCAGATCTCACTGTATTTTGAAATGATAAGGAGTTTGAGCCTAGGTCGATGTAAACATAGACATTGCTTTGAAAATTAACATTAAGGGTAAAGGAATCTGTGACCGCATTGTTATGTACGTTGTTTTTAAAGGGGGTGAAGTAGTAAAAAAATTCCAATTAGTGCCTCTTTAGAAACTGGTAGAAAACTGTCTTGTACGGCTTCTGAGGCGTACCTTAGTTTCTGTTTTAGAAGGTCTTTATTTGTCTGGGCAGAGGCGCAGTATTACTATTCCTTTCATTAGAGAGGAGAAGATATCAAACATGGAGATTGGAGGGTGATAAATAAATAAAGGAGTGAAAGGAGTTTCAAAATGATTCCGCTTATTGCGGAGACGTTTAGAGAGTCACCCTACAGTTGTAGTTTCCCCTTTACCTTAGTCCTTCAGTGTGCACAACACGTCCTCTCCAGCCTGCATCTTAAAGCAAGTGGGGGAAGCTGCCAGGTTTTACAGCATTGTTTCTTGCTAGGTGTTCCCAATCGGTAAAACAGGAAGATGGGAGTGGTGTTTTAATCATGACCCCAGGGGACTTAGAGTGGTTTTGTTATGCACCTGGGGGACTTAGAATGATGTTATCTGATCTTGAAACAGTGGTTGATTTTTGCTGGTGTCCCTGGGGTATTTACAATAGCGACCACCTCGTACTATTTGAAAGTCATTAAGATTGTACTTTTGTCTAAACATTCAGTTCTACAGGTGTAATGAATGTAATAGAATATTCATGAATTCAATGGTGGTTGAATGCAGGTATCATTTAACGTGATCGAAAAAGCAGAAAGATAAGAGTGGTTTTTAATCATGACCCTGGGGTACTTAAAGCAGTTTTGTCTTGCCCCCGGGGGACACTTAGAATGATGTTATCCGGATCTAATAACTGAGGTTGAGGTTCACTGGTACCCCTGCGGTATCAGTATTAGAGACTAACTCATGTACTATTTTAAAGTCATTAAGATTGTACTTCTGTGTAATCATTCGGTTCTAAAGGTGTAATGGAACCTCTTGATCTTAATGAGTGATCACAAATTAAATGGCGGTTGAATGTAGGTGTCCCTAATCGTAAAATATGCAATGTGCTCTTAATGTTGTAAAACAGTGTTTTTTTGGGAGAGAGATACATTTTTCGAGTCTCTTGTTGTCTATTCACTTATAAATTCCCGGTAAAGTATGTAATCTAGATGGGCGCCCATTTCAAATTACTAATGTCCAAGGAATATTGTCATTGAGTCCTTTGAGGGCTATGCCTAGATGGTAGACCCAGCGCTGTTCTTTTTCTAGTAAGTTTCTTTCAGCATTTGTGTCTACATAATCTAGGGTTTCCAAAATCACCCACCTCAAATCCTCAGTTGAGTATTTTGCGGTGATGAAATGGTTGCTCATTTTTGTTGTAGCTCTGCTGCACATTATGTTGCTTCTGTGCTCACAAATGCTTATCTTGACTTAGTCATGCCTATATATCTTAAGCCACAAGGGCAGGTGATCATGTAGATAGCGTGTGATGTATTACAATTTGTGTGTCTCTTCAAAGTGCATATGAAATTTAGTGTGAGCTGTAGTACTTTTGTAGTTGTTGTTAGAGGGCAAACTGAGCAGGTACCACAGGGTAGTGTCCTGTAATGGGAGGAAGTTTTAGCATCTAGCCTTACAACTTTCTTCTTTGGTCAGGTGTGAATTAGATGATCCCTAAGGTTCTTTTGTCTTTTATGGACAAAGTGTGGTATAGGCCAATTCAAAGTGCTCAAGTTTACTATTCTCCAGTTCTTCCGTACTAGGTTTTTTAAGAGATTAGATGCTGCATTAAATGGTTGTACTTGTTAGGGGCGCCGGCAAGATGGCGACCGGTTGAGACGTACCTCTCTGTCTCTCTGCTTGTGCCCTGGGCCAGCACTGAATAATGCCCACAAATAACAGGGCTATAAGCGACCCTCCCTGGTTACTGACCCCCCCTACACCCGAGGGAGCAGAGACTGCGGGAGAGGCGACCCCCGTGGCTCCAGCGAGGATCGAGCTGGGGTGAGCTGTAGCCACGGCCGCATGGGCGTTGCACATTGCAAGCGGCACTGGAACTGTGCGCCACCACCGGTCACAGATCGGGCTGGGAACGGAGCTGGAACCCGGTCCCCGCAGCCTGTGGCAGAGGAGAGTGGCGAAAAGCCGCAGAATTGATCTGGGCAACACTGCGGCCTGTCAGAGAGGCAGAGGGCTCTTGGGTGCCGCGAAGGCCGTGGGCCAAGTCACCGGATCTGACCGGGGCCTGACCGAGGCTCTGGGACATCCGACACTCCTGATCCTATGGGGCGTTGCCCAAGATGACACCGACCTCTGGCAGGTCCCCTTCCCGGTACTGCAGAGAGGCTCTGGCGAGGGGGCAGCCGGACGCCGAGGCGAAGGTGTAGAGAGGCCCTGAGAGCACTACTGCAGCTGAGGAGGGAGGTGAGGAGGACGGCACCCATGAGAGGACAGGGACATCCGGGCCCGCAACGGTGACTGGTGGCAAGCAGGACCCTTGAGGGTTCGGGGGCCTCACAGTTTGGGCCCCCCTTTCTCCTGCTGCATAAATTAAGAAGCGGCGGCCCCTGGGAGAAGCTAGTATGTGCCTAAATTGAGGCCTAGGCTGACATTGGGGTATGTGGATCTCCAGAGGTGGGGCCCGTCCCCCCTCACTGCACCTAGCCTGAGGAGAGCGAGCAACCTCTGGGGAAACCATTGGGCCGCCGCACTGGAGGCTTACCCTGTGCTACCTGAATCCTGAGGGACTGCCTGCATGGTGGCAGGGGACTGGGAGGTGCGGCCCTGTCTTTCAGCACTGCCACATGGGCACACCTCCCACACAGACTGGGCCCCCCTCCACTCTTTGCATGTACCCTGGTTGCTGCTGCTGGGGCCTTGGGGTTCCCGGATGCCGGGGCCCCGCCTCTGATTACGAGAATATTCAACGCCGCAAGCCTCACACCCTAGCGGACCCGTGACCTCAGGTTCATCTTGGGGCACGCCCCGACTCTCTATGGAGGCCTGGACACAATGGGCACTGGCAAGGGGAGAAAGGACTGGTAGGTGAAGGACATGCTCCTCAAAACTCCCAGCTCCCTCTCTGAGGGCCCCGCCCCACAACGGAACACAGACGACCCTGGGGATGTGGGTGGACCAGAGTCCCTGATCAATAGTACATTCATTGAATCTTTGTTCTCGTCCCTACGGGATGATCTCCAGTCAATGAAAAGGGAGCATTTGAGTGACTTGAGAGAGGTCCGCTGGGATCTGGATTCCATGGGTGACCAGATCAGCACCCTGGAAGACCAAGAGGCCGGCAGAGATGAGGAAATCGAATGCATCCAACAGGAGGTACTCAGTCTGCGTGAGCAGAACCTGGATCTCCAAGCCCACACAGAGGACTTAGAGAATCACTCCCATCACAACAACATATGCATCAGGAGCATTGCGACCGGAGCGGAGGACACAAATATAGAGGACTTTGTATCAGATCTCTTCCGCACAATCCTGGGAGAGCCACCGGACTTTGAAATCAAATTGGACTGCACTCATCGGGTGAGCCCCAGAAGATCAGCCCCACCAGCGGATATATTAACAGGAGTCCACGACTTCCCACTCAATGAGCGCATCCTCCGTAGGGCCAGAGACAACCCAAGGCTTCAGTTTAAGGGCCATAAACCCATGTTATACCAGGATTTGGCTGCATCCACCATGCAGAAACGCAAGGCCTTCCGGCCTATCACTGCCCACTTACGGGTTTCTGGCATATCCTATTCCTGGGGCCCCCCCCTTTCAGACTCATTTTCCAATTCCAGGGGGAGTTCCATCAAATACAATCAGTTGAGGAAGCAGGCAAATTGCTGGGGGTCGAGACCACTTCATCGGACTGAGCACAACCAGTCAAGACGAATCGGAGCCGCTGGAGCGGCCACGGTTGGACAACGATTAGGCCCTCGGCTCCAGGCCTTTGCCCTGACCTGGATACCATGGCTAAAGTCTTGGCATCACTCGCAGAGGACCTCTAGGGCCCCTCGCCATCATGACCTGGAGGGGGTGTCGGTCACTGACTTACATGGCCTCTCGGGCTGGGGTTTGGGGGAGCGGGGAGAAACCGGCCATTGGTACCCGCTGTCTACTTTTCCCTGGAGCACGACGCTCCGGACTTTGACTACCCACAAGATGACTGTTCGATTATTTACAGTTGATATTGTTGGGGTTTGTTTGGTTTTGTTCACCCCCCCTGGGACCAATATACACTCGCCTTCTTACACACCTAATCCAACCCCTCCAAGACCACACACCTTGTAACATGGAAGGGTACAGGGACCGGGACCTCTGGGTCAACAGCGGATCTATCCCCAGCTTCTCAATCACTACTCATATGGTAGCAGACATCAAAATACTTACCTTGAAAGTTAAGGGGCTGAACAATCCGGTTAAAAGACAGGCCATCCTATCATATTTAGAGCATTCAGGTGCCCATATCTGTCTTCTACGGGAAACTCACCTTCTGGCTGGGGACACACACAGGCTCCGATCGAAGGCCTTCCCACACCAGTGTTTCTCCTCAGGCACAACCAAGACAGCAGGGGTGGCGATACTCATCTCTCACTTCTTTAGAGGAAAGGTGGGACCTAGGCAGGCTGAAATCAAAGGAAGACTTTTGGCTGACTAGCACTATAGGCGCCCACACTTGTACCTTAGGTTCCGTTTATGCCTCAAACGAAGGGCAGGAGGCCTTCCTCCGTAGAGCGGTGACAGAACTGGCCAGCTCGCCAGACAGGCAAGTGCTGATGGGTGGGAACATCAACATGGTCTTTGAAAATCAGCTGGACCATTCGGCCCAATGACAGGGACAATCGGGGGCCCTGTCATTGGACGGGTCACAATGGTTACGGGACGTGGGGCAGGTTGACATTTAGCAGACTCTACAGCCCCATAACACAGATTACACATTCTACTCTCATGCACATAAGATGTATGCCAGAATTGATTACTTCATAGGGTCCTTAGGCCTGATTCCTCTCGTCACATCCTCAGAGATAGAGCCCCGCACACTCTTGGACTACGCAGCAGTGACCCTCATGTTAGATGCCCCTCCCCACAGGCAGACACTCACATTCATGACGGCTACACGACACACTACTCTATTGCCCTGCTGCGGTACAGCAGCTCACAAAGACACTGGAGGAGTTCTTGGCTTCTAATGACACCCCCGACACCACCCACTCTATGGGAAACAGTCAAACTAGTAGCACGATGGGCTCTCATTGCAATTTCCTCTGTGGATAACAAGCTGCACAGGGACAAGAGAGATGGCCTCACCAAGCAGGTGCAAGAGCTGGAGCGCATCCATAAGAGAATGGGTGCGCCAGGGGTCTGGCATCAGCTAGAAGAGGCGTGCTCGCAGCTTGCTAGCCTCGACCTGGACAGAGCGGAATATTCTGCCCTACAATTGCGGCATTCATTTTACGTTGGGGGGAACAGATGTGGACGCCTTTTAGCCAAAAAATTGCGAGCGCAATGCCAGGCGACTACTGTTCAGATGGTACTAGATGAGACTGTCTCTGAATGCACTGACGACTTACACATAGCAAACGCGTTCCGTAATTTCTATGCTAATCTCTACATGGCACAACAACTCCCTGAGGAGGCATCACTGAAATACCTCCAGGGGACAACCCATGCCAAATAGACCCCGGACCAGTCGACTAGCTTGGACAGCGCTATCCACATAGAAGAGGTGATCTCCGTCATTGCCCACCGTAAACTTCTCAAATCCCCTGGCCCAGGCGGGTTCTCAGCCATATTTTATAAAACCTTCTGTAACATCCTAGCGCCTATATTAACCAGACTGTCCAATGCGATAGGCGACACTTCCAACATTCCCCCTACGATGCTGCTAGCCTCCATTGTGGTACTTCCAAAACCTGGCAAGGATAGAAGGCATTGCGCCTCTTACAGACCAATATCCCTCCTAAATGTGGACTTGAAGCTCTTCACTGGGATATTGGCAGCCAGGTTAGGGTCGATGCTTCCAGGACTGGTGGTCCTGGACGAGGCGGGCTTTGTCGTAACCCGACAATGTAGTGACAACACATGGAGACTGCTTCACCTCCTTGATGAGGCCCAACACCAGGATGTAGAACGCACACTGCTCTCGGTTGATGCCGAAAAGGAGTTCGACAGGGTGCACTGGCCATACATAGCAGCCAACCTCAAACAATTTGGAATCGAGGACTGCTTCCATAAATGGATATTTAGCAGCTATACCCACCCTACAACAGTAGTACGTGTGAACGGACACTCATCTACCCCCTTCCCGATCACCAGAGGTACGAGGCAGGGGTGCCCACTCTCCCCCCTCCTATTCTCTCTATACATGGAGCACATGGCGCAAAGGGTGCGGGACAACCCCTTGATCAGAGAGGTTCAGTTTGGCGGGGATAGACACACCATTAGTCTTTACGCAGATGATGTCATTGCAACTTTGGAAGACCCCCAGACCTCAATACCGGCCTTCTTTTCAGAACTTGAATCCTTTTCTCAAGCGGTGGGCTTTAAAGTTAATGTTCACAAATCACAAGCCCTTTCGGTTTATCTCCAATCCTCCATTTGGGAGGCCCTACAGCATTCGTGCCTGGTACAGTGGGTGACAGACTCGATCTCATATCTTGGGCTCAGACTGACGACCTCCACCCAAGACACAGCCTCTTTTAATTACAAATACATACTTGTTCAAACCCATCAAGATCTACACCACTGGAGGCCATTTGGTCTCTCCTGGATGGGCCGCATAGCGGCCCTTAAAAGGAATGTGCTGTTAAAGATACTATATCCATTTCAAACACTTTCTGTAGAGCCCCCACCCAGTGTATGTGAGAAAACATTTAGGAAACATAATAGAAAGTGGACTTGTAAATATACATTTAAGAATATGCAAACACCCAGACATTGTTCCATATCATAAGTCAAATTTTTATTATTATTTTTTGGTAATTCATTCTATTATAAAAAATTGAGAATTATTTTATAAAAAGTTATACTTTCACATGTATATCCATCACATGATTTTTCAGACAAATGCTAATCTATGTATTTCAGACATGCTTGTGCATTCGTACTTGTCTGTCTAATGTCGCAAGTTTCATCAGAATTATGATTCTTCAATGCAAATACTGTTTAAGGATAAAACATAATTAGTGTATTTCTAATTAATCAGTTCCATCAGAACAGTCAAATCAAATCAAAGAGTTGGATATAACTCTATTTGATGCTTTTCTCTATACAGACAGTATAATCTATTCAGAACATTATCACATCTTTTGACATCTGAAAATACATAAGATGAGCAAGGACATTCATATATGCCATGGCTAGGAATGGAGTCCTACGCACGTTTCGGCATTACGCCTTCATCAGGTAGCCATGTACGATATGAAACCTTGTGGTAATCAGAGAGTAATGTGAATAATCCCTCTCACCATAACACTGGACCTCGAACAAAAGCCCCGGATAGTGATTAAAGCTTCAGGCGCGCGGCTCCAACATAGGGAGTCGAGGGGCACAGTACCTCAATGCCTGCCTACCCACAAAATAGAATGGTTATGAGTAATCCAGTTCATTAGTTGAACATCAAAGTAGGCAAGAGTTTCTCCCTACTTTTTGAAGAAGTTGTTTTGAATTTATGGTTATAGAGGCATCTTGCCATATTTCATGACCCCAAAATGGCGGCATGAACCCCGGCTCCTCAATAAAAGCGCTCTGGCGCGCCACCCCAGCAAAGGGAGTCGCAGGACACGGCGCCTCGATGCCTGACCTCAAATCTGCGACATGACCCGTTGCCCGACCTCATAACTGCATCATGACCCGCTCCAACCTATCGCTCAACGATTTATACCCTCACTGATCTGCCTCCCTCACACAACGATTCCAGTCAACTCACACCTGGAGCCTGAACTCTGAGCATGCAGTGGAACCAAGAGACATAGCTCTCCCCGATCTGCCTCCAAATCTCGGTATGGGTTACTAACGGCAAACTCCTCACAGTCCCAGCCCTCTCAAACCAATAGACTAAGTGAAGCTCCGGGTACCTACCCTCCATCTCAATTGAGAACTAATGGCGTCAGCCACCGCAACCTCCCCTGACCCCTCACTTCCACACTGCATGAAACCACATGGCCCTAACTCCTTCTCCATCATCTTCCCCCCCAACCTATCACTAAAAGCAAAAAGAAACTTCAAACATAGACTCATTAGACAACACCCTGATGCACTATGCGCCGACATTTACCACTGCACCTCTAAAGGCCAGCTGAAAATGGATCTCATTTTCCATACCAAAAACCCTACAAGCTGGAATACCATTCTGAGAACACATCTCCACATATCCAAAACAACTAACACTCCATATAGCTCCAAACTAACGTTCTCATTCCCTAACCACCCCACGCGTAATGGCAACACCTCGGCGACCATCTACACCAATGGTACAGTCATGATCCAAGCCAACAACGATAACCTAGATGCATTCGACCACCTCTTCCCCTCGTTACGAAACGGCCTCAATCACCCACGACACTCTCACCCGAGCAACTACCCCATCAACGCCAACCGCTCCCCCGAACAACAACCACGGCCATCATCACCCCCCTGAAACGCACAAAGCACACCTACCCACCAACACTAATCAGAGGTACGCCTCAGACGAGACCCTACAACCCCCTGACCGTCACCTACCCACTCCCCCCCTAAATTACTCCTCCCAACTATCAACTGCTAAAACGAATCCTCAGTCATTGAATCCCAACTCGCTTACCCTACCCGAGAGCCAGAGGCGACCGCACGAATCACGACGTGACCCTCCTCACCCCAGGTCCAAGGCCACCCACAGGAATAACCCAGGCAACACTATCACCAAAAGCCAATATCTCAATTCCAAGCTCTCCCCTTCCCTGGACAACACCCCCATGACAGCCAGTTCCCTGAAGCCCTCACCCCCCTCCTCCTGGGAGACGAATCAGAGACTTGCTCTACTGGAAAGCCAGCTAGAAACGTTAATAGTGGGACTCAATGAAATCATACTTAGCCTCACCTCACACCGGAATTCGCAGCAACGCCCACACCTCACACCCAAAAATAACAACACGAAACACCCAAGACCTCTAAAGGCTCAATGGCACAGCTGGAAAACAAAGCCCCTCTCGAACCAATCACAGAGACCTAATAGAACAAAAACCGCAATGCCCATGAGAGAAGCGATGGAACTTGCCACCTCATATGACATATCCCCTACTATCACCCCTAACTCCAAGATCCAGGTTATCACCGGATTCGGTAGAGACCGCTCCCCACCCAGAACGCCAAGACCACCAGCTTTCCTCTCTTTTATTCCCAGGGCCCCCCTAACGAAGAATCTCAACAACGAGGAGACCAACATCAAATGCCTACTCACTAACTGCAGATCGGCCACGAAACATGCTACCGAACTGGCAGAAAGCATCCTTGAACACGACATAGACATCATGTTCATTACTGAAACATGGTTCAATGAGTTCTCTGCCCCATCCATGGACATGCTTGTACCCCCAGGCTTCTCAATCATTAACAAAAACAGAAAAATCAAACGAGGTGGGGGTACTGCAATCATACACAAGGACAGCATCTCTGTAACGGAAATTGACTCCTTCAACTATAACTCATTTGAATGTCTAACTGCCAACATTAAGATGAGGGAAAACAAAACTCTACTATGCCATCTCCTCTACCATCCACCTGGCAACACCACCGCATTCGGTGAACACCTCTCCGACCTGATAACTCACTGTGCACTCCGGGACTCAGACAGCATACTTCTTGGTGACCTCAACCTACAATGGAATGAGGAAAACAACTCGATGATCCAAACCTTGAATGGACTGCTGCACAACACCAATCTTAACCAACACTGTACAGAACAAACACATAACAGAGGATTAATCCTGGATGCCATCATAGCCCAAGCAGACACAGTCACTATTGGCCACATCCTGCCGGTGGACTGGTCAGACCACCATTTAATTCTATTCCACATCAACCAAACTACCCAATGCCTGCCACGCGCGCAAGAACCCCCCCACTGGGCGAGAAACCTAAAACAAATTCCTCTTAGGGACTTAGAGGAAAAGGTAAGCGCACTCCTCCCCATCACCACAGACAACCTCTCCACAACAGAACTCACCTCACAATACAACACAAATATGACCTCCGTCATGGACCAATTAGCCCCCTTGAAAAAGAAAAGAGTCAGGAACACCCCTTCTAGATCCTGGTTCAACTCCGACATTATCTAGGAAAGAAGACAGCTTAGAGCTGCAGAAAGACTCTGGCGGAACAATTCGTCCAAAATCCTCCTTAATCGACTCAAATCAGTTCGCAGGACATACAATAAGCACATCAAGAACGAAAAAAAGTCCTTTTCTTGTAGGGCCCTTGACAACGCAAAAAACAGGCCGAAAGAACTCTTCAATGTCATCAGACAACAAACTTCAAAGCCCCCCGCACCCTCTGTGCAGGCCTCCAAAGTCCTATGTGAGAACTTTGCCAATTTCTTCGATGATAAAATCACAAGGATTGAGCTCTCCCTGGATGTCCACCTCTGCCACCCTGACAGTAGCTCACTCACTGAGACAGAAGCTACCACAACCAAGCACCACCCAAACAAATGGAAATCTTTCAACCCCATCTCTGAAGCTGAGATAGCAATAATGATTGCTAGTTGGACTCCCTCAACGCACGTCTCGGACCCATTCCGTCCCAACTGGCCAAAAAGATCAATCTCACACTAGCACCGATCTGGACCAAGATTATAAATAGCTCCCTGAGAACTGGAGTCATGCCTGACTGTCTCAAAATCGGACAAGTCACACCTCTACTAAAGAAACCGGGCTCGGACGTAAATGATCTGAACAACTTCAGACCCGTCTCCAACCTTCCTTCCCTAGCTAAAATCCTGGAAAGGTGTGCTCTCCTCCAACTCACCCAACACATGGACTGCAATAAACTCCTAGAACCCTCACCAATCGGGTTTCAGAAAAGGATGCAGCACAGAGACAGCGATCCTGAACGTCATAGATGACATCCACAACTCTCTAGACAACGACCAATGCTGTCTACTCATACTCTTAGTCCTATCGGCAGCCTTCGACACGGTTGACCACAAATTACTCATTAAGGTACTACAAGAGAGGGTGGGAGCGGACGAGGTGGTCTTACAGTGGTTCACCTCCTTTCTACAGAAGCGCACCCAAAAGATAAAAATCAACAACTTCCTGTCTGACCTATGCCCCGTCAACAGGGGTGTACCCTAAGGATCGGTTCTCTCCCCACAAGTCTTCAACATCTACATGGAACCCCTCACCGCCATACTCAAAAAATCTAACATCCCCTTCCACCTCTATGCGGACGACACCCAGATCTATCTCGAAACCTCTTCCATGGACGACATCCAAAGACTAAATGACACTTTAAGAGAAGTCCAACACTGGCTATCACTCAATCACTTGAAACTCAACCAAGACAAAACAGAAATCCTTCTCATTTCCAACAAGGAGCAGAACCCCCAAATCACAGAATGGCTGAAAGCCATTGATGCTCTCAACTGCAATTTCACCCTGGCCGACTCGATGAAATCACTGGGAAACACACTGGACCCAAAATTAGACATGGCCAAACACATCAAAAACTCTGCGAAGAACGCCTTCCTCAACCTCAAACTGCTCAACAAAATAAAGCCCTTCATCCCTCCGAATGACCTCAAACAAGCTACTCAAGCCCTAGTGCTGTCCATACTGGACTATGGTAATGCACCCTCACAGGAGCAGCAAAATCCCACCTGGCTCCCCTCAGAGCAACTCTGAATGCAGCAGCCAGAATGGTCACCGGAGTAAAGAAATTTGAACACATCTCGCCTGCACTCAGAGAACTAAAATGGCTCCCAATAGAAATGCGTGCGAACTTCAGAACTGCCTGTCTCACGCACAAAGCTCTACACACCGGAAAACACGCCTACCTGGCCGCAAAACTCAAAAAAGCAGGCCAGACAAGGAGCCTCAGGAGTAGCAACACTCTACTCCTCATCCCCCCAAGAACTCGCAAACAAAAAAATGCATCTCGATCTTTCTCGGGAAATGCGCCCAAAATCTGGAACTCCATCCCAGTCCATATCAGGACCACCCCCTCCTTTGTAAACTTCAAAAGACAACTCAAAGACCTCTTCCTCAACCGATCCCTTCCAAATGGATAGCGGCTGCCCAAACTCCTCCTGCTCACTGCAACACTCAGCAACCTGAGCATTAAGACTTCTACCTCACCCACCACCCGAACGGTACATGGGCCTCCCCTCCCGAAAAAGGTCCTCACACAAATCAATTTGGATACGACTCTTATATAATGCGTTTTCTTGCCAATAATGTGATACTATATTCTCAGACTTTTATTCGCCATGACTCAATATGTATAATATTATTTTTCTTTGACTGATTTCACCATTACTTATGTTGTAAAGCGCTCCAATACCCTCGGGTCTGGCTAGCGCTATATAAAACTCCTAAATAAATAAATAAATAGTTTCTAGATTCTAGTTTTTAGGTCTCGCCTAGCGTTGCAGCGCGCATGCAGTGCTCGCTTTGCGAGGCATGCAGTATACACTATAGCGTGGAAGCTTTGTGGACGCTCCACCCACTCTCCGCCCATATTTTTTATTGGCTTATTTCCTAAATGCAGCCTTCCGATAGGTTTTAGGCGTGTTAGTCCCGCCTCATGACGACCATGTTGTCATTTGTATCCTGCCACGGCTACTGGCCCCTTTACTTCAAGCACTATTTTGTTCCCTGCCTCCCCTCCCCTCCTGCAGTCTGTCCTTTTCGGCCCCCCCACCTGCACTCCCGTTCGTGCCCTTTCGTCCGCCCGCACTCCCCTCTCTCAGGCTCTCCGTACTGAGGCTCCCGGTAACCACCATCTTTCTGCAGCAAAACGAAATGACTTCACTCACAGTCCTAACCCTGCACTGTGAGCGCATGCGAGTCAAGCCTCTTGACTGTCCCCTCTGATCCCGGTGGAGGCAGCCCCATGTGCCGGGAAACATCAGCTGGCTTCAATTACTGCCACCACACGAGAAGCCCCTCCTAATCCTCCCCTTCTCCTCCCCACATCTTCGTTATTGTAATAAAAGCTGGTTGCCATAGTGACCGTATGCCCGTCTCCACGCTTCACCCACAGCCCCTGCTGTTTCTGTCCCCGGAGGTGCCACACGCCCACAGCCTTCCTTGTTTTGGTTTTTCTGCGCATGCGCACTGGAGGTTATTCAAACCCTGAAAATGTAGTTGTGTGTATAGCCATGGCTGTGATGGGGAAGGAGAGGTAGGGCATCGTCACCTCTTCTAGGTTTAAGGTGCTAAGAGTAGGAGGAGGTATGGGGGACGCATCATTCATCAGATTGTGCGTTCCTGACAAACGTCATTCACAAAGTCGCCGCTCATCGTTTCTGAATGAAAGTGTATTTGTGCGGCGACGTCGACACTTTTTCATGAAGGGCCTAGCACTTAGGGAGTATAATAGAAGACAAAATTAAAAATGTGATAGAACGCTCAACGCTATAAAGCTTTTATTCTTTAAACCATCCTCGTTTTTTTTTTTTATTACATTTTTACTTGAAATCACCAAGTTTTTAAAATCACGTTTAAGGGATGCGTGTTGATACCCCCATGGGTAGCTTTGGTTTGCGAGTAAGGGTTATACTGACTCGCATCTTTTTAGGATATGAGAAAGCACATTTTGAGCCTGTCCTGAACATCTTTAATTTGATTTGATTTGATTTGATTTGATTTGCAAATTTGTAAAGCGCACGAATGCCCAAGGGCGTCTTGGCGCTAATCATTGTAAAAGACTAGGTCTGCCGGAGAATTATACCAAACTACGAAGTAAACAGCCATGTTTTCACCTCCTTCCTAAATGAAAGTAGCGATGTGCTGTTTTTAATTGTAACAGGGAGAAGGTTCCAAGTCTTAGCTGCCTGTAGGAGGAAGCTTCTCCCTCCCCACCTGACTTGCTTAAATTTAGGAACCTGAATCAATTTTGCCTGGTTTGATCTCAGTCTCCTGGATGGCTCATATGGTTTCAAATGAGTTTTTAACCCCTTGACCGCGATCGGAATTCCGCTCGTATGCGGGACATTCCGATCGCGGGTGGAGTCGTGACGAGCTCAGCTCGCCATGCGCACAGCGCAACCGCGCAGCATGACGAGCTGAGCTCGTCATGAGCACGGAAGGGGTTAAGAAGTGGGATCCTATTCCGTGAAGGGCTTTGTAGGCCAGGCAGACTGACTTGAACTTGATCCTTTTTTCAATAGGTAGCCAATGGAGTGTTCCTAAACTGTGGGCGACTGGTTCATATCTGGGAATGTCCAGCACCAGCCTTGCTGCAGTGTTCTGTAGGCGCTGTAATTTTGTTAAATGTTGAATTTGTAACCCTGCATACAGTGCATTCCCGTAATCCAACCTGGATAAGACCAGTGCAGTTACTAATGTTTTACAGGAATCTTGGGGGATAAATGGTGCTAGTTTCTTTATTAGTTTGAGGATGTACCACACCGAGGAGGATAGTTTGTTTATCTGGGCGCCCAAAGATAGTTTTTTGTCCAGTAGCACTCCCAAGTTTCTAACTTTGTCCACTGGAAATGGGCAGTCGCCTAGGCTGTCTGGCCACCATTTTGGGGACCAGAAATTCATATCTGTCCCAAGCAACATAACCTCGGTTTTGTCACCATTCAATTTCAGGCAGTTATATTGCATCCACAAGCAGCGCGTGTTTATTATAGTGGCTCAAAAGGCTCCTGGGAGGAGGGAGGCCCAAAGCCCGGGTCAGCGATGCACGGTCACATGAGCCAGGCTTATTGGAGAGTTCAGCTCGGGACTTCTTAAAAACATTAACCGGAGCCTGTTCTCGCTAGATTCGAGGTTGTTAAAACCGTATCTTTCCAGTATGGTCTCTTTGTCAGTCTAAAGCCAGCTCGCAACCCGCTTCCGACCGTGCCCGTGTGGGGGTTGTCGTCAAGGAATTTAAGTGGGCCGGGTCTTGCCGGTGCTGAAGTTTTAACAAGCATTTGCAATGCAATAGTTCTCGCATTTACGCGAGTTTAAGCTATTGGCATTGTAATTGACAATGCCTTTTATTTATGTTTTAAAAAATGCGAGACCTAATGCATTGCAAATGCTTGTTTAGTTAGGGCCTCCCCTTGGCTTCGAAAATCTGTCTTCTTAGTACAGTTACGTCTCAGGCGGAGGTATTGGCAGTAATGTAGGTATTCTTTAAAAGACCGAGGGTGGAAACTGTTGTATAGTAACAGGGTATTCTTATCTGTTGGTTTATAATATGTCCTGGTGCCGATGTGGTGATTCTCACCAAAAAGGGTGATGTCTAGGAATGGAAGAGTGTGTTTCTTATCTGGCTAGTAAACTTTAAAAACCTGTCGCATGTATTATGCCAAGCTACAAAATCATGTGCAGATGTTGTATCTCCTTCCCAGATAATTAAAACGTCACCAATATAATGTTTCAATAGTTTTATCCTATGCTGGTATGGATTGGTGTTTGTTAGGACATTCTTTGTCTCAAAATCACGACACAAAGGTATTGCCCTTCAAAGTCCTGTGGACCTGAAGGTACAGTGCATTTTTATACTCAAAGTAGTTTTCAGTTAATGCCAGTCTACAGCATTCCAAGACAAAATGTCTTGGAGTTCTGTATTGCCATTCTGTTTTGTAGAAGATAGATACAACATCTGCACATGTGACAGGTTTGAATATTTAAATTCTGTTATAATAGTGACTTCCTCCAGTTGAAATATACTGTAATTCAATTACCACCTTTTATGTGATAATTTACTCATGCTACTTACATATACCATTACTCATATTACTCGTGTGTAACCTTCATCATGTTACTTATGTGTTCTTTTCCCTGGTTTCCATGTGAAAACATACAGTGATAAAATTCAGGGCTTGATTTAGAATTAAGTGGTAATGGAAAATCCTGTGATTTTTAGAGGAAGGGAGGAGGAGTCACCACGGTGGGGAATGCCCAGCAGAATTTCCTCTACCTTGGGGATAGTATGGAAAAGGTAATATTAGCAGATATGCTGCCTTTCTACTATCTTGGTACCTACTCGCTGGACTCTTGCAGATTTACTCTTTCACGAGAAGACATATGGGACTCTGCACAATACAGAACAAATCATATAAACAAGGAGAATTCATGTTTAAAAAATTTGTCTTGCAGGCGAAGTTTTTCCCAACTAATTTGCTGTTAATATTGCAGGTCTACGAACTGAACGGGACAGTGCATGACAGGGCGTGGGCCCTTCAAGCGTACAAAGATGTGGCCGAGCAGTTTATCAGTGAGCACCCAGACTTCGTGGGAGTCAAAATTATTTACGCTGTGTACAGGTAGGAAGCCCAGTAGCAACACAAGCAGCTTCTGTTTTGTGTTTCTATCCCAACATGTAAAATGGCTATATGGATTTATGTGGTTGCTCTGTACATGCAGTGCTTAATTTGAGCCGGTGGGGCCCAACAGCAGTCATTTTTGGGAACCGGCACATATTTTTCCTCATCGGACATTTACTGAGAGCAAAAGAGGAAAATACATACAATGGAGAAAAAAGGTAGAGAAAGACAGAAAACAGTCAGAAAGGGAGATGCAGGAACCTGCAAGAGTGAGATAAAGGGACAGGGAGGGTCTCGAAGTGTATTAAAGAGACATGAGGCTGTTTCAAGATCATGCAGCCTTCGTATTCGGCACCCTGACATTTACTAGTGCAGCATATGGGCTTCTGAGCAAAGCTTTCGGTACCGGCACTCATTCTTTCACAAATAAAGCACCACGTAAATGTGAGTGAAGCCTGCCAGTTAAAAGATTGTACCCTTCAGGGCCCACCGAGACTCGCCCACCGCCCTTTCAAGCGTGACAAAATGAGCTCCAAGGTGCTGGCAATTGTCTTTCTACTGCAAACTTTGAACCAGTTTACCATCCAGGAAGGAGGCAGGCATGCAATATTTGGAATTATAGAGTTACAGATGAGAAGGAATCTATTCATATGGTGGGGGCTGAGACAAGGAAGAGGGACATGGAGGTAATGTATTGTAAAAACCTGAAGGCTGAAGAGTGGTGGTGTTTAGCATAACATACTTTGTTGTGTAAGTCATAAATTGGAGGGTCAGAAAAGTATTTGTCTCACTGTAGGGTTTTTGTGTGTGTATGTCGCTAAAGCGGCAAGGACTTATGTGCAATTTATAGTTAAGGGGTTGCTAGTGTAGGTACTCGGAAGTCTTGTAGCAGAGCAACTTTGTCCTGGGTGCAAGATAAGGACTGGAGTGATGGATAAGGTTTTGGAGCCGGAGTCTAAAGCACAACGTTCACGCTCAAAACGACATAATGGTCTTTTTTGTTTCAGACAAAGTACACATTCAGAATAGCAAAAAAGGTAAATTAGCAATGCAGACGGTAGTGAATTGGTACATTGGCAGTATTAAAATATTTTTGGACAAAAAAGATTAAGACCTAATGAATATAAATGGGTGATTCTTATGGTAGCACCAATCCTATAACTCCCATTTCTCCTTTCCTTTCCCACTTCTACATGCCCTAAATGGATAAAAAAAAATATCGTCAGTCAGTCAAAAATATGTTTATTTAGGCCTTAGTCTTTTAAACAAATATTCTTAAAACAAGATAAAATTCGAAAATACATAGTATAAAACACAATCTAAATATGCTTTTAAAACTCAATTCATCATTCAATAAAATCTGCATTCTCTAAAACCCTCCGTGACAACCAAGCAAACGATTTCACATAATTCAATAAGGTTTTCTTAATCCAACTGTAAGAATGCATCAACTGATAATAAAAATCGACCCATGGAACACGCCACATAAACAAATCTTATTTCTGCCAATGATTTAATCGCTTGTCCTCTATCCTTTATGTGATATTTTATTAAAGTAGGTTTTAAAAGGACTTCCGTTGAGGCGAAAACCACAAGCAGTCCAATAAAGTGTGGATTAAATCTTCCTTCATATTGAGACCACACTTACAGAATCTTCCTTCACCTAACAACGCACATCCTCTTTCTGACATTAGGACTTGATTTAACCCACATCTAGGGGAAGATTTACAAACCCTTGCGACACTTTTGCGCTGCTGTTCTGTCACTTTTCTGACGTAGCGGCAACGTAAAAAATGTGGCCAATCGACAACGTGACGCATCTAGGGATATACATCACGTTGTAAAGCCATGCGTCACATTATACCTGCGTCAGGTATAATGGATGCAGGGTGGGCGTTCCCACACAGGAAAGCCTCATTAAAGTGACACAGTGAAATCTACAAGATTTCACTGCGCCACTTCTAGGATGCCACTGCGTCAAAACCTTACGCCTGCTTCAAGCAGCCGTAAGGAGTGACGCAGTGCACTGAGAATAGGCCTCAACATGCATTGCTGGTGTTGCGTCGTGCTTGTGACACGACTCCAGCAATGCGTGACTTTTGTGCCAACAGATGCATCAGAATTTGACGCATCTGTCAATCCTTGCGCCATATTGTAAATACGGCACATCCATGGTGGAACAAGGGTTTCGCAGGCTGGCGCAGGGAAACAGACGCATCTGTACAGATGCGTCAGTTTCTTGTAAATCTGCCCCCTAGACTTTAGGAGGCTTCTTTGCATCTTATTATTTGGGAGTCTCTCCAGATAGGGAAATGTCTCACCTCCTAACCACAAATTCATCAGGTGTGAGACCGAATATTTCTTCCCTAAATATAGAAGAGCCTCCTCCCTGGATTCCTGCTTTGTTATTTTTTTCAGCTCCTCCTTACCCACCCTATTGCATTTATATCATCTACCAATTCTGTTTTTGATTACCTGCAACAGGTTTGAATTCTCCTTACTCTCCGGGCCCAGTTTAGCTCACTTTGTAATATCTCCCTTTTACATAACAGGGAGATTTTGGGGACTTCCACACTTTCTATTCTCATTCAAAATGTTATAGTCTCTGCCAGTGCTTAATACATCCCCCCCCTCAGGCCAGTTTCCACCCTAACTGCCTGCATCATACAGGACGGCCGGAGGGAATGTAGATTTTTCAGACACCTTCCTTCTTCAAGAGCCCAGCTCTTTTTGCCCACTAAGCTTATCACCTCAACACCATACTGTAATTGTTGTTGTATCATGGCCTGATAGACCACTTGCACCGGTCGCATGGAGGGCCCCCCGTAGCAATAGTTACATTTCTTCAACCCCAAGATTGTGTGAAGTGCCTTCACTTGTGTTTGAGGCCAGGTGATCCTTCCATCCTAAATTGTGAGAGAACCACACTCCTAGGTTTTTTAATTTTTTTACTCTTTCTAATTTGACTTTTATTTTCCATATCATTTCGATTGCTTCCCTATCGGGAGTACCTTGGTCTTTTCCATGTTTGTTTTTAATTTTTTCCTCTTGCGATAATCCACAAACACATCTAATTTCCTTTAGGTAGGGACCAATTCCAGTTCGGTCTAGGGTCACTAAATCGTCTGCGTATAACAGACAGCTGATATGCACACCATTCATTTTCGGGCTAAATGCATTAGGTAAACTGAGGACTCTCAGGAGATTGGCCAGGAACAAGGAGAATAATGTCAGGGCCAATACACACTCTTGCCTCAGACCATATTATATACTGATCCTCTTTGTTAGGGAACCTTTGCTGTCCAGTTCGACCTGGGCCCAATTATCCCTATGAAATTCCTGCAAAATTAAAAAAAAATCTTTGGGGATCCTGTAAGCTAATAATGCTTCCCAAAGCAAGGTTCGATCAACAGAATCAAATGCAGAACTAAAGTCTACAAAAAACCCACACATCTCCATAGATTTCTTGGCAATGGCCCATAAACTAAAACAATGATCAATCGTTGAATAATTCTCCTAGAAACCACCATGTTCCTGAGGGATACTAGAGTTTGCTTTAACCCACTCCTTAAACATCCCTAAGGCGATTTTTGAGAAAACTTTCCCACTTATACCCATGAGGTTAATTTGTCTGTAATTCGGTGGGAGGGCATACTCGCCTTTTTTAGGTCTCGCATAGCGTTGCAGCGCAACGCGCTGTTCGCTTTGCGAGACATGCAGTATACACTATAGTGGGGGGGAAGTTTCGCCCACTTTCCAGCCATATTTTTGATTGACTTCAATCAGAAATTCTGCATTATGATTGGTTTTTGGCTTGTTAGTCCCGCCTCCTGACGGCCATGTCGTCATTTTTGTTCTTCCGAGGCTATCAGCCCCTTTACTTTAAAAACCCTTTTGTTCCCCTGCCTCTCCCTGTTCCCTCCCGCAGTCTGTAACTTCTTGGACCACAACCACCCCCTCCCGCTCGTGCCTTCTTTGATGCCCGCACTTCCGTTGAAAATGCAATAGGTCTCGCGTAAATACGAGTCCTATTGCATTTTCAATGCTTGTTTGTCCTGTGATTGGTGGGTGACTTTGCACTATATTTTGCCTGACCTGTCCTAATCACATGCGCAATACAAACTGCTCTCTTACGCATGCGTGGGGGATGTCTTTCTGTGTGCTCACGAAGCGTTAAAGCCCCAACGCTTCGTGAGCACACAGAAAGACATCCCCCATGCATGCGTAAGAGAGCCGTTTGTATTGCGCATGGGATTAGGACAGGGTTAGAGACACTGGTTTCAGGCTGACGTCATCGAGTGTGTGTCCAATGACTGTCTGGCACTGGACGGCCCCGCCTGGACGATTATCACCGGGCCGGGCGGCAAACTTGAATTTCTGCGGCCTGCGGTGGCTACGGCCTGAGCCTGCCTGGTGCAGCGCTGCCGTTTCCTTGGCAACCAGTGCTTCAGCTGGAGCTGCCTGTGCTTCTGTCGAGACCCCACTCGGGGTGTCTCCAGCACGGGAGATGAGCTTTCGCGGGCCCTGATTATCTGCAGTGAATTGTGTGAAGAAGGAAGACCTGTGTTTTGTGAGGGAGCTGCATTCCGAGATGTAGGGAGCGAAGGAAGGTCTGCGGGTCCTGTGAAACATCCGATCATGACCGTTCTCCCTTGCAAAGCTCAAGCACAAGAGCCCCGGCCTCAGCAGTGCAAAGACGCGGGTGGGTATAGTGCTGTCTGCTGCTATAGATCATTCAGTGATGGGTGCAAGGTTCCCGCCACACGTGCGCACAGCCATCCTCCTCTGCTAAGAACCGTCTCTCTCAGACGGGGGTGAGAGCCGAGGACACACCTCCTGAGAAGATGCACAGAGGGTGAAACACAGGGTTTCAAAGCGGCGGAAGATGAAGCACGTCGATTCCAAAATCCACAGGCAGACGTCGGGCCGGATCCACCGCAGAGAGACCGCGTTTCTGCAGTGACACCGTAATTAACGCCCTGACTGACACTGCTGCCACCACTACCGCCTCCTCGGCATCCGCGCCTTTTGGATTCCAAGGCAGTCTTCCAGGGACTCTGCTTTTCTTTCCTGTCTCTCCGCGTACGTGTTGCTCAAGCAGCCCCCTGACGGCAGCCAGGGCGACCCATCTCCCTCTGCTCCAGCTCAGTGGCATTCAGCTCTGGCGAAGGATAGCAGCCGTGCAGGTCCACCAGGGCACAGGGTGCGGCGCATATGCAGGCTGCCCGGGGTCCACGAAGGAGACCCGCTAAGAGGGCGGCCGCCTTAGTGCCACAAGATGGCACAGGAGGGAGCCTCCCAGTGGTTGGGACCCTCGGGGGTCCGGTGTCCCGCGTAACCCTGGGCGAAGTACTACACTACGCTGGCGTAGTTTGCGAGGTTTGTGTTACTTCGCACTACGCGAGTGCACGTAGCACAGTGCAAACACGCGTAGCGATCATTTTGCTTGCTCGCGGTCCTCCACGTCAAGTTGGCGACCGCGAGCGAAGCAAAATGACATCCCGGCGAGACTTTTTCTTCGTTCGCGATCAGCAACATCAAGTTGCCGATCGCGAGCGTGGAAAATAAACCTCCGGCGAGATTCTCAACGCAGGGAGGTCAGGTTTCTCATTGCGAGTGGTCGCGTATGCTCGCGACCGCTCGCGATGAGAAACTACCAGTCCGCGTTGAGAAAGCTGCCGCTCGAGTACAAATCTACTCGAGCGGCAGAAAACGACCGCTTGCACTGTGCAAGATGCCGTTTGCAATGATTGCACAATGCGGACAAGCATCCGGCACTGTGCAATCATCGAGAACAGCATTTCCTACAACACTACGCAGTTCGCGTAGTGCTATGCATAGCTTGCGAAGTGCACTTCACGTAGCTACGCGTAGCGCTACTACACGAACTACGCCCAGGGTTAGTCCCGCGTCACTTCCGGGCAGAGGGGGCGGGGTGTGAGGTACATATACCTCTCACCGCCCACTGGACGCCCTCTTTGCCCACTACCCTGACGCCGTTTGGATCATCCCTCTGGTCGGGTCTGGGAGCTCTTCGCGCGGTGAGTCCCTAGCACACCCCCACCCCCCTCCTTTTTATCGCGAGTGCGTCCCCATCCGGCCACCGTTTGGGTTTGGGGCCCACATGGAGGGGGAGAGGGAGGGGCTGCGGTCCCAGTATCTAAGGTCGACCAGGGGGCGTAGTAGGCAACTGTGGCGGTGAGGTCGGCCACCCGCCCGGATGCTGCGCGGTCTGATGTGACCTGCGAGCCTGCCCTCGAGGCCCAATTTGGGAGAGCACTAGGTGCGGGCGGGCTCGGCAGCGTGGGTGGGCGCCTTCGTTCTGCTGTCGGAGGCATGGGTAGCCGCTGCTCAAGTCTTGCCACGGGCCGGAGGTGCCGCGGGTGTCGTGGTGATTTGGGGTTCCTTTGTCAAGCCCTGTCACCCAATACGGTCCGTTTCCTATCGACCGGGGTCCGAGACGGTAGCCGTTTTCAGGTTGCGGGTGGCACAAAGAGCAACAGAGGTTCATGGATCGCGTCCTGGTTGCGTCTGGGCCCGTTGGGTCCGTAGCATGCCCGTCGGCACGGGCCGGCCCCAGCTCGTAAGGGGAGCAGTAATTGTTGAACTGCCTATACACTTCAAATTAAGAGGAATCCGCAGTGTAACCGCGTGGGTGACTCGCATCCCCAGCTGGTGCCTGGGCTCCCACTGTGTTCTATGTGCATTGCGGCGCATAAGGCAGGGAACGAGCACGACCGCATAATGGCCGAGCGTGCAGTTGTGGGGAGCATTTGTTTGTAGGTCCACAGCAAGCGCGGCCCATGGGCAGCCAACCCTTCCCCCTCCTCTCTGTGGCCTTTCAGTGCGGCAGGTCATTAGTGGGTCTTGGAGTGCAGGGAACAACTGGGCAGTATGGTGACGGTGTGGGCATGGCAACAGAGCCGAGCAGGCCAATCGTCTCGGAGGGTATGTAGCCTACAATGGTATGACATCGCCAGGGTTGCACGCTTGATCCGGGCAGGCCTCAAAGGGTCGGAAAAACGGGGCCTGCGATAGGCGGAAACCGGGCACAAACGGAGTGTCTGTGATGCGCAGTTGCAGGGTAACTCGGGTAAAGCCTCTTACGACGTTACTGCGGCCCGGGCTCGCCCCCGGTAACACTGTTTGCGGCTGCTTGCTGTGCTCTAGGCCAAAGTGTCAAGGCCCCCATTGTCTGACTTTCGGGTAAGGCAAGGAAGTCTATTAGGCAATGAGGAGTCCCTGCGTGGGCGCGATAAAGATGGTTCGAGTGGTTGGACTTCGTACCTCAGCAGGGGATAGGACCCGGTTTTCTGGTGGCCTGATGTCTGTTTTGCCATGCACCGCATGCTCCACGACAGATTGAATGTGTGGAGGGTGAGGCCTGCATTGAGGTAGAGTGCCAATAGGGGTTTCAGGCTCTGCACACATGGGATGGCCGCTGCTGGGAAGATTAGCTGTAAGGGTGTTACTCTGGTGGCCGCGAGCCGAATTAATGGCTTTTTGGGGCATGTGCGCAAATGTGTCACCTCATTGCAATTGCTTGGGTTGGACAGGCTGTTATGCATGGGCAAACAGCACAGCTAATAGGCCGGATAATGCTTTTGAAAGGTGAGGCACATTGGCTTTGTCTGTGGCTTGTTTAATAAGCTGCGTATTGGCAAAAAACAAGGAACACAGAAGATGGGCCTTCTCTCCAATGGCTTGGGACGTCTCATCTTCTAGCAACAAGACAAGCGTTTAGAGCCAGCGGCATGGTGCCTCGCCGTCATGACCGCCTCTCACGTGATGTCATTTAGGGGTAGTATTGCGGCGCTTGGTGGAAAGGGTGGAACGTAAGCAAATGGTTATTATGTCTTAGGGGCAGATTTTATTGCAAGCGCCTAATTTGTGCCCTATAATCCGGTAGTTATGTTGCATGACCAGTATCCAGATTGCCTACATGTTAACTTTTATCCTTCAACGGATGTGCTCGTTCGCAGTAATGGCGGCCGCCCCGCACGTGAGGTGCATTTATGGGGAATAGAACGCGGCGCTTGGCGGCAACTCAAGCAAAGGTATATGGCTTCGTGGTTTATAGTTTAAAGTAACGCTGCGATAATCACGGCGGGCCAGTGCTCGGGCCCTGTCCCGCGTAGGCCTGGGGAGGCAGAGCGATTTGAAGAAATACTTTCAGCCGATGTAACTTTGTTGTATGTGTGGGAGCGAGTGTCAGCTTGAAACTGTGGGGAAAATGCCCGGGGTTGTCACACAGAATCGGCTTTCATTCGGATTAAAGAGATAAGTATTGCTAATGCGTAGGGAGTGTTTGCCCAAGTCCGAGCTTTAGGATATGCTGCGATACTGGCACAATTGAGGGAGGGAGTTTGTGTCTGTTGTGAAGATAATTTTCCAGTCACAGTTGCAGCTTCATTATTTTGTGTATAAAGTGGAATTTAAAAGGAAAATCGTTCCATGCGGCTGGTCACATTCCACAGTCACTTAAAGTCCGTTGCTTATAACATTGAGTTCGGAAAAACTAACCTATCACTATACACTCACCACAGGCTACATCTGTGTGTGGGGGGAGCCGCTAGGTGTGTCTGTCCTTCCAAAACTGCAAACGTACAGCACTAAGGGCCCTTCCGTTTCTGGTGCTTTGCAGCAGTGGTACGATCATCTTGGGGTTTTGTTTCTCGAACTGGTGCAATTTCTGATATTTATGTTTTCATCATCTTCTTGGCTTGATTATGCTTGCGAAAAAGTGTCACTCATAGTTGGTTAATTTTCACTAATCACACTGAATTATGAAAAGGTCACACATAGCAATTTAAAACTTTGGCAGCTTTGTTCAATGCGTTTTGATTCCAGATCCTCTGCCCTCCATATTCCTCTAATGGTACGTGGAAACACGTCAGTTACATCATGCAGCGAGCCTGGTGATTAGTGTCTTGGCCGCATGTATGTGCAGTTCGTGTTCTGGTGAGCCGCAGTTCTGAATGTTTTGCGTCAAAAGTTGCCTGTGTAGGTGTAGCTGATGCAGTTATTCCATAGCGCCTAATCTTCGCCTACTGGTCATACAGCTGTGTAATTGTTCTATCAGCAGCAGTCTGTTGGGAATGTCTGAGAATCTTTCAGCTATGGTGAGGGAGGCCAGGCCCTGGAACTGGTCCACCGGACATGGTTAAGAGCCATTGATCGCATCAACATTTTCTTATTTACTGGTATATTTCATCCTTGGGTTACTAGTGCATGCTGCCCATGCCATTCTTTTAGCCGTTGGGGCCTGGAATAGTCTGTTTTGTCACAATTGGACTATTGTCAGGGTAGGAGTTGTGAGGTTACCAGGAGTGGCAACACAGCAGGAGCACTGTGTGGGGCAAACTGAAGGGACCGCCTGACTGCAGTCCTGGCAGATAGTTGCACAGTGCCAGGGTCAGTAGTTGCGATGTTAATATGTTTGGGCAGCACGACAGGAGCTATGTGTGGTGCAACTGAAGTGGCTGCCGGACGCAGTCCTGGCAGATAGTTTTATACAGGTTAAGCACTGCACATGCGGAATCCGTGAGGTCTTTGGGGCACAGATGGGCCGATGTGGGTTATAGGGATTGGGGCGGGTCGCGTGCCTTCCTGCCAGGGTCTCGAATCACGTGGGCCGTTCCAGGGGCAGAGCTCCTTGTATTCATATCATGAATCTAATGTTCGTTTTAGGAAGGCACGGCATAGTACAAGACCTGCAATATCCATACATCCCCCAGTTACCTTCAATACACCTGCCGCCCATTTCTCACTCTTTCATTACCCCCCTAGGTGCTGCACCACCGGATGAGCGTTACCCTTCCATAGGGTTGGGGTCCCCTTTGTAGGGGGGGCTCGACTTGGTGCGGGGATAAGGGGTAAACCTGGGTTACGAAGCAAAAAATTAGCGGGCAGGTGAGCTTTTCCTAGGCCATTTGGAGAGTGCACTTATTTTCTGTGTTTTACTGATCTTGCATGAGATTGGCATGCGAATTTTGGGAGTTGAACTGTGCTACGAGGGTGGCATCTTGGGCGAGGGCAGATGCCCAGGTAACCCAGTTGGGGATGGGCGGCAGCGGCGCCAAGTGCGGGGACAGCGCTAGGAGGAAGACAGAGGTGCTAGCATACAGGGGCGAAAGGCTGCCGGGGCACGCTTTCTTTTGGTTGGTATTAGTAGGGCAACCGGATTTTATGCTAGCAGGAGGGTATTTAGCAAGCCCCGCACTTAAGGAGACAGGTTTTGAACACATGACCATTAAGCATAGGGCATAGTGTAAGTACGTAGGGGCAACCTTTTGCTACGGCCATCCCATCAGAGAGGGTGCCGCCCCCTTAGACTTTTTCCCTCCTGAGGACGATAAAATGAGTCCCTTCGAGTGGGGTAGCAATGTTAACCTGTTAATCATGGACAGGATGTCCCCCGGGCTGAAGGTGCGCAAACACGCCCTCGGTAGGTTTGGAATAGGTGTGTAAAGGTCGTGCCAACTCACCAAAGTAGTGGCTCATTCGCCCCGGGGCCAGGTGACAGGTGCTTCAGTTAAGCATCCCCTGCCCGGTTAGCCAGTTGAGCTAGGCAGGTGGGGTAAGTTGCCATCCACTAGGGGCTGCTGCCTCAGAGTTGGGGAAACAAGGTTTTAAAGCACTAAAAGGCTACGATGGTTTAAGTAAAGTCGGCAGGTCCTTCCAACCAGGAGGGAAACGACCCAGGTTTTAGTCGGGGGAGGATTAGCAATTCCAGGGATAATGAAGCAAACTAGGTAGCCTGGTGGGGGTATAAGTTGTCACTGCATATAGGGCACAGTGCGGTGATTTCACACTGGCAGAAGTTTTGTAAGTGCATGTCTTGCGTTAGGGGACATCAGCCCGGAATACCAGCTCTTATATTCGCAGGCAGAAGGTGTGGGGCTAGCGTGCGATCGCCATGTTAGGAGGTGGCCAGTTAACGGGTTTGCCCCTCAACATAAGCAGTGGGTACCACAGGACGCGTCACTTATGGTTATGAGACTGCCTGCCCCATAGCTGGCCCAGCCAGGTGGGTAGAAGTGGGTGCCCTTAGAGGGGGGCAAGGTCCTCAGGGGTGGGGTACACTGGTTGGAGGACTCTGGATGATAAAGTGTATTAGAGCTCCTACATCTCCTCTCCTGCATCCCAGCAACATCCCAATCTGGGGGCTGGGTAATCCACACCAGGGTGGGTACACCGGGACAGCTACACAACATCCGTAAAAGTCTGCAGTCAGACTGGGGGGGATTCGTTTCAATCTGTCCTCCCGTTCTCACCATCCACTTGTCGGCTTCCTGGTTTACATTAGCAGAAGTTCGGCACGGGCCACTCATGCCAGGGTGGGGACTGCAGCATGGTGACTCAGCATCTTTAGATCGCTTGCAGATGGTGATGGACTTGCAGGCAAGAGGAAAAGAAAGGGCAGGCAAGTTCTGCGTATGATTTACTACAGGGCTCCACTAGCCAAGAGCACTGGACCCGTGTACACGCTGGACTCTCGTGGGGGAGAGGGATCTGTTGCAAGAGATGAAGTCCTCTATGTGTAAGTTAGGCAACAATTGGGGGCATGGGAGTGATGCTTTTGCTTGTCTAGTCCACTGGGTGCTATGAAGAAGATGGGGTTTCACCTGCTAATAGTGGGCTTGGACTTGTTTGCTGGACCGGGGAGAGGCCCGGGTATCAGCGGGATGTAGGTAAAGATGCCTACCCTTGTCCAGAGTGGGCATGGACGTGTTGGCTGGACCTGGAGAGGGGCTCGAACAAGCAGGATGTAGGTAAAGATGCTTAGGTGCAAACTGGAGTGTGTAGAAAGGTGTGCAGTGCTCAATTAAGGGCGTTAAGCAACCCAGCATTTCTTTATTTCGCCAGGACCAATGGTTGGGTATATGGCCTTTCGTGCGTCTTGAGGGTGGCACGAGGGGTGGAATGCAGGAAACGGAGGCATGTGTAGTTTCCACCACGGAGGTAATTCGGTTTGGGGGCCTAGGCTAGTGCTGGAACAGCTTGCTGAAGATAGCTGCGGCACAGACTGGGGGGGGGGCTTCCCTCCTGGGTATTATTACTCCAGGGCTCCACCAGCCAGGAGCACTGGCCCTGTGTGACACACTTGTATACCTCTAGCTAACGCTGGCTTATGGGCTACATTCATTAGATCCTCCATGTCAGCCAGGTGGGGCTTTAGATTGTCACGCCAAAGATAGGTGCTGTTGCTGCAAGAGTGTTGAAAATATGGGTTTGGAGCACCAAGGCTGACTACTACCATAATACATTTGCAGTCATATTTAGATGGGGCGAGTAAATTGGCTTTTATGTTCTCCATCCTCAGATCCACAGCATTTACTTATCCCCCCCCCCCTCTCTGGAACAAGGGGTAAAAGCACATAGAGGCTACAATGCATTAAGAATACTTGGCATGTCCCTTTCCGATTTTCAGGTTGTACAGGTAATGTAGGCATGCTTAATTAGGTCAGGCAATGTGGGTCCAGACAAGCGCTGGTGCAGTCACTCTGTTAGGTTAGGGACAGCGACCACAGCGGTCAGGACTGGCTGTCAGCAAATTACAGCTTGAAGGTGGGATGATGGGAATCCTACGGTTTTAAGAGGTACATCCGACCGTAAGCCACCCAGGGGAGTGGCCGGAAGACAGGTTAGGCGTATTAGGTGCAGGTGAATTGTAAGGATACCAAAGGCACCCCGGTGTGGCACCGGATGTTTGGTGGGGCGCAGTGTTATGGTGGTATATGTGCTAGCTTGGTTAGTTGTATGGAAGGGTGTGCAGTGCTCTACAATTGTGTTTAGCAACCTGGCATTGCTTTACTTTAAGAAGCTGCGGCATAGACATGGGGGGGCTTGTCTCCTCTCCCTACATTCTGGTCACACACCTCGAAGGCAATGATTTTACTTTCATGGGTGGAAGGCACTGCTGCTAAAAATGAGATCTCCAGGTGTAAGTTAAGCAACCAATTGGGGGCATGGGAGTTATGGTGGTCGGAGATAACCCCACGTTTAGAGTGGCGAGGGGCCCGGTCAGGGGAGGCCGTAAAAGCCTCTCGCAGGAGAGCTAACAGTGCCATGGGTAAATTTACCGAGCAAAATGAATTTGGCTTGATCAGGCATGGGTTACTGCACAATAAGGCCTCAGGGTGTTTTGAGGAAGATGGGGTACACCTGTCCAGAGTGGGTATGGACCTGTTCTTGCTTGATCTGGGGGAGGCCTTGGAATCAGCAGGGTGTAGGTAATGGTTCCTATCCTGGTGGGGGGCTCTGGGGTGATGGTGGCCATACCCAGAGCTGTGGTGGAGTTACAGGGCAATCCAGAGGCTGTAAGGTACATGCGGGTACCATCTATAGAAGCACAACAAGGGTGCAAAGGCCAAATATCCCCAGGGAGGTCCTCGCGTGGGACCCTGGAGGAGCGACGGCGCCCCGTTAGTCCTACGGGCGGTTGTGGACCTGAGCAACCGGGGGTTGCCTGGCAGGCTCCGCCCCCTTATGGGGCGTGAGCAGGGGCGTGGGCTGTTGGTCCACCGGTGGGAGGGGTCTTCCCTCCCCCAAACTATAGCAAACACCGTTGGCAGGGCCACGGTGTAATTTGGCTCATCAGGTGGCAGGCGGCGAGGGGCTGCCTGCCTTGGGATCGCCCGTAAGATAACCCACCATGTTGGCATATTTGTAATGCTAATAAACCTGCAGCAGTTTTCTCCACAAAGAAGGTGTCTTGTCTGGTTATTTCTCTAGGAGATTGCTGTATGGGGGGATGGCGAGTGTTGCCGATATTGGCACTATGCCAAATCACTGCTGAGTCCCACGGGGACGGCGCACCTCCATCTCTCCCGCCGCCGCGCTGCGCTCAATGGAAGCTCTCCTCTCACCGAGCCGCCGGCACACGCGTGCCAGCCTCTCCCTGCAGCTCTTGGCAAGTGTCGGCAAGTTCTCTGTACTCTGGTGGTGATGGCATCGGATGAAAGAAGGCACACATTTCTCCATCCCCTCTACAGACTCCCCCCGATCTCCCTCCCCTCGCCCCTATGTCCCTCCTCCCCTCACAGATCTCACTCCCCCTGCCATCTGGGACTAGTGAGACGCGGACAGCATGTGGCGGTCCAACGCAGCGCACGAGGCACCTGTTTCTACGCATCCTAGCGCCTCTAATTACGCGCACAGCAAGGTGCAACAGTCCATGATCAACATCCAAACACACACATGCTGTACCACGCCTCCCACCAACATGCAAGTGCACGTTATACCAAGCAGGCAACAATCAGCTCTTCCCTCTGGCCTTACACACAGAAACAGAAACATCACTGTGGTGGGAAACAAAGTCGGTATGCCGCGCGTAACATTGCTCATCAACACAAGGGCCTACTCCCAAGCCTCTCTTCATGCCCCATGGAAGATTGGAAGTACGGGTTATACCAGTGGTTGGCACTGTTTCTCCTCCGTCTCAGGCCCACGATATTAATAATTGAGAAGGGCCAGCCAGTACTCCCTTGATTCTCCCGTGGCAAGTATGACCCGGCCTTACTCAAGATGGTAAAAGGTTTGGGCCCAGTAATGATACAGGCAATACATAGGAATGCATCATTTGACGAAGCAAGGGTACAATACACTGGATTTCGTGGAACGTATTAGTCTAAAACGGAAGATACAATAGGGCCTACAAGGAAAAGTACACTTAATCAAAGTAACTAGCGGCGAATAGCCCGGCCTTAACATCTTTTCTAAATCTTAAATCGGCATACAATGGCGTGGCACAGATATCTGGATCTTGTTCCAAGGATTAAGAGGAAAACTGAAAAAGCACTTGTACTTTTGTTGACTCTGGTATCCTGAAACTTAAAAAAAGAAATAATCCTGCGCGGCCATACCACTCGATAGCGCAGGCGCTACATCTTTTTGAACTGTTCGGCAGCTATTCCGGATACACTATCAATTGGGGGAAGTCGGTAATCTTTCCTCTGTCGGGCCCCCCCCCACGGGTCCCTACTAGATGCCCAGCCACCGTCGCTACGGATGGCTTTAAATATTTAGGGGTTTACATAACTAGGGATGTGGGGGAATTTTTTCAAAAAAATCTCGAACCCCAGTTGGCGCGCCTTGGGGCCGATGTCAGTCATTGGAGATCCCTCCCGCTCTCTCTCATGGGTCGAGCAGCACTATTTAAGATGCTCGCCCTGCCGAGGCTGCTGTATATCCTACAAAATACACCATACCCTGTCCCCCAAGGAGTATTCACGCGTATCTCGCAGGCAGTGCGGGCACTACTCTGGAATGGTGGGACTCCCAGAATAGCTCTCAACAAGCTCACTAGGGGGGTATATGATGGGGGCCTGGCAATCCCCGACATGCGACTGTACTACTGGGCCTCCCAGCTTCAAGTGGTAAACGACTGGGTGTATGCAGATAGCTCTGAAACAGCCTACAGAGTGGACAGACTGGCAATGCCTAAGGGAAACTGTGAGCACTTGCTCTATGCTCGGAGAGTGGGGAAAGAGTGGCCTGCGCATACCAGGGTGGTGGTCCAGTGCTGGAGGGAGGCGAACAGGTTCCTGGGGTGGACGGACAGATTGACTGGCAGAACGCCCCTGTGGCTGGGAGATCAACTCCGAGAGGTGTCACGACTAACTGGCTTTGGGGGGTGGAAATTAATCGGGATAGATTATTTGGGTGACGTCTGGAAGGGTTCTGCTCCCCGCTCTTTTGCCTACCTCAAGAAGGAATACGACCTCCACGAGTCACAACACTACCACTACCTACGCCTTATACACGCCATTCGCTCACACACGAGCAAAGACTCTTCCATTCCGGAGTATTCCCCCATGGAGGATAGGCTATTGTTAGATCCTATTTTAGAGAAGCCCACGTCCACCATCTACCGAAAACTCATAAACAATATGCCTGACCCACTGGTGAAACTCAGAGAGACATGGACCCGTGACTTAGGTGCCATTGAAGATGACGATTGGCAAGACGCCATACAGAGCCCGCGTGAGATAGCAATCCGTCCTAGGTTCAGACTGGTCCAATTGAAAATACTTCACCGCATACACTACCCTCGCACACACCTGTACAAATGGGGCAGGAGCCCATCGGCCCTTTGCGTGAGGGGTTGTCAGGGGGAAGGCACCTTCTACCACATATTATGGGAGTGCCCCGCTATAGTTCCTTTTTGGACCAAGGTGGCAGACACAATGTCGGTGGTTGTGGGCGCACCTGTTCCGCTGGAGCCAAGGTGGTTGTTATTGATGATAAAGGGAGACACAGATTGGTCAAGGCATGTGGAACTCTGGTTGGCACTAGCAGCGGCGATAGCAAAGAGAAACATCGCCAGGGGATGGGGCTCCCAGACGCCCCCGTCATGGGAGCAGTGGAGGAGGGACCTAGATTGGTGCCAGCGTGCCGAGGAAACCATATATAAGAGCGGGGGATGTACAAAGAAATGGAAAAAGATTTGGGGACCATGGCGATAGTACGGGGAGGGGGGTTGGAAGAGTAACCATGCAACTGTTCATTCCAATTGTGTACTGCTGTACTATTTTTTGCTGATCACCACAATGTTATCTTTTAGTCTGATTGTTCCTCACTGATCATTGTGACTTGGTACTACGAGCTATGTTAAATAAATAAACAGAATTAAAAAAAATTATCCTGACTACCACACTATAAATATCTGTTCGGTGGGTGTGGGCAGACGTTGTTCTGAAAAAGTGAATTTTCTTATAAATGGACTGGTAAGCTGTACACGTAGGCCCAAATTACACGTGCCTTAAAGCGGATTTTAAATTTAAAAAAAATTAAACATCTTTTTATTAAAGGCAGTGCAACAATGAAAGCAACTGTTCACTGTCTCATACATCAAGTGCAGCATCAGTGAACGGACCTGCCTATCCTACTGAGTCGCTCCCTCCCATATCTGCCCCCCTCAGCATAAGTCTCCGGCTTCCAAGGGGGAATCACGGGCATCAATATAGTGCACTGATTCATTGACCTCCATAGCTATATCACGGAATGCACCCTATCCCTGTCTGATTGTCTCCCATTTCTTGGGGCAGTCCTTGCTTTCATATGTTACTTTTTTAGCGAGCCTGCACCAATGCATATCTCTTTTCCAAGTTTGAATGTCCTGTAGAGCCCCGGCCTCCCACTATCTGGAGATATTTCTCTTAGATACACTCAAACATAAAATTGTCCATATTTTTTGGTATCTAGAGTCTCCGTATCTCCCCACACATTTACCACATTATTTTTTGCTCTATTCAAACCTTTCTACCCCGCATGCATAATTCCCTCTGGGAGGTTTGCCCAGAATGTCTGCACCACTGGGCAAGTCCACAAGATGTGAAGAAAGGTTCCATCCAGCAAACATCCCTGCAGACACACTGGTTTGCCGCATCCCTTCCTATTTTTAATAAGGTTGTTCTGGAGTAGTAACAGCAGTGCAGTATCTGGAGTTAAACCAGTCAGAATTCAGATTGTATTGCAACCTCTTTCGGAGCCCTTAGTATCTCCTCCCATTCTCCATCATCAAGTTCCCCCATTTCCTCCTCCCATTTTGCCCTAATCTGTTGTAGTGCTTCAGATGAGTACTTTTAGGTTGAGCATTCGAGACCTCTTGTGTATACTTTAGTATATACTTATTATAGACTTATATGTGTATGTACTTTGTGGGTGCTGGAGATCAGTCCTAGGACTAGTCTGCTACCGCTTAGGGCAGAGGTCTTCAAACTTTTGTGCTCTGAGCCCCCCCTAAGCAAAATGTTTTGAGGACGGGCCCCCCTCCAAAACTTAAAGGCAATGAATGGGGGAGCGTGAGGGACATGGCTGTGTGCAGGGGATGGGGCTTAAGGGATGATTTCAGGAGTACTTTTTCTATAGCTCATAAACCATACTAAGTATGATACTTATAAAACAGCAAATGCATCAAACAAAAACATGTATGGTCCCAAAAGTACTGCTCCCCATAATTGGGGTGTTGTGAGCCCCTCACACTATTGGACCCCAATGCAACTACACCTGCTGCATTAATGATCGCAGTTCTGAGTAGCAGGCTATCTCTTCTGCATCTTCCACCTCTTTCCCATCATGCCTGACCATCACTCCGATTTTGAATCAGGCTCTCTGTCCCTTTCAGAAAAAAAGAGCTCCCACATGTTGTCTCCCTTTTTCTGCAAAGGTGCCCTCGGTCCTAATGCTAGAAAGGAAAATAAGCTCTCATGCCCCTTTTTAAAGGTAGACAGTGATAGTTGTGATGCAATGGGCCCCTCAAACCCATGGGCCCCAGTCCTGCTGCATCTGCTTAATTATTGATAACCAGCAGTGGCCACTTACACACCTGGCAGCAGTACCAGCTGCACTAATGAATGGCCCTTTTTAAAGAAAAAAAAGGGGGAAAAAGGTCTCTTATATTTCCGCGTTTGCTACATAATCCATCATCTGCTGCAGAGTGATGCATATCCAGTTCTTCAGTGCTGTAAACTAGTACTTACAAACGTTCTATTCTGAAGGAAAGATTTATAGCATTTTCGATAAGTCTGCTTTATTGTGCGGTATAGGAAGACAAATGTGTTCTTGTTGCACACATGTTTTTAAGTGAACCTAGTTCTATGTATGTTGCTGTTTATTTTGCTGCACAATTCACTTCTTTTGTGGTCTTCTGCCATGCTTTTTAAATATGTTAAGCGTGGATTCAGCAGCCATTTTGTCTCCCAAACCTACTTTGGGACGGGATCACCACGCACACCTTGTTGCTGTTGTCATAAGGCCGTTTGAGCTCGGTGTACATAAAACCAATCATCTGCTTATTGCCGCACAGATTAATATGTCCTCACAGCACTCTAACAAACATTAACTATTCCCTTTGCCGCTAAACAATTCCCACCCCCTTTAACCATTTCTTATTTAACTTCAACTTGACAACTTCCATTAGTAACGGGCACTTTTGCCCTTTCTCCTGACTCCAATGTTTCTTTGCGCTGAACCGGCCTGTCTGCCCCTGGACCAAGCCTGCCTTCCTTTCATCCCCCATTCTCCTCTTACTTTCCGTTGTTCTTTTCCCTCTTACCTCTAAACTCATCCTTAGTGCCCTTCGGTGAGCTTGACCCCCTATGACTAATACCCCTTCCTCTGATTGCATCTCTTTCCCAGTGCCCAACCTGCTGCTGAAGCATATTGTTCCTCTACCAGGGTGGGCTGGGAGGCTTAGTGCTTCCTAGAGCAATTGCTCTGTCGCGAATTCAGCGCTGTGAAGCAATTGCCACTTCCAAATCTCCCGGGGTGAAGAAGGCAGTACCTTCCAATCCACCTAGTGCCCTGCAAGTCCCTCAGTGTGTGGTGTGCGTGTAAACTTCATAGGAAATACCATAATAGAATTCACCAATACTGTGTGGTTCTGTAATTACCGCATATCTTATAATCATGATTCAAGCAGCAAAAACTGCTTCCACCAGAATTGAGACTACGGATATTTCCACAATAAAGGCCTAACTATTGATGTTTATGCATCACAGTAAATACAGCCAATTGTTAACTCAATGATATTCTATGGGTTTTGAAGCACTTATTTTGGTACTCTTGCTGTTAGCAGGATGTTAGTTAAATACATTCTTGAGCCATCCTCACATAGGTCAGGAATTGAAATGGGGTAAAAATAAAAATACATACATGTCTTTGTTTTAAGCAATTCGTAAAGAAACATCATTTACAATGCAATAGCTCTAACTCTCACAAATGCGAGATCTATTGCACTGCAAATTATTGTGTTTTTTTAGCAACCTCTTTGACCCTGCCAGCATACTTCCTGACCCCCGCCCCCACGGCACTCTGATCACAGCTCTCACAAGTGCTCAAAGTAAATGAAGACAGCCTAGAAATGCAGCAAATAAACATCGCTGCCCTTCCAGGCCATCTTCATTTACATGTGCTTGCACAGGCATTTGCGCCCCCCTGGGAACCCATCCGCGCCCCCCCCAGGGGGGCGCGCCCCACAGTTTGAAGACCTCTGGCTTAGGGACTTTTTTTTCTGTTCAACTGCCTCGATAGAAAACGACCACCAGAGGTCAGTAAAATACCAGAATCACTTTAGCATTCTCTAGATTCCAGCCCATAGAAATTGTCTTCCACGAGCACCCGTAGACAATAATATTTTTTTCAAATCTTGTATTTTCAGTGATATGACCACCGAAGGCCCTGATTTTATATTAAAAACAGAGCTTTGTACTATACCATTTCCTGCTGAAAGGCAATATTTCTCTCCATGTTTTCCCATACCTGGCGTGTCACGCAGGTTGGTGCTTACTTTCCCTCCATGTTAAAGAACAGTAGATGTTTCAGCACCCAGGCTAATGTGCTGCATAGCTAAATACATATAAGGTCCCAAAGGCGAGACCGATTGCATTGCAAATGCTTGTTGTATATTGGCTTGCTCACTGCTCACCTCCAGCTAACCGGTAGTATTCTTGTCGAAAGTATTCCCTGGAAGCAGGTATGAAGCAAGCATGTCCACCATGCAGTATTCGTTTTTATTATAACTGCTGGCAGATTGTCCGGACAGGCTGCCCGTATGAGTTTTAGCATTTTGATTTTTGATTGCCATCTCTGTGAAGCACTCTTTCGTCTCTTTTTTAATAAGGAATCTCATAGGGCGCTGCACAGCTGTGGTATCCTTGTTGTAAGCCTCCTCCAGGAATTCTACCCATACATTCTTACCTACATAGCCAGACGTTTGGCTCTGGCAGTTTCCCAGCCCACTCTGCACCAGCCTCCAAAATGTCCTTATATTTTTAGACTCTATGGTCTCCATCATTGCTTTCCAACATTTTGTAATAGATTTCTGCTTTTTCCTGGCCATCAGATTTTTATATTTGTTTTTTAAACTGCAAAAGTATAGACCCCCCATATTATTTCTTGACAGTCTGATGTGCCTTTCAAGTTTACGAAAGTTGCTTTTTAAAGTTCTACTCTCTTTATCAAACCAACAATTCCTATCTTTCTTCATGGATGTAAACTTTTTCTGTGTGATGTTAAAAGTTGACACTTCTATTTTCAGGCAAGCAGCAACCTTTTTTATTATTTCATCATGCCAGGATAGCAAGTCAGAGGACTCCATCCCAGATATTGGTCCTGCTTAATTCAGTTGCAGGGCCTTTAAATGGCATAAATGCTTTTCTGAGAGCCTAGTTCTGCAATCGCTTTGAGCGAACTTAATGGGTAGTGATCACTCCCTTCCAACTGGAGCACCTCAAAGGTTCTAATTAGATCGAATGCCCTTAGCTGTACATAATCAATTGGGCAAGTCTAATCACCATGCTGGTACGTTTTCCTTGCGGGAATGTCCCAAGTTACTCGCCCATTTAGGCTCACACAGCCATTTAAAATAAGAAAGACTAATAATGCTGCATCTTTCCCTAAGGCCTCATTGGGAGCGAAGAGGGCACATTGTTTATTAAAAGCATCTAAACTTTCCCCCTATTTTTCCTCCACAGTTTCGGAAAGAAGTTTGTGATTAAAGCCCCCTGTCAGAATGATCAGAACCTTAGGGTACTGTGCAAGTATGATACCCACATCCTTGAACACTTCTACATTTTCCTTATAATTAGAAAAACTTCATACATGCATATATATATTCAGGATAATAATACATTTTCCCCCCGTACATGCACTAGTCAGTTTAATCCTGCAACAAGAAGCCAACTAACTATTCTATGTCACAACTTCCCATGTACTTGTAGCAATTTTGGTGGATACCCACGTTACCAGGCCCCCTGATGGTCGGCCCAAAGGGCTACCTACCGCCTTCATATGGACCATCAAAAAGCCATCTTTCTGCGGAGGTTCATTGCACAGCCATGACTCCTGGAATCACAAAAATAAATACTGCTCAATTATTTCTTTAAACACCTGTAACCTCATGATATTTTTTAGACTTTGAGAGTTCCAGGAGAACAGATTGATGCTGTGCAGGGAACCCCATTCCTAATCCACATTACTTAGATTTGCCCACTCATCGATAGCCTCATCCTACACCCGACAGTCATACCTATTTTGATCGAAGGAAATTCCCTATAACTGCCTCCAACATCTTTAGGCAAGATTACCTGGAGACTTCCTTTACTGCTTTCCACTGTTTTCCTGCGGGTAACATACCCCTCCTGCATATTCCATTTGATTTGGTTAGTTTCAAGTCCTCCGTGATATTTCATAAAACCCAGGTTAAGGGGAGTAGCCTGGGCTAAAGGTGTTTCTCTGGATATTTTCACCCTCTGACATTTTAGCTCGGTTTCTGCTTTGAGGAGGTATCTCTAACTAACCCTGAAAACAACAGGATCTTCGTTACGTCCTTCCCGTCATGATTTTCCAAGAAGCCCACTTGTTTCAGGTTGGTTGAGGTGACTGCATATAGACTTGGACAAAGAAAGACTAGTTCAAGGAGGCGTGACCTATTTAGGGGATTTAATTTCTTTAACTTCTTCCCACGCCTGTTTCCTAGATCAAATTCGAGGTAAACTCATAGGGAGCTAGCCTCTTTTCCCCTGCCCTCCATTGATCCACGGTGGCGAGAATTATCCGCCCCCGTGACCTTACTCTGTCGTCGTTCCTCATCCGGGATAGGACTCAACTCAATCAATCAATCAATCACAGAATTTGTAGAGCGCACTACTTACCCGCGAGGTCTCAAGGCACTGGGGAGAAAAAAGGGGGGGGTGCTGCTACTGGTCGAACAGCCAGGTCTTGAGTAGCCTCCTGAAGGTCAGCAGGTCTTGGGTCTGTCGTAGGCTTAGTGGAAGGGTGTTCCAGGTCTTGGCAGCGAGGTGTGAGAAGGATCTGCCGCCGGTGGTTGTTCTTCGAATGCGAGGGACGGTGGCGAGGAGAGGTCGGCGGAGCGGAGCTGGCGGTTGGGGACGTAGAAGAAGAGTCGTCTGTTGAGGTAGGCTGGGCCAGTCTTGTGGAGTGCCTTGTGTGCGTGGATGAGGAGTTTGAAGGAGATTCTCCTGTCGACGGGGAGCCAGTGCAGGTTCCTCAGGTGGGGGATGATGTGGCTGTGGCGTGGTACGTCGAGGATCAGGCGTGCGGAGGCGTTTTGTATGCGTTGCAGTCGCTTGATGAGCTTGGCCGGGGCTCCGCGTAGAGGGAGTTCCCATAGTCAAGTCTGCTACTGACGAGGGCCTGGGTGACTGTTCTTCTTGTATCTGTCGGGATCCACCTGTAGATCTTGCGAAGCATGCGGAGGGTGTTGAAGCAGGAGGAGGAGACTGCGTTGACTTGCTTGGCCATGGAGAGCGTTGAGTCGAGGATGACTCCCAGGTTGCGTGCGTGGTCGGTGGGTGTCGGGGCTGCTCCCAGTGTCGTTGGCCACCAGGAGTCGTCCCAGGCTGAGGGGTTGGAGCCGAGGATGAGGACCTCTGTCTTGTCCGTGTTCAGCTTTAGTCGGCTGATCTTCATCCAATCGGCGACGGCCTTCATTCCTTCATGGAGATTGGATTTGGCGGCGAGGGGCCCTTGGTGAGGGAGAGGATCAGTTGAGTGTCGTCGGCGTAGGAGATTATGTTGAGGTCGTGCTGTCTGGCGATGCGTGCGGCGGGGCCATGTAGATGTTGAACAGTGTTGGGCTGAGGGAAGATCCCTGGAGTACGCCGCAGATGATCTCGGAGGCTTCGGATCGGAAAGGTGGGAGGCGGACTCTCTGGGTTCTGCCGTCGAGGAAGGAGGTGGTCCATTCCAGGGCCTTGTCTCGGATCCCTGCGTTGTGGAGGCGTGCGCGTAGAGTGCGGTGGCAGACAGTGTCGAAGGCGGCGGAGAGGTCCAGCAGGATGAGGGCTGCGGTCTCACCGTTGTCCAGCAGGGTCCTGATGTCGTCGGTGGCGGCGATGAGGGCAGTCTCAGTGCTGTGGTTGCTGCAGAACCCTGATTGGGATGGGTCCAGGATGCTGTTTTCTTCGAGGTATCGGGTTAGCTGTTTGTTGACGATCTTCTCGATGACCTTGGCTGGGAACGGAAGCAGGGAGATGGGCCGGAAGTTCTTGAGGTCTCTCGGGTCCGCCTTGGGTTTTTTGAGTAGGGCGTTGATCTCTGCGTGTTTCCAGCTTTCTGGGAAGGTCGCGGTCTCGAAGGAGAGATTGATAACATTGCACAGGTGGGGTGCGATGGAGCTGCTGGCTTTGTTGAAGATGTGGTGCGGGAAAGGGTCTGACGGCGAGCCGGAGTGTATTGTGCTCATGGTCTTGATGGTGTCATCGATGTTCACGCTGGCCCAGGCTGGCAAGGGGTCATGGTCGATGGTGTGCGGCGGGTCTGGTGTATCTATCTTAGTAGGGGCTGTCTGGGTGTTGAAGCTGTCGTGGATGTCGGTGATCTTGCGGTGGAAGAAGGTGGCGAGGGAATCGCACAGGGCTTGCGACGGCGGGATGTCGTTGGTGTTGGAGCTGGGGTTGGAGAGTTCCTTCACGATGTTGAAGAGCTCCTTGCTGTTGTGTGCGTTGTTGTCGAGGCGGTCTTTGAAGGAGATTCTCTTGGCGGACCTGATGAGGTGGTGGTGGTTGCGGATGGCGTCTTTGTGGGCTGCGTGGCTGTCCGGTGTCTTATCACTGTGCCATTTCTTCTCTAGTTTCCGGCAGGTACGCTTGGAAGCTAGGAGTTCGGGGTGAACCAGCTGGCTCTTTTGGTGGTGTCGCTGTAGGTGAGTTTTTCAGCGGGGCGAGGGTGTTGGCACAGTCGTTTATCCATCGTCTGAGGTTGCAGGCAGCGTCGTCGGTGTTGGATGGGTCGGAGAGAGGGCTGAGAGCGAGGTTTGCCCGTAGTTGGTCTTCGGTGACTTTGCTCCAGCAGCGGCGTGGGATCTGTTGGGTGCGGTGGTGTGTGGTGGGTTTCTGGAAGGTGAAGTGGATGCAGCGGTGGTCGGTCCAGAGGAGTTCCGTGGTGTGGCTGAAGGAGACGTGGGAGCTTGAGGAGAAGACGGGGTCGAGCGTGTGGCCGGCGGAATGAGTCGGTGTTGTGACGAGCTGTCTCAGTCCGAGGTTGGCGAGGTTGTCGATCAGGGTGGTGGAGTTGCTGTCGTTGTTGTTCTCCAGGTGAAAATTCAGGTCTCCGAGGAGGATGTAGTCGGTAGAGGTCAGGGCGTGCGTGCTGATGAAGTCGGCGATGGAGTCGCTGAACTGGGGTCAGGGCCCAGGGGGTATGTAGACAAGGGTGCCTCTAAGGGTGGTGTTGGGGTCCGTGTGGATCTGGAAGTGCATGTGTTCGGCGGTGCAGAGAAAGTCGTCGGTGCTGGTCGAGACCCTGATGGAGTTCTTGTGGACGATGGCGATTCCTCCTCCTACTCCGTTGACGCGGTCTCTGCGGGTGATCTTATAGCCGTCTGGGATGGCTATGGCGATGTCGGGTGCGGAGGAGTCGTTCATCCAGGTCTCTATCAGGAAGGCGACGTCTGGTGATGATGTGTCGAGCAGGTCCCAGAGCTCGACGGCGTGTTTGCGTGCGGAGCGGGTGTTCAGTAGGATGTATCAGAGGTGGTTGAGGTCCTTCTTGGCGGGCGCTTCGGTGGCTCTGAGGCTGGTGTAGCTGCAGTTCCGGCAGGTGAAGGGGCTATGAGTGCGTTTCGGGGCGGCCTTGAAGCAGTTGTGTGTCCGTCCGGGGTTGAGAGCGTGGAGTGTGGTGGCATCGTAACGGCGTCGGTCCTCGAGGCTGGAGCGGGGGGCGCGCGGCCCAGGGGTTCTGGCACTGGGCGCGGTCCAGGCGCGGACGGGCGCAGACGGGCTTGCCTTAGGCGTGCATTTGGCGCACCAGCGGCGCGGCCACGCAGCGGCCGCCATATATGGGGAGGTGGGAGGGAGGAGCAGCTGGGAGGCGGGAGGCAGGGGCAGCGAATGGGCAGTCAGGGGGGCGGGGACGCAGCGGCGGGAGTGGAGAGAGGCAACGGGGGTACAGAAGGCAAAGCTGGGCACGGAAAAATGGGGGCACGAGGGGAAACAGAAGGCAAAATGGACACAAAAAATGGGGGCACAAGGGGAAACCGAAGGCAAAAATTGGGCACAGAAAAATGGGGGCACGAGGGGAAACAGAAGGCAAAATTGGGCACAGAAAAATGGGGGCACGAGGGGAAACAGAAGGCAAAATTGGGCACAAAAAATGGGGGCACGAGGGGATACAGAAAGCAAAATGGACACAGGAAATGGGGGCAACGAGGGGAAACAGAAAGCAAAATGGACACAGGAAATGGGGGCAACGAGGGGAAACAGAAGGCAAAAATGGACACACAAAATGGGGGCACGAGGGGAAACAGAAGGCAAAACGGGCACCGAGGCAACAAGCAGAGGGGCGAGCTTACCAGCAGCAGCAGCGGGCAGGACAACACAGGCGGAGCTGTGTGGCGGGGGAGCGACCTACCTGGCAAGGTCAAGGGTCAGACGCAACTCAGACGCAAGAACTATTCTACCCCCCGTTAGGATCCACCGTTCTTTTCATTTTCTTAATGGATCCTGCAGTCTGACCCCAGTATAGCGCATTTTCCTCCTTCTGCTCGCCCACCAGTATACTGTCAGCTCGACCAACTCGCTGAGCCTGTGGGGGGGGGGGGGTACTTTTCCTTATGTTTATATAAGTTTTTACTAGGGTGAATAAGCTGCGGGCGGATCTTTCACCTTTACCCTAAAGGTGCCAGTGCCCCCACTATTCCTCCTTTCTGAACTACTAACTATGGGTGGCGGTGTTTGTCTCACACGTAAGGTGCTCTTTCTCCTTCCTTTTACTGCCACACCATGTCCTCCTTTTTTTTATACATTTGTTCAACCTCCGACACCCCAGGCTTGAGGAATATCCATAACGGCAACCTCTTTTCTTTACCAACATCGGTATATATAGATATATAGACCGAAGGCAGCCCTTCAGAGCTAAGGTTCTTAGTGGGGGTGGGGAAGTGCCCAAATGGCACTAAAGGGGCCGCCCGTTTAGGGTGGCCCCCTGCGGGGGCCGCGGGCAGCCGCATTTACGCGAGTTTCAGCTATTGGCATTGTGTTTGCTTTGTAAATGACAATACCTTTTATTTAAGTTTTGGTTTTAAAACATACATAAAAGGCATTGTCATTTACAATGCCAATAGCTTAAACTCGCGTAAATGCGAGACCTATTGCATTGCAAATGCTTGTTGGTGAAAGGAACTACTGCAACGACCGACATTCAGGTGATCTGCCCCTCGTTGTACATACAGCCAATTTTAGTCAATATCAGGTACACTTGCAGCTACCCCAATCAAAACTATTCACCGACCACGGGGTATTTTTACTGAACAGATAAATTAGGTCAGCATTTTAACATCACAGGACATACCTTCCCCAGCACATAACAGTTACTGCGTATGTACAGTGACAAATATTTACAGAGCACCTCCAACATGTCCCCTGTAGACCAAATTGGAATAACAAACACCCTTTCAACCAAGCTCTGTAAATGACGCTATGACCCCCGACTCAAATCGCAAAGCTGTTCCATTTCGAGATAGGTTTAAAGCGCTATAAAGGGTGCAGTCAGGCCGCACCTAAAGCTCTTTAGGCATGGCAGAGCGCACAGAAAAGCTGTATAAATACCTTCAGAACATACATGCAAACAAGCATGACTGAGGCGGCATAACACCAATTTTTTTTTTATGCCAAAATTGCTTTATTTTAGCGGTCTCCCGCGTAAAATTGCCTCTACTTTAATTTAAGTCGATGGGGGGAATCCATTCCTCCGATTTGTCAGGTTTATTTATTTATTTAGGTTGATTTATGATTTCTTTTTTTCGAAATCTCCCTCTTTCCCCTTTTCAAATGCTGGCATGTGCTCTTCACTATATAATACAATGCGTGCCCGTGGATACATGGAAGGTATCGAAGTGGCAAAACAAAAGTCAAAGGTTTGGACTACGAAGATGTCAATGTGGAAAATCTAAGGTGAACCATGTTCAAATCTTCTGTGTCCGACTCCCTTGCACAGCTCCTAGCGGCTACCGTTTGCTTCTTCAAACAAGGGACTCGTTTGACTCACTAGCCAATGCAACATAAACAAACATTGGCAATGCCAATCGGTCTCGCCATTAGGATCTTATATGTATTGCCTGCCGATCACATAATCTCCCCGTGCCTGAATGTGCCCTTGTGTAACGTAACCGGAGCTCATGTAAAGCACTCCAATACCTTCAGGTAGAGTTCGCGCTATAGAAATCTGCATAAAAAAAACACTGTGCCAGCCTGCCTCAAGCGCTCCTCCCGAGCAGCCCTGCCTGCCGATCACATAATCTCCCCGTGCCTGAATGTGCCCTTGTGTAACGTAACCGGAGCTCATGTAAAGCGCTCCAATACCTTCAGGTAGAGTTCGCGCTATAGAAATCTGCATAAAAAAATAAAAAAACCCGTGCCAGCCTGCCTCAAGCGCTCCTCCCGAGCAGCCCTGCCTGCCGCGTCACCTGACCTCAGAGAGGGGCGCTGGCTGCGTGTCTGCTGCTGCAGACGAGGATCACGCGCCGACAACCACCCTATGGGGGGGTGGGGGGCAATCGGTACTCATAAACATCAGTGCAGCTGAAAAAATGTGTGTCTGTACACGATCGCCAGAAGTTTGCACTCGATCAACATCACACGCTTGGCTTAAACAAGTCACATTAAATAAAAACTCAACACACGCACCTCCTACTTCCCTAGCTCCTTCTTACACAATGTACTGCCTTCGCCCATCCCACCCCTCCTCCACAGTCCTTCATTCACCTACTCATCCTACTAAGAAATATACACGTAACACCACTGCCTCTACCACCCACTGCCATTTCACATGAAGCCCTGAGAACGAGTTTTACCCCCCTTCCCCTCTGCACCTCTGCAAACACTTATGCAGCATGATTGGAGCCAAACCTCTGACTGCAACTTCCACCTCTGCTGTCCGGGCTCGGACCCATGCCAGGTCCAGCGCCTCGCTATGCATGGAGGAAAGCTCCTCTGCCCAGGACCACTCAATGTGCTCCGGTGAGCACAGTCCTGCACAAGTACACTGCACCTCCAGCCGGTCGCGGGCAGGCAGAAAGGCTCCGCTCACACACACGGTTCGCCTAACTCATAAGAACAAGTGTGCGTACATATCACCAAGTTATAACAATAACCAGCATGCACTTTTTTTCTAACTTTAACACCGAGCGCGGTGTCCTTTATGCGGGCGCTGCGCTCAGTGTTAAAGTGAAAAACCCCCCAAAAAAACAGCGCGGTGTCCCTGAAGTGGACGCCGCGAAAACACAAATAAATAAGCAAGAGGCAGAGGCAAACTTTTGGCGCGCATGCGTACGATGTATAGCATCGCGCGCATGCAAGAGTCTAGGTCAGGCAAAATAGAGTGCGAATGCAGCCAGCCAATCAGAGGGGCAAAAAAGCATTTACAAATGCAATAGGACTCGTATTTACGCGAGTCCTATTGCATTGTAAATAAAACTGCGGTCGTCGAAGAAGGCAGGAACAGGAGTGGGTGGGGGGTTGTGGTTGGCAGAGAAGTGACGGACTGCGGGAGGGAACGGGGGGAGGCAGGGGAACAAAACAGTTTTAAAAGTAAAGGGGCCGATAGCTATGGAAGGAGAAAAATGACGACATGGCCGTCAGGAGGCGGTATTAAGTTGAGGAAAACGAATCAGATTGCAGCATTTAGGAATTCGGCCAATCAAAAAGATAGGTGGAAAGTAGGCGGAGCTTCCCCCACTATACTGTATACAGCATCTCTCGACGAGACAGCGCATGCGCTGCCTAGGCGAGACCTAAAAAGAAACTGGGAGTAAGCAATTTATGTAAATTACCCAAAGTTGTATATGTTTTTATTGGCTTTTATTCGGGGTGAGGGTGGTTAACTTGAATGTTCTGTCGCACAGGCATGGGTCAGTGAAACGAAAAGAGTCTTCGGCCACTCTTTGCTTATGTTGACAGTAAGGCACAAAGCTATGTAGGGATTAAGCAGGATTCACGTCACGTGGCTGCCAAGTAGGTTTGACACCTTCAGGCCGTGTTTTAGTCAACCGTAAGTAACGTTGTGTTCAGGGACTTGTAGTTTCACTTTTGTCCTACACACGAGTGAGCTACAAATCCCACTAATGATAGCACTATTTGGTGGAAAACCTGACTTACTGCACTTTCATTGCAAGGTTGCAACAAATGGACCCCCATGGCCTGGTGTCCCACTGTAAAAGTCTACAGTCAAGGGTACGCAGTGGACTCCTCGGAGCCCGGTGCCACTGCACCTACTGCACCAACAATAGCTAAGCCCTAACTTGACTGTATGTCATGTGACATGGGACACGCACGGTGCATTCTGGAATGTTCTCCATGATGGCGACTAATCAAGCTGCAGCTGTCTCTGGATGGACCGTTTGACCACGTTTGAAATGACCTCGAGATTGTGCCTCTCTTGGAGCTTTTTATTTTCTGGTTGTGCGCCCCTTTGTCGAACCGTGCTGGACACATACAGCCCCCTAGGGTGCTGCTGGCATGGCAGTGGTGCGCGCGCCCCCTGATAATCTGTCACCGAGCAGGCGTAACGGCCCGCCAGCTTCGCGACTGCCAGAGCCTTCCTCACTTCAGGAAGCTTTTAAAAACCTATCTTTTCTGAGGTCCTCTGGTTTGGCTGTAGGATCCCGTCCTAAGCGCGGAGATACCCCTAACGGGGTGATTCGGGCGCTATATAAATTAATAATAATAATAATAATAATGGCCAGAGGTGCCCACTTTGGAACTGGGGAACCCGGTTCGAGTCTCGGCGTCGCCTCAACAACCTGTGATTCTGGGCATATCACTTACTCTCCCCTTACTTACCCAAAATGAATGTATCCTTGTGAAACGTAACTGGTGCTCATGTAAAGCGCTCCAATATCTCTGGGTCAAGTTGGGGCTACATTAAAATTGCAAAAGCAAAACAAACAAAAACACAGCAAAACATTCCCATGGAATGTGTTATACAGGATTTGTACTCCTCTAAATTCATCCGTCCGTATGGTGTTGGGGATCTGTATCTATCTGATGATCCCCTGCCAGTCCCTCCCTCTTAGCCAATCATTAACCGCCGAACCAATTAGAGCCTTAGTCCAAGTGCACACCCTCTCCCCCAAAGGCCTGCAACTTGGGGTATGCTAGCGAATTCCATTGAAAGTCACCCCACCACTTACAAAACAATGGTGCAAACTGGACAGAGTAAGACCTGTTAATTCCTTTACCTGATGGCCCCTTTCTCCGCCTCTCAAACTGAGACGGACAGTTGGCGTCTCTGCTAAACACCAACGCACTGGGCTTTGTGTTTTGTTTCTCGAGAAGGCGCTGAGCTGTGCAGTCTATGGTGTTCAGGACTGCCAAGGAGGTTTCTTGCACATCTGTTTTTTCTTTTTTTAATGACCAATAATGTGTTTCAGCCTGATTGTACGCACTTTTTATTAAATATCAGAACGAATGTGAAACATGTAAATGACTGGATGAGCCGGAAACGAACTGCTATTTTTTGTTGCAACAATAATAGTAATTTTCCTAACCCCCAGATCCCCCCACCCACCCCCCCAAAAATGAGCAATCAGGAATAACCTGAATGATGGAACCTATTGTAACACCCCGCCACCCTTCCCTTGCCAAGTAAAATACTTCCAGGTTTAGGTATGCGGCTTGTACTAATTTATAGAGAAAGAAAGGAGAGAAAAAAAAAACCCTAAATGAAAAACAAGAAAGGAAAGAAAGAAAGAAAAAGACACAAAAAGAGAGAGAACACAAAAAAGAGTATTTTTTGTTCAAATGACTCTCTGCTAAGAGTAGACTAAATATATTTCTTAGGACTATCTTATTAATGGGATAATTTTCTAAGATGACAGATCTCCAGCCAGAGAATATTAGCCATAGTCATCCTAGTACAAAATTAATGTTATTTTAACCCCTTCCGTGCTCATGACGAGCTCAGCTCGTCATGCTGCGCGGTAGCGCTGTGCGCATGACGAGCTGAGCTCGTCACGACCCCACCCGCGATCGGAATGTCCAGCACACGAGCGGAATTCCGATCACGGTCAAGGGGTTAACACTTTTTTAGCCTTAAGTCCATCGAGAAACTCCTGCGCCTTGATTTCTGAGGTAAAAATTCGTGAAGCACCATTCTGGATGACCTTCAATTTGGCGGGATTCATAAGAAAGACTTGTACTCCCAACTGCTGAAATGTGCCAATTAATTGGCGAAGGTGCCATCTTCGCTCCACGGTGATGTGACAGAAATCAGGCTTGGCAAAAAAGGATACCCCCTCAAAAGATTTTTGAGAGTACTGTCTGGCTTGGTCGAAGATGAGCTGCCTCAATAAGAAGTTCCCAAAAAAAAACAGGAAGGCTCGTGGCTTAGTAGATTCATTAGTGCTGCCAAACTGCTTCTTCAGTGTAAAGGGGAAGCGGTGGGCTCATTGGACTTCGTGATCCCAACACCACTCGGTCTGTTCGGGAAAAGCCCCTCTCAGAAGTTTTATAATATAGCGCCGAGGATCTTCCCCTTCAACTCCTTCGGGAATCCCAAGAAGGCGGAGGTTATTTCGGCGTTGCCTATTTTCCTGTTCCTCCAGCTTCCACAGGACGTCTGACATACGATCGCCCTGGGAGGTACATTGGCTTTTAAGCAACACAACGTCCGATTCAAGGCTTTCAGTACGTCCTTCTACCATTGTCACTCTTTCGCAAATGTCAGAACAAGTTTTATTAAGTTTTCGAATACTCCCTTGGAGTTTTTTAGCAGCACATTTGGCCTGTTGGCTGTCTACCCGGGCTTCCTCCTGAAATTGCTTGATTGAGTCCAAGATAGCAGCCAAGGAGGGCTCATCAGACTGGGCTTGTGAAACACAGGTCGTTTTAGTGGGTTCGTCATTGTGGGAAAACGAAAGTTGAGACCCAGAGTAATCCCATTTAAGATGATCTTTCTTGTCTTGCTTCTTTCCTCTGCCTCTTGCCCCCTGACATTTCTGTTTTCGAACCGTATTTTTCCCTTTGGAAATATTGCTAAGGTTGGATTCAGAAAGATCACTATCACTAGAAGAGGAAGAGCTTACTTCGGCTGGAGAATTCGAGCCATCTGAAACCGAGAAAAAGTGCTCCCCCCAAGGGATCTGGGGATCCTGGATTTGATAACCATTGCGTGCTGATATTCTTTAAGCCAGAGATCTCAGCAGACGAGGCGCCCCAGATATCGTGATCCTGGGGAGCGTTTACAGTTGGATTCAGACTAACGCCAGCATCGGTCAACAGATCAGTTCCGCAGAGGGAGCTGTAGCTTCCATATTAATATTGAATATAGTTTTATCGGTTATCAAAGACCGTTGATCTTGATCTATCAGGCCAGATTCTACCTCGAGTATACCAGTTAAAGAAGTAGGCTGCAATTCTAGTTGTGTATCAAGAAGCTTGATTAAACTGGCCGAAGCTGATTTTGTCGAATCACTTTCTTTATTAGAATTATTTGTGGATCTTATCCCACTACCAGGACCCATCCCCGCTGTAGAAAATAATTTTGCAACTGAGGGTTGCGATGAGCTTCCATCTTTTGGAGGTCCTCCACCGGCAAGTTTATTTAAAGTTTTTTTAGGGCCCAATGTCTCTCGCTTGGTTTTGGGGGTAGGTTCTGCTTCCAGAGGGATAGGCACTGCATTTGGAAGACCAGAGCTGGAATTAACTGGTAATTTACCTTTTACCCCCCGGACCCTGCGAGAAGTCATGCCCCACTCACCAGTAAGAGAGTCAAATTCAAAAGTTGGCGTTCTTGAGTCCCGTGAGTTTTGTGAGGGACAACACCAAGCAACCAGACAAAGCAACCAGGTAAGAAAAAGATCAAGCAAGAGACCGGGACCACTCCAGCCGCTCCGACGCCCCAGGAGAACAAGCAGCACAGTCCAGGCTCCGGGATTTAAGGAAGGCGTCCAAGTTACAAAATATTTGCTTCCCAGTCCGTGTCCCGGAGTTGTCCGGTTTCTCCGCGTTCTCGCAAATATCCGCGTTCGCAATGCTCGCGGTGATTCCAATTGCCGCAGAAGAAATCCACAGAAAGACCAGGAACGGCAATCCGACGATGACTGTTCCCTACACAGCAGAATCTCAAGGTCAGGCCGCATAGCCGATGGCCGAGTAATCTCATGGCGCGGGTGGCGGTGAGGCAGGGAATCACACAGGCACCATCTTGCTCCTCCTCGCCAGTGGAGGGGGGGGGTTCTGGGAGAGAGGCTGAGTTTAAACTAGTTGTTCTTGCTTTTTCAATGTGCCTAATGTTCAACTTTTATGTGCAAACTTATACCAAAAGTACATATAGAGTGTCTTATAGTTTGATACGTGCATCCCAACTGCTCATTTTGGGTAGGTTTCCATGTTTTCTGATGTGTTTTATTTATAGGGGTTATTCGGTATATGGGCTTAATGGGTTTAATAGGGATTTTTTACACATTTTGTATATATTTTATGCATATTCACTCACAGTGTTCTTTAATTGGGGGAATCTTCCTTTAAAACCTTGATGAACGCAACAAATCTTAAAATTCTATCTTTGAATATTTGTGGGTTAAATGATATTCGAAAAAGGCAGAAAGTAGCTCAGAGCTTACGGCTGCTGGGGGCCAACATAGTTTGTCTCCAAGAGACACATATTGAAGGCTCTCAGCTGCATCTTCTAAATTCCCTGGGATATAAAGTCATTGGGGGTACAACACAAGGGACTCGATCGAGGGGTGTTGCCATTCTAGCACGCTATAATTATCTACCTCAGTCTACTCGAGTTAAATCTGACCTCCAAGGAAGATGGATGTTTATAGAATGTCGTATAACTCCTGCCTTTTCCTTTACCCTGTGTTCTATATATGGGAGTGTTTTGGATGACCCTAGTGTGATAGACCGGGTCTCAGCAGAAATGGTGCATTGGCCCCTTCCTGTTATTATATGCGGGGATCTTAATATTAATTTACCCTGTAACTGGGGGTTAAATTCTCAATGCCACCAGACCACCTGCAAACCCAAAGTGTTTCAAGCACTAAAAAATCTTTTACACACTCATGGACTTGTGGATGCCTGGTCTTACTTACATCCAACTCTGCCTGGATATACATTTTTCTCTGCACCCCACAAATCTTTTGCACGCCTGGATTTTTTTGGGGTTTCTTCTTCTTTAATTCACTATAGCGAAATTGACCTGCTTCCCCGTATCCTATCCGACCATAACCCCCTAAGTCTCAACATTCGGGGTTTGATTACACGTAAGGAAATTTCATCTTGGAGTTTTGAAAGAGCACTTCTGCTGGATGAGGGATACCAGACCCACATGAAACAATGGATAAAGACCTTTCTTGATAACAACCTAGGATCAGCCCCCGTGATGGTAGTCTGGGATACGTTAAAAGCCTGTGTTCAGGGTGAAATCTTACAATTCTCGCTAAAGAAAAACAAGCAGGAGAAGGTAGAGATGATGGAATTACAAGCTAAATTAGCTAAAACAGAGGAAAATCTTATTTCGGTAGTTCAGTCCAAGGGTGAGATTGACCCGGCACAACTGGCAGTGGCAGCTGCCAGGGCTGAGATAGGCTCAGTATTGGCCAAAAAAGCCGCCTCTAAGTGGGCTTTTGCACGAGAAAAAACATATGAGTATAGCGAAAGGATTGGCCATCAGCTGGCAATGAGAACCAGGCAACAGACCACTGCTAATGAAATCCAAAAAATTAAGACACCTGTAGGTGCTATAACCAGTAACCCGGAAGAAATACGTACAGCTTTCTGCGAATTCTTCCAGGGTTTATACTCGGAGGAAGCAGTGGCGTCCCATTTGGGTGGGCAACCGGACTTCAACAATTATTTGGACTCAATTGCGCTGTCATCCCATAGCAGAGAAGAGCGGGACCAACTGGAAGTCGCTCCCTCATGGGAAGAAATTGTTGGGGCTCTGAGTAACCTACCAGACGGGAAAGCTGCCGGGCCCGACTGTATTCCAGTCGAGTTTTACAAGGTCTTCCTCTCCCAAATTAAAGACATTTTTAATGCAGTAGTGACACAAATCTTTCAGGGTGTTACTCCTCCTCAATCCTGGTCTATTGCTAAAATTATTATTTTTCTTAAAAAAGATAAATTGCCAACTGAAATGGGTTCGTACCGTCCAATCACCCTTATTAACGGTGATTCAAAAGTTTACTCCAAAATTTTTGCCACACGACTTTCGGTTAGAATTGAAGGTCTTGTATCCAGGTGGCAGCATGGATTTATCCCCGCTAAGGGCACCATTGAACACATTCGGAGGGTCATCACTCTGCTTGACCCCGCACAGGTTTCAGGAGACCCGATGGCTGTAATATTTAGATGCCGAAAAAGCATTTGATCGGGTTTCCTGGAACTTTCTCTGGGGCGTCATGCAGAGGATGAACTTTGGGCCTAAAGCCATTCAGGCCATTAAAGCTTTATATCTTACCCCCATGGCCAGGGTGTCTATTAACAGGGGATTGACCGAACAAATAAAAATCACGCGGGGGACCCGACAAGGCTGCCCCTGTACCCCACTACTTTTCGCTATATATATCGACCCGTTTATCAAAAAACTTGAAGGAAACCAGGCTATACCGGCAGTGAGCAGATTCGGCCTAGAAACCAAAATTATGGCCTATGCCGATGACCTGGCTCTAATCACGCCGGATCCAGAGAAAGCCATTCTAGAAATTGAGGCCGAGGCTCATTTATTCGGCTCCTTATCTGGATATAAATTAAATCAAGGGAAAACCCAAATTATAATCAACAAAAATATCGCCTGGAACAATGGAAGAGTAGTGGCCAAAGCTAAATATCTTGGCATTGACATCCTGGCTGATATTGACCTGATAGTTAGCCAGAACACGGATCCTCTTATTTTAGAGACAAGGAAAGCCTTGAGCCGTCTTAATAATCTACATCTCTCTATTGTTGGGCGTTGCAACTTGTTAAAAATGATTTTTTTCCCAAGAATTTTATATTTGTTTAGGGCTATACCCTTGGAGTTTAGTAAGTCAACACTTTTAAGGTTCGAAAGGCTATTCTCTCAATTTGTGTGGGCATTCTCTCAACCCAGAAGGGCTTTTAAATTCCTGTCTGTACCCCGGGAAAGAGGAGGGTGGGCTTTACCTAACTTAAAGCTATATTTTTGGGCTTTTTACAATCATGTCCCATACTGTTGCAAGACTCCCCCTCAACTTTTGCTGTAGGTTTGCCCTCACCCTTTGAGCTCCTGCTCGGCCCCGACGCTTGGGGTTGTCTGTGGCGACAGCTGGAATTTGGATACTATAGAAGAGTCAAATTCAAGACCCTTCTAGGTGTCTATAAAGTTTTTTCAGCGGCACGCAAGACGTTAGGTATCGGTAGATTGAACTTTTATACTCCTGTTAAAAATAATCCTAACTTACCGGATATCTTTGGTCCATCATACTTCCAAACCTGGATAGATAAAGGAGTAAAAAAATTAGGATACCTTTGTTCACCTGAGGAGGTCTTGCCATTTGAAGTCCTTCAATCCCTTTATAAGCTAGACAATAGGGACTCTTTCAAATATCTTGCTATTAAATCCATTTTTTCTCGGAAGACAGGGGGCCTTCAGGCTTTGCTAACTGTGAATTGATTGAGAAACTTTGCGGAATCACTCCTCTACGCATTCGTATTATCTATAATTTTCTTAATGGCTTAATGCCCGACGACCTGCTTATAGTTTCAACCAAGTGGCAACAGAAACTGAACATTTCTAACAATGTTTTCTGTTTGGCGCTTAAGTCTGCTCAAAATGATTTGTTGTCTGCCAGTCTTCAAGCACAGTTCTTCAAAACCTGTTTCTTTCTATATCTCACCCCCTCTAGGATTGCGAAATGGGGGACTGGGAAAGGTACATATTGTCCGCGTTGTGCTGAATTCAGGGCTGACTCAATCCATATGTTTGCTACATGCGTCAAGTTAGGACCATTATTAAATAAAATTAAATGCTTCCTTGGTCAGGTGTTATCTCACAATGTACTTATAACACCTTCCACTATTTTACTGGGCACACAAGATTCGGTAGACAGAAAGAATGGAGGGGCCTTAATTTTCATTGCCATGGCCACTCTTAGATTGTGCATTGCATCTGCCTGGTTGGACCCTAATCCCCCAATGTTTACGCACTGGCTAGCCCGGTTTTATTCATTTTACTCGCTTGAAAAGGCAATATATGCTAAAAAGGGACATCGAGCAAAAAAAAAAGGATTAACCATCTGGGAACCTCTTTCTCGTTGGCTCAACTTGTCAAGCTCTTAAACTAGCGAGGATAGTGTTTAAGGTTCATTTTTTTTTTTTTTTTATCAGTTAAATTAGGAAATATTTTTATCTTTAAACATGTTAGTCATTTTTCTGCGGTCTTTTTTCCTATGCACTAGTCACTTTATCCTATGCTTCTTAGTAAGTTTCTATAATATTTAGTCTATTGGGGTGTTTTTATTCTTCTTAAAGATGTACTGCTGCACTGGTCACTTTATCTCGTGTTTTTTATCAAACTGATTAATGTATTTTTTTCTTTCTTGCTGTTTTGCTGTAGTATGGTATACTGTACTGTGTTATTACGATATCTGTGCACCTATATTATATATTATTATAGGTTCTTATGGACTTGGCATTTGCCTTACAGTCTCAGTCTCGGGGGGGGGGAAGGGGAGGGTTGCTGCACTTTGTACAAATGTCTCCTTTGTTATTTATTTTTTTTATTCACTGCAATTGAAAATAAAAATATATTAAATTAAAAAAATAAAAATAATAGTAATTTTTCACCCCCACGCCAATGCTCTTTGCCACACACACTAAAGATTGCACACTTGCAAATCTATAGAAGACACCGGTTCCCTTTTTCTAAGAGGAAACACACTGTGGGCAAACATGTGACATCGAATGTGGACAAATGTAAGTCTGTGATGAAATATTAAGTTGGAGAGCCAGTTCGCGACATGTAAAGAATGACGTCATTGTGAAGTAAAGAGGAGAAGTCCCACGTCATATCCGACAGTTCCAGCTGCCCACTGATCATTAATCACTTCATTTGCTCTCGAGGTCTTACAGTCTAGTGTTTACAAAGTGAAAAGCGCGCCTTCGTGGCCATGACTGCGCAGTGCGGTGGAAGCGGGATTTAGCTAACAAGCGCGGCCGCTAAAGTCAGCGGACCACGCTCCAAATTAATTAAGTAAATAAACAAGCGCGGTGAAAGCGGCCCGCGCGGCAAATCAATTAAATAAACAAGCGCGGTCCCTAAAGTGAAAGAGGACCACGCTGCAAATAACTAAAAAAGAGTGCTCAAATAACAAAAAAAAGAGTGCTCACCGACTTATGGAGACCGTGGGTGTAACGCCGCAAGTAAACGATCCAGTCCGGATGGGCAGGGCCAAAAGGAAACAGGGCGGTAACAAGGAGGGACTAAAAAGCCTCATTTACAATAAAAAGCCAGCGTTTAGCATAGACGATGACGCCAGCCAATCAAAAAGATGGGCGGGGCTTAAACTCCACTTCTGAAATGTAATGATTGCAAGAAGCCTCGCAGAGCGAGCAGCGCAAGCGCGCTGCAACGCAGGTCTGCGAGACCTAAAAAAGGAAGAAAAAGTATTTTGTTTCTTACCTGACTGCCTCCACCACCATAGAACACACCACAGATCCACTTTTATGATGTGCGGGAGTTCTCTCACTGTCCTCCTGTGGTCCTCTCACAGACCTCTCGCAGAATAAATCAGTTGTATTAATGATGAATAGGTGTCTCGTTAGGGGTAGTCAATAAATCATTTCTATTAATGATGAGCAGGTGTCTTGCCAGAGGAAAGGGGGCAGCCTCTCAAAATCCCTCCTGTTGTACCAATACACCATATGTTTCAAAATTACCCTTTTTGAGTAAAACGTTTTTGAGACTGGTCTGTTTCATGTGGTTGTATGTGTCTTCACAAAACACAGTGCATAGAAATTCAGAGCAAGCGGAGGGCATGGCTGGAGCCGAGCAAGATGGCCGCTTGATCCGACTGCTTCGCTCCCTACCCTGCAGCACCGAAGTCCTGGAGCACGTCCATCACCCTAAACCACATAAAATTAATCACAGGGGGTGCCTTCATCTGGGGGTCTATGAAAGTAAAGCAGAGACGGCACTGGTTCAATGTATTGAACCGGATTAATTTCCCCCCTATCCAGGTCCAAAAGTGACAACATGGCGGCTCCTGATGCACTCACCTGTTGCAGGGTACTGTCAGTACTGCTACACCGGCTGGTGTCCACCTGTAGGTAGGAGGTGTTCTCTGCACATGCCCATGCTGTTCCAATACTAATGCAACTTCAGGCTCCCATGTAGCCCGACACTGCAGAACTGGCTGCCGGCCTTGCGCCCACACATCTGCATCCCTCCCACGCTGCAGCAAAATTGGCAGTAGTATCAGCTATTCGCCACACCTACCTCATTTTAAGACATAGCTTCCCACCGAGGCAGCCCCCTATCTGCCTGCTCAGACCACCCGGATAGTGCCGCTGGAACCGAACATGTTGCGGCACTGACACCGCCTGACAGAAAAACACCGTGCACCACGCAAGACTCCTGACCCGTTACAAAATGGCTGTGCATCCCAGCGTGCTGCCTACAAGTTATGTAGCCTTGCAGCTGTGGGGAAAGTCGCTGCGCTCAGGACTGGGGGGCAATCCATCCAAGTTAGAAGTAACCTGCTCAGCGGCATGTAATCACCGCACAACACTCAACACACAGTCACAGAGGCATTAACTACAGCAGCAGCCTTTGTCCAGTTGACCCTGTGACCCTGACTCCAATCTGACGCCATAGGTGACGAAACACCAGTGCGCACCTCGCTTGGGCCCCTGGGTAAGGACTAGCACGCACACCATCATGAGGCCTTTCAGCTGGGGGAACGAAGCTACGTACTACGACTAGGGCAACAATCTCTGCAGCAAACTAAGTAAGCAAAATAAGGCCGCAATCTCTGTCCAGTCTGCAACCAGCCATTGAAGCAAATGCCCGCTCAGCGACAGAGCACCGCAATCAGGAGAGTGCTTACTCTCATCCCATCACCATGCTTCTCTATGATCTCGTTGTGAGCAACTGTGAGTAATAAAATCATATTGAGAGCTCTGGAGGGAAGAACTTGGGCTATCCACATGGTACATACAGTCCATAAAACAAGGTGCTCCTCACTCACACACCCTAGTGAGGCAAAACAAAATGGCGGCCCTCATGCTCTGTAATCTAGGAGCACTGACCACTCCTTTTTCTCCTAGCCGTACCTACCACCAGACCCACTGGGAACGATAGCTGGTCGACGCGTCTGTCACCAAACTCTGCCTTTCAAATACAAATCCCCACCTCTCAATCTTAAAATAAAACCACAACTTACGGCAAAAGTGCTCCCTTCGTCCTATCTCTGGGGTACAACCTACCCAGCTCAACATCCGACACTTGCTCCGCTTCGTTTAAGTGGAGGTTGCTGTTTCTTGGCACATACGTATCCTGAGTCCTCTACAGGCACACAGACTAGCGAAGAAACGCAAAAGACCAAAATACCAACCTCTCCACTCCTGGCAGGTGGTACCTCCTAGAATCTCCAAAATGGCAGATCACAGGGGTAAGAAACCCAAGGACAACAAAGACAGCAAATCTTCCCTGAAATGAACCAAGACAGAGCCTCTCCTCCCAGACTCTCCTGTCAAAGCCAAACAAGACTCAGGTGTCTGCCTAGAAATTATCCTCTAATGCCTCAATGCACTGCACGACCTGGCTCCAGAGACAAAGGCAAATACAAAAGCAATGCACAACAGCATCCAAGTCTTAAGAAATTACTTCCAAAACAAGTCAGGCAGGCTCTCAGAAGCAGAGACAAGAATTGGTTCACTGGAGGACACCATCTCACACAAAAAGATCAGAGTGGGCACGACCACAAACAAAATCAATCACTTATGAAAGATATCTGAGTTGGAGGATCAGAATCGCAGAGGGACTAGGCACATTTTTGGACTACCAAAAAAAGCGGATGATGATTCAAATTCATGTGTGGAGTTCCTGGAAGCTTGGTTACTATGTACCTTGGGCATCACATTCGATCGAAGGTTCGAGATAGAGTGGGCTCATTGTGTCCTTATGGGCAACCCATGCTCCACTCCTCCTAACACGCGCCCCATAACCATGATTTTCAAACCACTGAGATATCGTCATACAGAAATCATACTTACCCATTTGAGGAAAATCCAACAAGTGAATTGGAATGGCTGAAAGATCAACATTGCGCAAAACTACTCAAAGGACACAGTAACAGTGAGAAAAGGTTTCCTGGCCCTCCGCCAATCCCTGAAGGATCATAACATTCGGCACGGATTTGCGGGACCCTCGAAATTTTGAATTGTTGTCCATGGAAAGACCCTGCTCTTTACGGACCCATCTGAACTGCCGAAATTCCTGCAACCCTCTATTCCATCTGCAATGAACATCTTACCACCCGTAACCAGAAATACACAGCTGCAATTAACTTTGAACAGTGGCTACCAGAAGCTAGCATCATCCCTAACTGAACTCTGCTCCATTTGTTTTCTAGTAGGGTACTATTCCTGCAACTACTCTAGCTTGAGTTCTTGCCATCATGCTCGCTCTTCCTTTCTGGTGCGGACTCATCCCATTACCCATATGTTGACCTTATGTGTTGGCCCTATGATGCTGTTTGAACATCCTGTGTCGCCTCACCGGTCACGTAACAAATGCAAAAGTTTACATGTATGTATATACTTATAAGCCTGACATGTATATCTACGTGTATTTCTAGTATGCCATTAACCCTTAGCTTGCATTGCACTATGTATAAAGCCTCATGCCACTAGGGGCTAGGGTGCAAGTTTCTTATTGTTGGTTGGTATTTACCTGAAGTTAAGTGTTACAAACAAGCCCTACCTCGAACCTGAAGTTCCAACAATCTCTCTGCCCTCCTACCCTCTACATTCCACATTGACCGGAATCAATCTCTTACTTGTCCCATGGCTGGCCCAAGGATGGAGCATATGACACTTACTGTCCCGGTACCCAATTTCTAAGATGTACCCTAATGTAACGAACCTTGCCTTACATTCTATCTACAACACCTCAGAGCAACATATTTCGGATTCCATATGATCACACGTGGATCCAAATGGTACCAAACCAAGAATGATCCCTGTGCCGCCACTACTGATGGATGCTATCTCTGACCTAGAGCTTCACCCGGGCACCTGCTCATCCACAACCCTCGCCAGGCTAGATTTCCTAATGGTTCATTGCTGTACTTCCCCCCTCCTCAGGACCAGGACTAACTCTCCCCAAGCTTTCCCCTTACTAACCCACAAAACCCTCCCTCACTCTACCACTCTGTCTAAACACCCTTCCCCCCAGTTTCTCAACAGTATACATACCTGCAGGGCTGGGTAGATTCCCAGCTGGTTCTGGGTTTGGCAGACTCGTGGCCCAAAACACCCCATTTGGAACATGGGTGGGGGAATACGTCTCCTACGCATTCCAGGGGTGAGGGGTTTTGTGGGCAGGTCTTGGTTTCGTTAATGTTGTCATTTTGCCAGCATCTCTTGTTCCTCTGGCTCTTCTTCTCCTGCTGTCTCTCTCCTCTGTCCTGACCCTCTCATCTCCGTCCAAAATGCTTACCCACCCCCTCAGCTACCTGAGCAATTCTTTCAACAACACTTGGTTAAAGGATCCCCTGCCCTTACCTTTCCATATGACTTCCACCCCCCACCGAGAAATGTCCGGGATTAACGAAAATCCACATTGTCATCTGCCCGCTTTATAGTCTTTAATCCTCTCATACTGTCATCATCTGAAGCTACCATCGTAGTGATCCCTCAAGAAGAAAAAGACCATCTGAATGTCAGAAATTATAGACCAATCTCCCTTATCGATATTGACTGCAAGATCTACTCGACAATTGCAGCCGGCCGTCTAAAGTCAGTTATCCAACAACTGATCCCCAACTCTCAAACAGGTTTTCTTAAAGGCAGACTAGCTGCAGACAATATTAGGACTTTCTGCTTTGTCCTAGAAAGAGCTTAACTATTCCTCTCTCCAACAGCGGCCCTAGCTCTCGACCCAGAAATGGCCTTTGACAAATACCACCTTGGTGAGGACTTTATACGCATGACCATGACCCTTTATGCAAATCCGATAGCTAGGGTGAGAGTCAATGGCCACCTATCCCATTCCTTCACTCTCTCCCAAGGTACCCGCCAAGGATGCCCCCTCTCCCCCCTCTTCCTACTGGTCATTGAGCCACTCATAGCTGCCTCAAGGAACAGCCTAAGGATTCCGGGTATCTACCTCGCCTCTGGCAGACAAGTTGTGGCCGTCTATGTGGACGACATACTACTTTTTACTGAGGATGCTCCCCTAGTCATTCCAATCATGCTGGAAGAAATAAATAGGTACTCACAAGTTGCAAGCTACTCCCTAAATAGGGACAAAATGGAAGTATTCCCCCTACACGTCCATTGCACAGCTAATGTAATTGGTGAATGTGGCCTGAAGTGGCAACCGACGGACATTAAATACTTGGAAATATGGTTCTCTCTAGACCTCAAAGACTCGGTTGCACTGAACGAGCAAAAGACGCCAACCAAAATTAATGAACTCCTTGCCACATGGTCTCCAAAATAGATCACATGGTGGGGTCGAGTAGGAACGGCGAAGATAATGATAGCCCTATTGATCAATTTAATTTCAGCATGCTTCCGGTGTCTTTATCCCCCTGCCTTTTTTAAGTCAGTGGACATCGCTATCTCTGATTTTATATGGAACGGGAAAAAGCTGAGGACCTCCATGAAAACCCTGAAGAGCAATAAAAGCTCTGGAGGTATAAATATTCCGGACTACTCACGCTACCACAGAGGCTACTTGATTGCTCAGGGTGTGTGGGGGCTCAATCCACAAGAACCAACCCCCCCATGGCTTAATATTGAGGCCAACCTCTCTGCACTACTTCCCCTTAGCTCTACCCTTACAATCCACAACATCTCGAAACTCCCCTTCAAACATTCCAACCAAATTATACTAGATACTGTAAAATCACTTCGCCTCCTTGACAAAAGCTTACAAAATTGTATATGTGGCTCGATCCTAGCCTCCTTATGGTATAATTGCTCAATTAGACTAGAGGGAAAAACACTCTTTTGGGACATATGGGCCCAAAAGGGCATAAATACCATTCTTAGTCTTGGATCCCACGCCAATCCGATCCACTTCTCCACTCTACAAAAAAACTTTAACCTACCCAATATTGACTACTACACATTGTTATGACTCAAGGGTGTACTAAGTAAACTTACCCCCCCCCCCCTCATGAGCCAGACCTTCCTCCACTGTCAGTCACCCTTAAAAGAAGAGCCCACACCGCCTCCCACCTATATAAACTCCTTGATGCACATAACGGACAGGCCCTGAGACTCTTTAACAGGAAATGGGGACCCCATTCTCATTCACTGGGTGCCCGCCTCTTTGATGAATCATCCTAGTGGAAAATCTGGAACTCCCCTTTCGAAGACAAGATCACCACCGCCCTAGCACAATCCAGATTCTGGTCTATCCACAAAACTTACTGGACCCCAGTCAGACTACACAAACTGGGTTTGAGGGACTTGATCACAAATTGGCACTGTGGAGAGGGATTTGGGAATCTCCAACACATGTTGTTTCACTGCAGGATGACTTTCACTCTATGGACAAAAATTCAAGACCTACTCTGCCAAATCACAAAACACTGATAGAAATCACTTCCTAACAACAGTCCTAGGTCTACATGCCAAACTCTGTGTGGGGGAATTTGACCCCTACACCTCCTCACTTTAGATCGTCTCCTCTTCTTGGGCACAAAAACTGTTCTCGCTGACTGGAAATCCACCACCCCCAGCACCTTCGACAAATGGTGGAATTTACTATGTTCAATTACAGGGACTGATAACATCCTACACTCCAAATTCTTTGGCCCCCTGAGACCTCAATGACTGTGGGATGCTTTCAATGAGTATTTACAGAAGAACAAACCATCATAATACCTTCCCATACTCCGGCATCCCCTTCTTGTGGGGTGATATTTGACTCCAGACCGTGCCTATACTCTGAACTACTCCAGACTCAGCCCAACACTGCTCAGTGTAGCCGTACCCTCTTCTCTCTCCTCCTGCTATATCCCACCCCCTACTCTTTTTCTCTATCTCTTTCCTTTTCTTGAGCCAGAGGACTTGGTACATTCCATCCCGCCTGTTTCAACCTTGACTGACTTGATCTACCATCTGCTATATGTAACTATCTCCATATTTGTTTTACAATAACAACCCTTTGCTTTCTCCCATCCATGCGCTATTTCGTACACACTGTTGTTAAAGATATTGCCATATGGAGTTCAATGTTTTGTCCAATACCTCCCAGTACGCCTGGAATGTACAGCTCCTTTTGTACTGCTGTTTTTAGGTTTCTTTTATGAAGTAAATAAAATTATCTGAACAAAAACAAATTGAAATTCCGAAAAAGCATTTCACCAAAACAGTTTATTTAAAATTTTCAATATAAGTACAATTTACTGGGTAGTGAAAATCAATTCATAGAATTTCTTCTTTTTGGAAATTGTCTTTTATGTGCATTATTTAAGGTGTAAATTAGGTGTAACAAAGGTGTAATTAAGGGAGGCGGGAGGAAATGGGAATGTTATCTACAAGTGTTGACTACACATTTTATTAAGCTGAAAAAAATATAATTTTTTTTTTTTTTTTTTAAAACAGGGTGCAATTAACCTTGAAAAGGTGTACCCTGATTGGTTTTTTCCTCAAGGTTTGCACAGATCTTTTTCCCCATAGTGCCACCCCCTTTCCACTATTTTACAGGATGACATGGTGGAAATTTTTAATTGCTGTTGGGGTACTTAATGCCTGGGCTTCAAGTTTCTCTTTATATTATGTTTCACCTTTTTGGTCCATTTTAAGTTGCTGTCCCTCTTCCCCAATGCTTCTCGTTTTTACCACTTAATTGGTGTATCTCCCTTTCCATGCCCTCATTTCTCTTCCTAACTCATTCCCTACAGTGCTTCCCTCCATTTTTGACCTCCTACCTCCTCTTGAATATTAAAACTATGTTACTAAATTAGGGATTTACTGTGCGGTCTACAAAGTTTTTATTTTTTTATTTAATTAATATGCATATCTTGTACACTATTCTTTGGTTTGTTTTCTATTATTTATGACAACATTATTTATAATTTGTTTTACCACTCAATTGGTTTTTGATTATTTGGGGGCCTAGAAGTGGATTTGTGTTATATTCTTTTTATCCCCCAACAGAATGTTAGTTACAGATAGATTAGGCTGAAGCCCCATTTTCAAAATGACAATAATACACTTCATCTCCATAACTTTATAAACCTATATTCTCCCCTCCCCACACAGTTATTCTCCAGGGTGGTTTTAGGGTATTAACTTATTGCACATTTAGGCTTCATTTCTGCCCTTTAACACATCATCTTTTGCTACTTAATTTTAATTCACCATTAAAAAATTAGTCCACAGACTAACCAGTAAGTCGTAGTGATCTCAACGATTTAGGCAACTTGGCACCGCTAGACAATCTGCCAGAGGTCGCCATGAGCTATCATATTTTACCCAAGTACTGTTTGAGTGTTTCCAAAACAACAATACAGTAAAAATGCAGTTAAAATGGAAAGGGCCTTCATTTGACAATTATATAGCAATAATAGTACACTTAGGATCTTATGCTAGAATTCCAACACAAGTGTCCAAGTCTTCTGAAAAAAGGGAAAGACTTAAGGTGTACAAACTCACTCATATGAAGAAGCTTGATAGAGCGTGGGTAGAGGCTGGTACGACGCAGAAGCTTTACTCAAGTTCTAGTTAACATATAGCAAAGTAGCAGAACATGTACACAACAATGCAAACAACTGCACTCAGGCATAAAGCACAATCCTGTGGGGATAGCAGGGTAGCTGCATACATGTCTGGGACTAAGACTAAGTAGCAAGGAAGCAAGCATAGGGGTGGCACTATCGCACTGTGGACAAGGGTGTAGTGTTCCCGTTGATCTAATAGTGTTTGTGATGTTCAGGCAAGGTACTAAAAGCAGTGTCATTCAAGGAGCTGGAGCGTTCTAATCTTCATGGGGTTGAAGCAGGTGAATTCTATGCAGATAAGTTATTGGATCAAGGGCATCCAAACACGTTGGAATTTCGTTTCTGTCTTAGTCAAATTACGGGACAGCCGTTCCAGCGCTAGAATGTGCCACATACGGGTAAAAAAAAAAAAAAATGTAAGTAAGTCCGTTTTTATATAGCGCAGCTACTCACCCATACGGGTCTCAAGGCGCTGGGGGCCGGAGTGGAAATTAAGTGAGCTATTGCCCAGAGTCACATGGTGCTGAGCTGAGCTGCCGCCGGAGCCGGGGATCGAACCCTGAACCCTGTGCTCCGAAGTCAGCTGCCCTGGCCGCTGCACCACACCTCTCCAATACGGGTAAACCATTGCGCCATCAAGGGAGGGGTTGTCTGCTTCCACGCGAGTGCTATGAGTTGACGTACTGATAGAAGCAAGTAATTAATAAGCTTCCAATCCACATGGGTCATTGCAGCTATGCCCAGAGGTCAAACACCCACGATAACCATGAGATAGGAGGCAAGAAGCAGCTAGCCCACTATGCCCTTAATATGTCCTAGCATCTGTGTGATATCCTAGTGACTGGTGTGGAATCTTGACATGGGTTCCAGTTCATAGAATGATGGGGAAGACATGTCAAGATTCCAGATGAAACAGTTGGACCAGGTCCAGGCGGTCCCTACTGTGTGTAAGAAGATACCTGAAAATAAATGTATATTACTTCAACTCGTGGTGTGACAGTGTTATCCTTTTTTGGAGAATATGCACTGGCGACGAGGATGGGATAGCAGAAGGAATGCTTGTGTAGAAATCTGGTGCCAAGGAAGGACTCATTTGATTGTCATTATTCAACGGTCTGAAGTCGTGCTGGCAGCACAGAGAACTGTTTATTTCATAGCCGCTGAAAGTAGGTCAACAAATGTTGCTGTTTTGTTGGGCCACGTGCGCGCGCTGCCGCAAGTTTTGTGCACGAGGGCCAGCTGATCCTGTTACTGAGTGCAAGACGCCATCGCATACTCAGCTCAAGTGACGGACATGCCGCTGCAGCGTCCCGACTTGAGATAACGCTGCGGGGAAGGAACAAGCTCAACCACCTGTAAAAAAGCAACGCAGCACCATGCAGTGCCAGGCATTTTACAGCGTTGGGCAAGATCTCTAGTCTTTCATTGAGATAACGCTGTATTGAAGTTCAAAAGATTAATTTTTACAGCGGTATCTGTGGGTCAACATCAGTGATCCACACACTGCCAACAAAGAAAATAACAGAGTTAGTATAAATCTGCTACTAAGAGTTTTAGATATCAGTGGTATCGGTGGGTCAATATCAGTAATCCACACACTGCCAACAAAGATGATAACAGAATTGGAATAAATCTGCTACTATGAATATGCTTCTGGTTATCCCATAGCACTATAAATTGCAGGTTATATTAGTGCAAACACCGTGATTCTCACACTTTTAGAACATATTTATTACTTTATTATTTAATATAGTATTTAGTTGTTACATTTTATTTTTATCCGGTGGGATACACTTTGTTCTGTTGTTAATTTCGAGACCACGGAAGGCATCAGTGCTCCAGCACCTTTTCTATCTGATCCTGTAGAGCCAACACTTGAGTGGGAACAGTGGAGAGAAGGATTTGAAGCTTATCTGGAAACAATTGAAGGAGACAAATTTATTGAAAAAAGAAAATTAGCAATTTTAAAACATTGTTTGGGGTCTGAAGGAAGAAGAGTTTTACTACATTTACCAGAAATTATTGCAGGTGATGAAAGTGAAGATGACTCTGACATTCATGAAATGGCTATTCAACAATTAGAACTACAATATTATTTTTTTTAAATGTTGTTGTAGCAAGACACAAATTAATGGGTAGAGGTCAGTTACCTAATGCGTCTATCGACTCATTTGTCAGTGATCTCAGAGTGTTAACTGCAAAATGTGATTATGGTGCCTTTAGGGATCAAATGTTAAGGGATCAATTAGTGCACAAAATAGCTGATATTAAATTACAGGAAAAGTTCTTATTGGTAGATGACTTAACTTTAGGCAAAGCAATAGATATTGCTCGTCAATTTGAAGAAACGAAATTAGGAATGAAAGAATTAGCCCATAAAGCTGTAGAAGGTGTACAACTAGTAAAAAGAAGTGAGCCAACATTCAAGTCTGGCACGGTAGGAGAAACAAAACCCAAGTTTATAGAACGGAATGATAAAACCAAGGAGAGAAGGGCTAAAGTATGTTTTAAATGTGGTCAATGGGGTCATTATGCTAATGACAGATCATGTCCAGCTATTGGACAAATGTGTAGGAACTGTAAAGTTAAAGGTCATTTTGCTAAGGTTTGCAAAAATAGGAATCGCAATGTTCATGGTGAATATAGTGTACAAAATCAAATTAGAGAGGTTAGACAGGATGGAGAATCCAACTTGGAGGAATATATACTAGTGTGTATGAAGTGATGGAGAGTAAGAAAGATGCACCATTTTGTCTAGTAGATGTAGGAGGGATAGAGGTGAAAGTTATGGCGGATTCTGGAGTAAGACGCACTTTAATTGGGGATGATTTATTGCACTGTTTTCCTGATGTATATTTGTCTCCACAAGATATTAAATTAGTGGTTTATGGGAACAAACCCATAGAGCTGATTGGATAAGTTCCGTCTTCTTTAGCTTACAAAGGGAAAACCATTGACACAAAGATATATGTTGCCAAAGAAGGTTCATGTTAATCGGGGTGGGCACAACAAAGGGATTTAATGATTAAGGTAGATCCAAACCATCCTGAACAGGTATTAGGATATGAAGACTTAATTGCTTAAGTAAAGGTGGATAGTTCCAAGGACTGGAAAAATATCTTTCCTAAGGTACTTTCATTGTATTTAAGATTGTTGAAACATTTTGTGCACAAGATAATTTTGAAAGAGGGTGCATAAGCGAAACTCCATAAAGTTTGGAATGTGCCCATAGCAATAAGAAAAGCTTTGAAGGAAGAGTTGGAAAGATTATGCAATTTAGACATTATAGAAGAAATTGAGTCTTCGGATTGGTTATCTCCTGTGGTTGTTGTACACAAATCTAATGGGAAAATTAGATTATGTGTAGACTTGAGAGATTTAAACAACTGTGTGTGGGTAGATCGTTTTCCTCTGCCAAATATTGGAGAAATGTTTACAAAACTAAAGAGGGCTACAGTGTTTACGACACTAGACTTATCAATGCATATCATCAAATTGCTTCACATGACTTTTCTCTTGCCCCTAAGCTTCCTTATTCCATGCTACTACCGTTCAGCTTCAGCGCCAGGACACTCTTTGGAGTAACAGTGCGCTCTACAAGTATCCCCACATAGACATACACATAGACATAATGATAGTAAACCATATACATCATTCATTACACCAGAGGGAGCGTTTTGCTACAAGAGAATGCCTTTCAGTTTAATTTCGGCATCAGCAGTATTTCAACGTATGATGCACAAATTGTTCAAAGATTTTGATAATGTTATGTATTTTCAAGATGATATTTTGGTGTGGGGGAAATCAAAACAAAAACAAGCTGAGACATAGGTAAGGATTTTAACCATTCTTGAGAATAGTGGGTTAACATCAACTAAAGAAAAATGAAAGTTTGAAAGATTCAGTTGATTATTTAGGTCATAACATTTCTAGTCATGGTATTGCACCTAAGGATAGTTTAGTAAGAACCTTTGAAGATGGATCAGAACCCGAACACAAAGATCAACTTAGATCATTTATTGGTTTAGCAGAATATTATGCCAAATGTATTCCAAATCTTTCAAATAAGACTGTACCCATGAGAGAGTTACTGAAATTAAGGCATAAGATTGATTGGAGTAATGATTGCAAGCAGGAATTTAACAATTTAAAATAATGCATGGTCAGTGCACCCACATTGACACCTTTTGACACCAATTGTAAGTCAATCAGAACAACTAATGCTAGCAATGTGGGTTTAAGGGCAGTACTAATGCAGGAACAGAATGAGAGAGTGGTGAACATAGCTTTTGCATCAAGGCCTTTAAGAGGTGTAGAAAGTAATTATTCAACTTTAGAAAAAGAAACTTTAGCATGCTGGTGGGTAGTTGACTATTTTAGAAAATATGTTCATGGTACAGAATTTGAAATAAGAACAGATCATCGTTCATTAACTTAGTTATTTACCACCAGTGGGTGTCAAAGAGCCACACCCAGAGTGGCGAAATAGCAATATAGGTTGCAGGATTTCCATTTCTATGTAAAATATATTCCAGGAGCTAGCAATATTTTATCTGATTGTTTGCCAAGAATACCAATGCACGTTGATGATGAAGCTCAGACAATTCTGATGTTGATAGAGTAATATCCATTTGTGAAATTTCAGAAGAATGTTTAGCTGAAGATCAATGGAGGGACGCCTGTGGAAATGATAATGAAATGCAATTAGTATTGAAGTATATTAAATCTAGGTGGCCGAAGAAAAATATATTGGATGAAAATGTACTAGCATATTGGCTCGTAGAGAATGAATTGTCCGAATGTAACGGGATGTTGTTACGAGGAGAACATTGGTTGTTCCCAGCGGTTTGATACAGCAGGTTTTAGAAACGGCTCATGTGGGACATCCAGGTATGAGTAGCATGAAACAGAGTAAGATGGGATTTTTGGTGGCCTAGTGTGGACAGGGAAATTGAAGGAAAGTCGAGATCGTGCATAGAATGTACCACGAGTGATAAATCACAGAAAATTGTCAAATATGAGAAGAGTGACTAGACTAGACCTAGCAGAGTTTGGGAGAGGTTATTGTTAGATATTGCAGGACCCATGTGTTTGGCCAAATGTCAGGTGTTTCTCCTAGTTTTGATTGATCGATTATCTCAGTGGGCGGAAGTGAAGTTTGTCAATCAGGTCACATCTAAACATGTAATTTTATTCTTAAAAGAAGTGTTTGAAAGAGAGAGAGATTCCCGAGAAGTTTATTGACGGATAACGGGGTTCAGTTAACATCTCAGGAAATGAAAGTTTTTTGTCAAGTCATAGGGTTGAACACATTCGCACATCTGTATACGATCCACAAAATAATGGTATTGTGGAAAGATGGATAAAAGTATTAACGGAAGGGTGGGTATTGGCTTTAGCTTCTGGAAAGAATTGTCATGAAACTCTCAGAGAATTGTTGTGGAGTTACCGCAATACTCCTAGGGATGTGGGAGGAAAATCTCCATTTGAAAAGATGCATGGAAGACCAGCTGGGTGCAATATGAAACAATCATGGATGTTGGATATATTTGAGAAATTTAAATTAGAGCACAAACGACATGTCAGTAATAGATGGAGTGGTGAAACGGAAGTCAATCCCAATTGTCAGATTAGAGACGAGGTTATGTCTAAATCGAAAAATCAGAGTTGTGAGGGTGCTATTAAGCAGGGTGATTGGGTTCATGTGAAAAAAAGAAGGTATGTAAGAGCAGGGGAATCCAAGTTCACTGATCCCATGAAAGTTGTCAGAGTGGGCACTGATGTGGTGGAATTGACTTATGGGAATGTATGGAGCATGAGCAAGGTGTCGGTACTGAAGAAATGTTTATGGTCTAAGGAAGGAGGTACAAAAAGCATAAACAATGATGCATGTGCACACAATGACACATCCACTGAGGTGGGATTAAAAACAGAGGGGAATGTGGATCAAAGCAATGGCAGATTGATGACTCGGTTAAGACGCTCTCCTATTTGGAATAAGGATTGTCATGTCTTAAAATATGGTCATCGATATACCATTGCATATGAGTTTTGGAGATATTAAGATTTATGGCAAGCACACGTGAAAGTCAATGTACATATGTTATTCAAACTTATTTCCTATTTTGTTTACAGAAGGGAATGTGTGATATCCTTGTGACTGGTGTGGAATCCTGACATGGGTTCCAGATCGTAGAATGATAGGGAAGACATGTCAAGATTACAGATGAAACAGTTGGACCAGGTCCAGGCAGTCCCTTCTGCGTGTACGAAGATATCTGAAAATAAATATATATTACTTCAACTCACGGTGTGACGGCATTATCCTTTTTGGAGAATACGGCAATCTCCTTCCAGTATGTGGCGGTTACTCTGCAAGACCACCAAATATGGCAAAAATTTCCTACAGCTTCTTGACATTGCCAGCACAGAGGGTAGGCACCCGGATAGATAGTGGAGAGATGGGCAGCCGTATAATACCAGTGGAACATTATCGTATAAGCCGTTTCTTGGAGAGAGAGACTACAGTAGGTTTTAGGTATGTCTCGCCACAGTGTCTCCAATTGTTTGGGCATCATGTCTTCCTGGGTGGTGTTGTGCCATGTGGATTGGTAAGTGTGGGTGCACGTCGGCATGGAGTGTTAGAGCGCAGGGTAGGTGTTGGAGATTAGGCCTCTTGAGCAAGCATAGGCCCGTACTAGTTTCTCGAAGGGGGTGTAAGGTCAGATGGCCGGAGGGTAGGCTGAGGGGTGTAACGCCCAGCGCCTCAGTTGGCAATATTCAAGACTTGTTGTATCCGTGAGGTGGTAGTCCACCTTACACTGGTCGAAAGGCATCATGGTATCACCTGTAAAGGGATCTCTGAGTGTTCGACAGTCACTGGCATTCCAACTGCAAAAGGAAAGGGGTGAGAGCGCCGGGTGAAAGTCTGGGTTATGGGCGGTAGGTGTATTTGCAGAAGGGAAGGTAGTTAGTCCTCTCCTAAGCGCCACCTTGTCCCAGATGTCAAGGACCGTGTTGGTAGGGGTGGCAATGTACGTGTTCTGCAGTCCGGCATGTTTAGGCAGCCAGGCCGGGTCCCACAAGGGTCGACAGACCACTGGTCGGTCCACATGAAACCAAAGCTTCTCACTCTCCTGGACTACCCATTCGGAGATGTAACGCAGATGGGCCGCCCAGTAGTATTCAAGAAGATTGGGGCACGCTAGGCCCCCCTGTCACGTGCGAGCATCAATAGCGCGTTAGCTATCCGGGGCCGCTTTCCTTTCTATATGAAGACTCGGATTTCTCGTTGTAATAGCAGAATTTTGTCCTGTGGGATCGGCGTAGGCAGGGTCTGAAAGAGATAGAGGACCGGCAGTAGCACGTTCATTTTTATAACGTTTACACGCCTAGCCAGGATATGTGGAGGTGTTTCCACCCGTGAAAATCTTCCAGGATGGAGCGGCGAAGATGGGTCCAGTTCACTTGGGGGACCAGGAAGAAAGCGTTGAAGTAATAGTAAGGCCCAGATATTTAATGCGATCTTGTGACCACTGAAATGGTGCAAGGCGTTGCAAAGCCAAGAGGTCCTGTCTCGGGATAGTTAAATTAAGTGCACACACTTTGGCCAACGTGATCTTGAAGCCAGAGACTGCCTCGTATGCCTGCAAGCAGGCCACCACGCCTGGAAGGGCTGAGAAACCATAAGGAGGAGGTCATCAGCAAACAGGCTAATCTTGTGCAGCTGGCCACCGAAAGGAATGCCCTTCACTGTGTCTGTGTTGTGGATCGTAATGGCAAGAGACTCCACCGTGCGAGCAAATAGTAAGGGCGATAAGGGGCACCCCCAGCGCGTTCCCCGAAGGATGGTTACAGAGCTCGTGATTTGTCCATTGTCACAGATGTTAAACACGGGAACCACATAGGAAGCCATTATCTTGGAGATCAGACAAGGGCCCAGCCCTATTTTACCCACCACCGCCCGGAGGAAGGACCAGTTAACCCTATCAAAGGCCTTCTCCGCATCTAGCGAGAGAAGGCATGCAGGACTGTCATAGCGGTGCAACATTTCCACCAAATGTGCTCTGCTGCGAGCGTTGTCGGCTCCCTGTCTATGGTGGATGAAGCCCACTTGGTCTGGGTTGATAAGGCCCAGGAGTTAGGGTTCAAGTCTGGAGGCTAGTATTTTGGTGAAAAGGTTGACATCTGTGTTGACAAGGGCTATGGGGTGATAAGAAGAGCACGAGGTTGGGTCCTTGCCTGCTTTGGGTATATGAGAGATTTCAGCGGTAGCCATTGTTGGAGTAAGGCCAGTGTCTTACGAGAACATATTAAATAGCCATTATAGATGGTCTTGTAGGTGAGGTAATAAAAGCCTATAAAATGAGACCAGCATGCCATCCGGCCCTGGCGTTTTACCCAGAGACAGAGCCGAAACCGCAGTGCGCAGTTCCTCAAGAGTAATGGGTTCATCAAGGAGTTCTGCGTGGCCGAGATGTAGAGCTTCCCACAGGTGTTTAAATAGGTCTCGATCAGGTCTGGGGGGTCTTCCCGGGAGTACAACATTTGGTAGTAATCATGGAAGGCCTTGAGCTTGTCTTGTTCCACAGCCGCCCAACCCCAATCACCCAGCCACAGCTTAGCAATGTGTGTCTTGGTCCGCTCGTGGCAAAGTCTAGGAGGTAAAAGCTTGCCCGCCTTGTTGCCCCCCACAGAATAGCGTTGTTTTAGCGCCAAGAGCGCACATTCAGCCTTTCCCGTCTGCTGCACTCGCATTTGGCCATGAAGCACGGGTACTTGGCGATTGGTGCGATGGAAGGGGGTGGCTTTGTCCAATTGCTCAAGCTTTTTAATGTCCACCGTTAAGCCAGCTTACACCAGTCTAGGCTCCTGTCCCCGTGCTATAGTAATGGAGGTGATCGGGCCCTGAATGGTGGCCTTGAATCTGTCCCACAGAGTGTGGAGGGGGTCTCAGGTAGTGCGTTTAGAGTAAAATAGTCGGTGATGCCTTTGCGTACCTCAGCCACATCTACTGGGTCACGAAGGAGGTGTGGGGGCAGGCACCAGCATGGCGGGCCACTAGGAGTCAAGGCAACATACGCCCAGGACAATTCTAGGTGTGCATGGTCAGAGATAGAAATGTCAGCGAGCTCCACTGTGTCTAAGTGACAAAAAAGGGAGTGAGTGATCAAAGCACAGTCTATGCGGGAGTAGGAGGCATAGACGTGTGAGTAAACGCAGTAATCCTGCGTCTCAGGGTTTTTGTAGAGCCACGCATCAATTTAGCCCAGGTCCCCGATGTCCCGCTTTAGGTGAGATGACATGGCCCCTGTGTTTTGGAGAGTGGCCCACTGCGATCTGGAGTGGGATCCCAAACCAGATTAAAGTCCCCGCAGACAATTATGTCACCTTCTACCCCCTCTAACTGCTCCCGCAGGATGCATCTAAGATACGTGTCCTGCAAGGTATTTGGAGCGTAAATATTGAGTAATGTGAGCCTCCGCCATCCCCGAAGATGATGTAGGGTCAGATACCTACCCTGCCCATCTCTGACCACCTTAGCAACAGATGTGTAAAAGCCCACTTTACAGAGGATACCCACCCCAAGCGTCTTAGTGTCCACGTGGGCCCAGTGGTGCCTGGAATATTTCGGGTGTGCCATGTGGTGGTGGTCTGACCCCAGCAAATGAGTCTCCTGTAGGAGGACAACAACTGGATCATGCTTCAATATGTATCGCCATATATGCTTGCATTTGTTTGGGGAGTTAAGGCCAGCACATTTAGAGATAGCAATTTGGTGTTTCCAATCATAGTCAGGAAGAAGGAGGATGTGCGTTAGTCAACCCATACAGGGAAAGGCGGCACCATTAAGGGATGCATCGCGCAGGGGAGAGGGGAACCCATCACCACCCAACCCCAAAGAGAAGCGGCAAAGAGGGAGGCCAATTCGGACAGATAACACTTATAATCCTCAAGAGACGCTGTAAGGTGCAAAGCTGTAGGGCAAATACCAGAGCCCTACCCACTACCCCTGAATCATGAAATGACGACTGCAATAAGTGTTGGACCCCGCTAGCAGGACAGGTTGACCTGAAAGAAAAACATTAGAAAACAAGCAACAACAAGAAGCGTGGTGGTTATCTGGGACCTCGAGGGCAAGATGGCGGCCGCGTCGGTGGCCGAGTGAGCTGACTCCCACCTCCCTCCCTACTATACCTCTTCCTTCTGGCTAATTCAATGGAGAGCTAGAGACTTACCGGCTTTTTTTCTCTTCACCGGATGATCTGGCGATCGTTTTTCTGGTTGGGTGGGATACCGCTCCCCTGCAGGCTGGCGGGTTGCAAGTTCTTCATTGGGGAGACGCCAATGCCAAAACCGACTATCAAGTCTGGCAAGGTGCGGGGGCCGCCAATTGCCTCTGGGACCCCCGCGCAATATAATCTGGATGGGGACAGCCAAGGTATCGGAGGACTCCGCTCTGCAAAGGGAACGCCTGGTGGATCACCGCGGTCAGGGGACCCGCCAAAGGGAAACACTATGGCTACTCGCGGGAAGCAGACGGTCCCCGCTTTGTTTAAAGCACAAGTCGGGAAAAACAAGGCAGCGCGGGACCCAGCAACCGGGGGTAAATCCAGCGGCAAAAATGGTGCTTCAATGTCTGCATCTGTGATTCGGGCGAGCGAGCCTCTTCAAGGTGATGCGGCCGGCGGACAGGATGGCGGTCGTGACTATGGGACTGATCTTAGACCGATAAATGTGATGCATACGGTGAATCTCCCCCCCAGTTCTACTGGGGATTGTGCTAACCTACTGGTGCCGGTGCTCTCAGAAAGTATCCCGGGAGCAATTGATGAATCACAGACCCACCAGCATATGCTGTGCATTATGGGTGATGGAGTTCCTTCTAGCCACAGTCAACTACAGGATACTGCTGATAGGTCACTCAGAGATACAAGGTGTATGGATTCTATTCCATTATTGTCTAAAGAAGACGAGGCTGCAGATAATTTTTTTTCATTATCAGATCACTCCAGTCTCTCCGGTGAAGACAGCAATGGAAAGGATTGGGCTGAAGGAGAGAGCAATGCCAGCAGTCTCTGCTGGGAGGAGGAGAGGGATAAGACTATGCTGAATACTGGAACTGCTTGCAAAATAAAAGGGGCAAATACCTCTCTGGACCCAGCTGAAGGTGCCACCGGGCCACTTGCCTGGGATTACTCCTTTTCTACCAAATTGCACGATAATGTGGCAGCTCTCGGCGGGCCCTCGACTGGTACAGGGGACGACAAGTTTATCAACTCTGAGGAAGCCACGCTGCCAATGATATATCGAAGCATCATGGCACATCGTGCGGAGACTAGAGCTGAGAGTTCTCGAACTCAAGGTGCATGCCGTAAACTTCAGAACTCGATGCGCCGGCTGGCAAAGACGTGTTCTGATTTCTCAATAAGAATGGGAGAAGCAGAGACTAGGATCTCACAATTGGAAGATGACTTGGCTGCTCAGAAAAACGTGACGGAATCTATCAAGACTGTGAAAGACGATACAGTGTGGAAGTTAACGGATTTGGAAAACAGGGCAAGGAGGAACAATCTCCGGATTCTGGGTATTCCTGAAGGCAAGGAGTCTGACGACGTCCGCCAGTTCGTGATCGAACTTTTTGAAGAGGCACTCCCTGAGCTCCAACAATGGGATTGGAAAATGCAAGTGCAGCGGGCTCACCGATTCCCTTTCAATCAACGGAAAAAAAATGATCAGGGGGATAATCGACCACGGGCCATTCTTATCTCTCTCAACAACTTTTTGGCCAGAGAAGCCCTATACGATTTGGCTCGGCCAAATAAGAAAAGGACTGGGAAGGGCTGTGAGTTTTTTGTAAGGCCTGACTTTTGTCAGGCGACGGTTGAGAAAAGATGGTTATTGCGACAATTAATACCTGCTTTTCAGGCGAAGGGAGCTCAGGTTTTCCTGCTTAATCCTTCTAAGTTGAAGGTTGTTTTTCATGGGCGAACTCATTTTTTTCAGTCCGAAATCCAAGCAAAAGAGTTTTTGCTCTCAATATAGATTTAGGAAGGCACACGAGAGCCAGTTTCTATCTTATATTATGAATTTTGATGGGGGTAAATAGGCTATCCTCAAGTTTAACTTTAAGGTTTTTTTGGGTATAGTTTGATATATAGCCTATGCGGTCGGGGGGTATTAGCGGGGAGGAAGGGGGCCTAGCTCAACATCACCTGGGACTATAGTCCCCATGCCCTATATGGTGGGTGGTGGGTGGGGGTGGGGGTGCTCATTCTGGGGGTTGGGGTGCTGGGTGGAAGTGGGAATGGGTGGGGTTGGAGGGGGTGGGGGGGTGGGGAGCTAAAGTTGTTGTTAATTTTTTTTCTTCAGGAGATATGGTGTCTAAGGAAACTGGTAAATATGGGTACAATGGGGAATAGTTTTTGTCTGATATGGGTAAGCCCGCTGCGAAAATTCACTTTTTCTAATGATGACAGGTAGAAGTGGTGGAATTTTGGTCTGCTCATGGAACATCTGTGGTCTAAATGATCGCAAGAAAAGGGGATTATTGGCCAAATGCATACAACTTATGAAAATTGACATACTATGTTTACAAGAAACTCATATTCCTAGTAGTAAGAGTTGCTGGCTGAAGGAACTTGGCCTGGATCTGGTGGCATATACACGGCAAAGTACTACCATTAGGGGGGTGGCTGTCTATGTACGACGTGGCTTAGGGAAGTGCCAAAGAGTTAAGGAGGACCAGTTTGGGCGGTGGGCAATCACTGAATTTATAATAAACGGTGCCCCCTTTACTATCTGTTCTGTTTATGGATCAAATCTGGATGATCCAGCAGTTCTGAATTATTTAAGCATAGAACTGGCTATGTGGCCACATCCGCTAGTCTTATGTGGAGATTTTAATATTCATCTCGAGGAAAATTTTGATTTATCCAGTGATTCCTTATACCAGGGGCGGAAAGTTAGGACTTATAAAGCTCTACGGGGACTAATCAGGGAGCATGGGTTGGTTGATCTATGGTATAGGCATAAACGAAATGATTTAGGATATACTTTCTACTCCGCCCCTCATAATAAGCTGGTTCGTCTCGATTACTTTTTTATTTCACGTCAAATGGCAGAAGGAACCAGGATTAATATATCCCCCAGGGTTATTTCAGATCATAATCCAATAGTGGTAGAACTTCCAATTAGGAGGTTTGTTGCGGTACCAAGATTATGGACATTTGAACGTAAACTACTACTAGATCAATCATACTGTGAACATATGGCCAAGTGGATAGCAGAATTTTTTGATTTTAATAATAACTCTGCCCCAGATATTATAGTTTGGGATGCTTTTAAGGCTGCAGTTCGTGGTAAGACTCTTAATTATTCCTGTTACCGCCATAAAATGCGTAAGGAAAAACTGAACGATTGGGTGGAACAACTTAGGAAGGCGGAGGTGCAGATGATGCAAAAAATTTACGGCGCCCAAAATATCGAAGAGTGTCAGCAGTCAATAGCTATTATTAAAGCTAAGATACAGCAACATTTTACCGACGAAATTGCTAGTAAATACATACAATACAGAACTGAAACGTACGAGCTTGGAGAAAATACGGGTAGGGTTCTGGCCAAGCGGCTACAACAGAGGGAGGTTGCAAACAGAATTAGTAGAATCCAAGATCAGTCTGGCCAAATTCAGGACTCGCCAATCGAGGTCCTGAAAATATTTCAGAACTTCTATCAACAGCTTTACACTGAGGGAGATAATGAAGGGACCAATGGAAACGGGGAGGATTTTTCAGAGGTATTTTTTGAGGATCTTCAAACCACAAAGGTTACACCAGATCAAAATTTAACTCTTGTGGCCCCAATTACTTGGCAAGAGATAGATGCTGCTATAATGTCTTTAGCTCCCGGCAAGGCGGTGGGTCCGGATGGGATTCCGTTAGAATTTTTTAGAATATTTCGGAATTTATTAAAACCAAATTTAATACCTTTATTTCAGTCAGCACAGAAGTGCTCTACCCCGGATTCCTGGAGGAGGACCACTATTATTGTATTTAAAAAAAGGTAAATCCGAATTAGATCCATCATCGTACAGACCCATCTCACTTATTAACACTGACAGTAAGATCTATTCAAAAATCTTAGCATCTAGATTAGCTAATATTATTAAGCCTTTGGTTTCCATGCGCCAGCACGGCTTTATTCCTGGGCGGGATACGACTGATCATGTTAGGAGGGCTATCGCCCTTCTTGATTGGGCACGGGCCACGGGGTCTCCGCTTGGGATGATCCTGTTGGACGCTGAGAAAGCGTTTGACAGGGTCTCCTGGCAGTTCCTGTGGTCCGTCCTGCGATGGAAGGGGATGGCTAATGAATTTATTCAGGCAATCCAGGCTTTGTACCTGTCACCGGTGGCTGGGATTCGGATTTCGGGGCAGGAGTCTGCCCTGGTTAGTATTGGCAGGGGTACTAGGCAAGGGTGCCCCTGTTCTCCCCTCTTGTTTTCATTATATATTGATCCCTTTTTGGAGAAAATAGAATTATGCAACAACATCCTGCCAGTAAAGCCCAATAATAGTGAATATAAGATACTGGCTTATGCCGATGACATCGCGATATTTACACCTGACATTATTCGGGCATATCCGGCAGTGATAAATCAGGCCGAATATTATGGCACTTATTCAGGGTATAAACTGAATACTGATAAGACTCAGATTCTCTATTCTGGTACGGAGTCTTTTCCGGATTTACCAATTGTGCCAGTAGTGACATATTTAGGGGTGAAGTTAACCGCTGAAGTAGATCAAATTCCAGGTATAAATATTGGTCCCATGATTAACACAATCAATCAGACATTGGAAAGGCTGGATCATCTACATTTATCTATTTATGGGCGCAGTAATGTCATCAAAATGGTGGTTTTCCCAAAATTTTGTACCTCTTCAGGACTATTCCATTAGAATTTCCTGCTCTATGGTTTATAAAGATTCAAAGGATGTGCTCCAGGTTTTTGTGGAGCTATCACAGATCCAGGAGAGCAGCTAAGTGGTTGACCCTTCCGAGATTACGAGGAGGCTGGGCCATTCCAAATTTCTTGTTTTATCATTGGGCGTGTATGCTGCAGCATATGGGGGTACTTTTAGTTGGAGACAGATCTAAATGTTCAGAGGCTGCTAGACCAACTATCTATGAAATCGGATTGGGGGATAATGCTAAGCAATGCATGGCTAAGATCTTAGAACCTAGCTATTATAAAAAGACTAGATTCAAGATAGCCGTGTCAGCCCATTCGATTTGGAGAAAGATACGCCGTAGATTTCAAATTCCCAATATAAATAGGTATACCCCTTTGTCGGCTACCGGTATTTTCCCGATAACCTTTCAAGATCAAACTATACATAGATGGGGCAGGGTCGGGATCAGTATGGTGGGGGATTTGAGCCTGGTAGGCCAATTAGCCTCCTTCTCCTTTTTACAAGAAAAATACGGCTTAGATAAGCGAGATTTTTTTAAGTACCTACAGATCCGTAGTTTTCTAGATAGTAAAGTACAAGGCTCGATTTCAAAATATGAGAAAGTAGCATTAGTGGAATCAATTCAAAAGAAATCCCGGATCGGTGTAATCTATCAGCTGCTGCTTGAGACCGCCCCGGATGATCTACTTAGACAGAATGAGAAATGGGACCGGGAATTTGGGGTGGAAGGTATTAATATTGAAAACTCATTGGAATTGGCCAGTCAGACTCTTTTGACCGGAAGCCTTCGGAGCCAACATTTTATGTCAATCTTTGACCTTTATTATACTCCTGTAAAAATTGCCAAATGGGGAGGGAGTGTGGGCGGCTCATGCAGCAGATGTGGTATGCGTTTAGCAGATACAGTACATATGTTTTTTTCTTGCCCTAGGTTAGCGACATTTCTACAGGATATTGAATTTTTCTTGGCTAAAGTTTTAGGATTTCCAATCTCTATTACTCCAGACTTGGTTATTTTGGGAGTGAATAGGACTACTATGTGGTCGCATTCTATTGCTGGGTTTGTTTTTCTGGGAATGGCTATAGCCCGACTTTGTATTACATCACATTGGATTAGCCCTGACCCTCCCATATTTTGTAATTGGCGCTCTAGGCTCCTTGCTATATATAACATGGAAGTCTCTGTCTATCGCATGAAAGGGAGAAGGAGACGGGAAAAGGGGCAAAAGTTGTGGGCTCCTATAACTGACTGGCTACAGCAACATGAGTAGTAACCAATATTAATTTGTAGATATCCTCAACCTGTAAATATAAATATATCTATAAGGGAATATGGCACTACCTTTAGTCTGGAAATCCCGTTTATTTAAGTTGAGATTGCCTCCTATTCTGCAGGTCAAAGAATATTGTATCTTTTGATTTTTAATGTACACTATTAGGTTACATGCATATTCCCAGGAATCAGTTATTACATGTTAGAATGAAATGTGGACCTGCTTTATGTTCTTTTTCTTTTTTTCTCCATTATGTACTGTTTTCTTCTTCCTTTTTGACTGTTAACAACAACAGAAACAATAAATAAAATAAAAAAATAGAAAACAAGCAACAAACAACGGACCAACAGTGTCCAGCATTAACTTCCACTTCTTGCGGCGACTGGCACCAAAGTGCTCCAGACCTGCCAGAGGAGTCACCCTCCTGGGAATTAAGTCGACAGGGGATGGCCATTGGGTGGCGATCAGAGTCAATGGTAGATAGTGAAGCGGAAGCGGAAGCTCTCTTCTGCCCCGAGGCCCAGTGCACCATCCATAGGAGGAGGAGTGAAAGGAACAACATTTTCATGTGCAGACCGAGGCATGGCAGCAGTGTAGTGTAGCTCCAATTTCCCTAATAGGCTCTGCGCATTGGAATAATATATCCTATAGGTTTGACATAGGACTAAGGTCAGTATGTCCCTATCGAGTATATTAAACTTAATTACTTGTGCCAGCTAGCTCAGAGGCCACTAGAAACTTCTTGACAACAAGAAGGGAGTAGTTTCTGGCAGCCGCAAAACATGACCACTGTGTTTCCCTTTAGAATCAGAACGTGTCCCAGAGTCGTGGAAACAATAGATAACTATTTCACTCAGCTCAGTCGTGCATGCTTAGTTTTCTCCAAGTTACACAGAAAGAAATAGAGCGGGCGTTTCAATAAAGGATTTATTGAACAGTCTTGTTTCTGGTGTAAGTAAAATGTGCTGTTACGATCACAAGACAGTATGCAAGATAAATAATGTACAGTGTGAGCAGTAGAAATAAATAATACTGCGAGAGCATTATCTTTTAGTACATATGCTGTTACATAAATAACACAGACTAAAAATGCGAGTACTCATACGATGCGTTTCTAATCTAGTTCTACCCCAATGTACCTAACCTAACCTAGGTGTAGGACGAGGTATGAAGTAGGTGAAGTATTCCTTACTATGGTATACTAAGAGTACGCTAACCCCAGTATGCCTAGTATGCCAAGAGTCCCTCTAGGTTCTAGTCTGCTCCATACCTGAAGAATGAGAGAGGTTGGAATCTCTTTGCCAGACTCGAACTCCAACACCCCGCAAAGGAAGTCAGATCACTGGAAGCTGGACTCTCTGCGTGCAGGGATGACAGCGTCTTCTCAGTGCGTCAGGCCGGGAAACGGGCTCCTCCGAAGTCGAGGTCTCCTCTAGTTTACAGGGGCTAGGGAAGGTATATTTATACCTGAGAATTACCTCAGAATGTTAGCATTGACGTGAGTCGGACAGCGGAAGACGTCATGAATGAACCCCTAAGGAATAATGGTTCATGCATAATATTGAAGAAATCAATAGTCCTGGGCTAGGGAAATTCCCGCAGCCTAAGGGTCTGTTCTTCATGAACTCGTTGTGACGTTAGGGTGGACGGATGTCAGAGACCATGCCTGTATTTGGAGTGCACGGTTAATGCCTAAATAAGGACTGGGATTTTATGCCTATATAAGGGCAGGGCGAATTGTGCCTATATAAGGACATGATACTGGAAAGCCCGTTTATGGACACCCTAAAAGGAATACAACACCCACTCCACTTTCGTGTGTACGATAATACTAAAATGCTAAACATTTAAAAATGCTAAACATTAAAATTGAGTACCGCATATTTCTAAAATATTTCATAAAACCATTTAAAAAAGGTATTTAAAAACCTATTAGAATGCAAAAGGTACTGTACATTTGAAGCATTGCTTTTCATTTCAGGCATAAAGTTCGAAAATAAATGCAATTGGAATGAAATAAGCAGTAATATTTACATGTGACAGAAAAAAATGATCGATAAGTTTCTTAAAAATCAAAGTCATTTCACGTCATGAAAATTAATGAACTGTTTTAGACACACAAGATGACTAAGTGTCCGTGGAAGTACCTTGAAGTCTATATTATAAGGCTAGTTCTACTTTAAGCAGATTGTAGTGCCATTTTCGTTCGAAAAATGGGAAAGAGTTCAATTTTGGTAGAGTTCCAAGTTGTTTTGAAAAAATGAAGGCCAAATTGTTACTGCATCTCTGGAACACTGTATGCTGAATCAGAGTCAGTTTACGGGTCTGGTGTAAACATGAGATCATCTACTTCTATAGACAAAACATCGTCCACTGTAGTTGGTGTCAGTTGGAACACCTCGTGTAGCAGATTAATTGCACAGAGATGTGAAGCTTCGCTTCCAGCATTGGGTGCCGCAGCAAAGTTCGTGTCCGTTGTTACCTGTGTGCCTGTAGATCTTTCTCGTACCTCAGCAGCAGCCGGAAGCATCTGTGAGATCTCAATGAATGCAGACATCAGGATTGGTAGCCTCTGGGGACAACACAGAGCATGGGCCGTTATCGGGATCAGCAGAGTATCGACATCCGTTGGCGTAGCTGATGGAAATGTTAGACAGGTGTCCAACACGCATTCTTCACCGCATAGCAGGCATCGTAGAACAGGTAAGATGCAATCTTGCCAGATTGCTCTGAATGACAGGAACCAAGTTGTATTAAGGTCCCGTAGACGAGTCATGCCCAATAGCTGTACTATTCGCTCACTGCACTTTCGTTCAAGGAGAGCTTTCTCCATTTCGCTCGGAGTGATGTCTGCGAATAGGCTGGCCATAGCACAATAGCAGGAAGAGAAATAGAATTCCGGCAACAAGTGCTAGAATTAATGGTATGCCACCAAACACGAATGTGCAAAGTTCGGGATGATTCCGAGTATTGCCTGGAAAGGTGCTAACAGACCGGTACAGATGCTCTTAAATACATGTATAATGCCAGTTGTATCAGACATGTTGAAGATACGTGATATCATTTCTACGAAATGTATAGGGCAGTTTGTACATATTAAAGTCTGTATCTCAGCCGAAGTCCTTGCAACTTGTAGATCATAGGTTTCTTTGGCCGAGGTCAAAGGCACTGTTTGCTGTAAAAGCATGGCTTTCATTCTGCTCAAAGTATCAAATCTTATAAAAGAGACGTTCAGCGAAGGCCATAGAGGCGACTCCCTGACTGTGTCTATTGGGGCAAACAATACTTGCATCCAGCAAGTGACCCTGGAGTTGACCGTTACTAGATATGGGATGCCTGGCAACATGCCACAGCAACTCTGATCATTCAACATGAGGTAACTCCCATTAGAAAGTTGTCCAAACGTTGGATTAATCACAGCAGCTGGTGTACCCTGCTGATGGCAAGACAAATTTGCCACAGAACCATTACAAGCCCCGTGTAAATAAATGTCCTGACATATAAGCGAACCGCTCAGTGCAAGTTTACAGTTTGTACCGCTCAAAAACACTTCACGATCCCCACTCCAACATCTATATGTATACGGTAAATCCCAAGATGTCTTAATGTATTCCTTACCCAACCTTTCATATTTGCCTGCTTGCATTTGTCTGAGGCAATACTGAAACTGAAAAGTACTCACAGGTAATGTTATTTTGCCATGAATAAGCCATTCTGTAGCTGGTTTTTCTGCCACTGTGAATGGTAACTTTTCCAGTTTTTCAATGCTCAGCACTGTATACCTTGCTCCTCTTTGTGCCAGTTCAATCTGTTTATCAGTTAGATTGTATTCTGCAAACAGAGCCGTTGTGTTGATAAACGCCAAGGCACATAGCCCGCTCGCAAAGATTGCAGCGTCCAGCTTAATAACATAATAGAACGTAATTGAGACTGGACTTGCTGTAACATCGCCAAATCTTGTTCTAGTATGTCGATAGCAGAGGATACAATGCCATCCAATGAATATATTCTGGAGGACAAAGTTGTTAACCCATTGTCGACCACAGAGAGTGTTTTCTCTAAATTAATACGATCAAGTTCACGTATTCTTTCTGCAGCCTCCATCTGTGATACTTTCCATGCTTCATTATAAGCAGCATAAATGCCGGCATATATGAAACGTTTTTGACGCGGTTTTCTTGGTCCAAGCAAGAATTCCCTAAGGTCTGCGTCCTTTTTAAGTAAGGTTAAGTGTTGTTTCACATCCTTTAGTGTAGACTTATGCAGCCAATCGAGGCACAATTTTCCTACACTGTATGTTGTTACTACCCCCGGATGTTGTCTTTGGACGTATCTTGGGTCTGGCCTATGAATAGTAAAGCCCTGAGTTTTATTCAGGAATCTTTCCTGACAGTTATTCGTGTCTGTGGGCCAGATCAACCATTTTTTCCAATCAGGATTAGATCTGTTGAGTTGTAGTATATTGTCAACTGTCACCACTGCCTGTGTATCTCTGGCAGGTGTTGGTACAGAAGGTGTGTTCATCTCTTTGATCTAGGCTAATCCAAGACAAGACGTTTGTTGGATGGTTTCATTCAAAAACATTATTTGTTCAGGGATGATGCAGGCTCTAAATAAAGCTTCTATCCCCTGCACTTGCCAATCTTTAGTACCCCAGACTGTTTTGGTGTCTATTGTGTCTTTCCAAAAGTCGAAACCCTGTCGAGACAATTGGGCATTAAATAACGCAGAGTAAATCTGTTTTGTATTTGTTAACATAATTTTCAGCCCTGTCTTGTTTACATTTTTATAGTAAAACATTTCTGGTTCAGATGTATTGTATCCTGAAAAATATGGAAACTTACTAGCAAATGTTTTTGAACTACCTTTAGGTGGTGTAGGACAATGTTCCCATTGGTTAAACATAAACACATTTCTTGGATATGCAGATTTATGCAAATAATGATGACCATAGTGGTTATAACAATACATTTGTTCATAGTCTGATGAACCCTCTAAATATTCATGTTTAGAAAATGCAGCAGATTTTTCTAGGTCAAACATTATATCTTGAACAGTCTCAAAGTCCCAATCATCTGAATAGGTACTGGACGTAATTAGATCACTTAGTGAAATTTTAAACAAATGTGGAATGTTCAATTGTTCCAGTCGGACCGAAGATTTCAAAATCTGTTTTGTCCCACACTATACCATCCTGTATAGGAACAGCTGTGATGTTCACTGATGACAAGTCTCTTGCTTCACGATGGGAAGATTTATGAGGTTTCAAAAGTACGTTCACGTTTTTTCCTTCATTGTTCACATGGATGTATCTGCCACTTATAAGCACGCTCACAGTTGTTACCAAAGCTAGCCAGAGCAGGAAAACAAAAAGTCCAGATGTAATCCAGAGTTCAATCCATGGAGAAACCAAATAAGTCTTTTTCAGAAAGTGAAGAAAGTCTTGTACTTGCTGCTTGAATTTCAATGATGCTGGCGTCGTTTCAGGTTCACTCGGATCTTCTGAGAACGTATCAAAGTTAATGAAATAGCCAGAAGCAGTTCTGTCAATTGTTGGAATTGCATCAGGATTTGTAGAAATCACTGGAACCAGTTCATCACCTGCCACATTGGTGTAGACAGGTGTATTTGGACGAACTGTTACTTGGTGTTCAAGAGGGATGAGTTCCATAGAGTTGTTGATTAGTCCTCCATCAGTTACAGCTGAGTTCTCGATGGTTATCAGTCTTTCAGTCTGAACCTCTTGGATAGTAGCGAGAGGAGTGCGTCTGCTACTAGGTCGGAGTCCACGAGGCCTACTATTTAGTATTGGCCACATACTGTGGTTTGATGAGGTCGATGGACACAAATCTTTTCTCCTTTCTTCCAGCAAGGGGCGGCAGAAGTACTGTTCTTGTTCCTTGAACTGCTAGGACAGGTACTGGTTGTCTGTAAGAAGGTCCAAATTCCTTCTTGTCCGCTATCTTTTATCTGACTAGATCTCCAACTTTTGGAATCCAGACAGGCCGTGCTGGGACAGCCGGTTGATCCCCAGTGGTGGTTGGCTGTAGGAATACGTTGCTTTGTTTCGTTCTTAACTTGTTTAGTTCCTGTAAAACAGCCAAACGATCTTTGATATCAAAGGGTTTATTTTCCACCACTGTGCCTACGTGTTCAAGGTCTGGTACCCACATTCTTGTCCCAAATAGGACCTCATATGGAGTGACCCCCCCTAGAGAACTTCTTGGCAGGTTGTTCAATGAGCGCTGAACCCCACTAAGGTGTTTGACCCACCCATCACCCGAACCTAATACCCTAGCTGTTATAGACTGCTTTATGTCCCGGTTTTTCCTTTCCACAACAGAATTTCCCTCAGGATGGAATGGAGAGGAGTACCGCAATGCAACGCCCAGACTGGCCATTGCTTCTTTGTAAGCCCTAGAGCTAAACGCAGGACTCTGGTCAGAATGTAGCGTGCCTATTGCGTATATGCCAATAAAGACTCGCAAATCTTTTATAACAGTTCGAGCGTCAGCCGAGCGCTGAGGCCATAACCATAGGAACCTAAATTCAGTATTTGTGGGAATGCCTTTGTCCAGTAGGACGCAGGCGCGTAGATAGTCTAATGCTGTCTAACAATGGTGTCTGTACTGGGTTGCCGCATTCGCAGCATGGTGTCTGGTGGCTCTCTCGCTGTAATTTACAGTCTAAGCAGTTGTTGATGAATATGTGAATTTCTTTATTCATTCCAGGCCACCAGTACATCTCTTTTAACGTCGAAATTGTTTTAGAGATCCCTTGATGTGACAGACCCTCCCCCAAATGTGTTTCATAAATCAAGGCTGCTCTACGTTCCATGTTTGGAATTACCATATCTCCCACTCCAGGGATTCGAGCAAAAGGAACGTTGTTCGCATCAATTATATAAGAGTACTTGAGTGGAAACTTTTTTGGTAACGCTGCACTGCTGCCTTTGCTTGAAGCATTGACAGCCAACATTATCTCACCGTCTATTTTTGTTTTTGAACGAGTGATCGCAGCTACGGAAGCCGTCTGCACAGCCCCTTTGCGGCTTCGTCAGCCAATGAATTCCTGCAACGTGAACGCCATCACGTTGATGACTCAGTGTGTGGATCACGTGAGCCTTTGGTAGTTCGTTTTTCAACTGAACTACTTGTTCCCAAAGCATTTTGTGCTTTATTGTGCCACCTTTCGCAACTTTGAAACCATTTTCAAGCCAGTTTTGTATATAGTCATTATACGACTGAACACAGTAAAGGAATCGCACACTATCAGTGTGGGAATTCTCGATCTGTACTTTCAAGTGCCAGTTTGAATGCTTGTTGTTCAGCTCGCTGAGCCGTACAATCTCCTAGAGACTGAGTTTTTGTGACCATAGGTCTGAAGATGCCATTTCGCATGCGACCTTTAACGATTGCACACGCTGCACTGTAAGCTTGCTTACTCCCTGTTGCGGGCTGTGCGGATCCGTCAGTGTAAATTATGAATTCGTACTGATCGAGAGGCAGAATTTCAGTAGGCAGAGGACATTCATGTTCGTATTGCAGGAATGCTTGAGTTTTTAAATCTGGATCAAAAACATATTCAACATCTGTTGCAGCAAGAGAATTAACCCATTGTATCCATCTTGGATGTAATGCTTTAGCATTTGGAATGCTAGCTTTTGTGACCGCTTCTAAAGCTGGTACCGGGGTTACGACAATAATGCGTTTCCCTTGGGCTAAGGCTCTTTCTTTTGCTACAGCGGTTTGAACTGCTGTTAGAATTTTTTCAGTTGAACTGAAGCGCATTTCCGCTTGTGTGTACAAATGAGATTTGTATGCGATTGGTATTTTCTCACCCTCATTGAAGGTTAAGTAGGTGAATCCACATTGACCCGAAATTATTCGGATCACCAAATTTCGTTGACTTACGCGTGTTTGTAAGTGATTTGTTGCTAACATGTTAGCCTGTAGTGAACGCAAGATTTCTGTGTGTTCTTGTGTCCAGTTTCTGATCGAAAAATCAGGTTTGATTAATGCGTAGAGAGGTTTAACACTTTCTGCGTAATTTAGAATGTATGTTCTTCCAAAATTTAGGAAACCCAGGATGGATTGTAAGTTTTTTAGCGTTTTTGGAGGTTGGAGCAGCGCACACTTTTCTAAAAAGTTAGCTGCCAAGCTCTTGCCTTCACTTGAAAGCTCATATCCTAAAAATAGGACATTGAGATGGGCAATTCTGGACTTTTTAAAGTTGAACTTGTAGCCCTCAGAGGCGAATCCCAGTATAATGGTGCTCACCCTGTTCAAGTGTTTTTCCAAGTCATCGTCCGTCAGATAGATGTCATCGACATAGGACAATGCCTCATTGTCATAAATTTGTAGTAACTCCGTTACCCTCGCTGAGAATAAACCTGGGCTGTTCTTGAACCCTTGTGGGACTCGACAAAAGTGACGCTGGGTCCCCATTATGGAGAATGCTGTTAAGTACCTGCTTTCAGGTGCTATGTTTTGACAAAAGAAACCATTTGAGATGTCTAATGTTGTTTTATATTTTTTACGCACAATGTTATTCATTAATGCTGTGCTATGTGCATTTTGCACTGCAAAAGTTTTAGAACAAGTGTTTAGGTGTCTGTAGTCCAAAACTAGATGATATGTATTGTCTGGTTTGGAGACAGGAAATAAAGGATTGTTCATTGAGGAGGTGCATGTTTCAATCACCCCTTGATATTCAAGTTGATCTAAGATCTCCCTGACCTGTTTTTTAGCTTCTTGCTTTATTGGGTACTGCCGTTGTGCAGTTGGTTCATGTTTCAGATGTATTTTATGGTGAGGTGAATCCTCATCCCATCCTACATGATTTTTATATAATGCTGGGGCCTGGGCCACTGCCCATTTCCTGGCATATGTATATTTTAGGTGAATTGGAATATGGTTGGAGAAGGCAGGCATAATAATGTCCTCGCCATGTGGGCATTCCCTGACAAATTGTGGTGGCCAGTCCTTTTCTGCTAGAAGTATGTCATAGCCCTTTGATAGTCTTTCCAAAAAAGTGCTTTCACCTGTCTAGGTTTGTCTCCCTCCATCCGGAGTGTTATTTCATATAACTTTTGTGGAGTACTAACCCTGGTGTCTACAGTCTCAACTGTGATGTACTCATTCAAGTCCACTATCTCCAGAAGTTCCTTCAGGTTCTGGCGAACTATTGTGACTTCTGCTGCACTGTCCAGCATTGTCTGAGCCCATTCTCCGTTCTTGAGTTGTGTTCTCAGTATTCTCGGCATGTCTGATCTTTAGACCTGCTACTTTCTTTTGGAGAATTGAGGTTTTACTTTGGTTTTGGAGCGTGTTTGTCGTCTTTCGATTTCACGCGTTCTTCTCTATGTTCTGATCGTCCTCTTCTTTCCGAAGTCTGTGATGAGATCTGAAAGGGACGAGAGGAACGTGTATCAGTATCTTGATACCTATCAGGTTTTCTCAAATTATCCCTATTCCTGAGGTTATACCTCCTTTCAGAGGGCTCCTTTTGAGGAGACCTACCTCGGGATTGAGAACGTTTCTCGTTTGATTTTTGTTTATTAGACTCCCACTTCTTTTTAGAAGATGTAGGAGTTTGTTTAATTGAGTCCGTCTCAGGACTTTCAGATAGCTTAGGTTTCACTGGTCTTCCACCCAAACTATCTCTGCCTAATTCTGCATAAGATTGTTCTATAATTCTGGGTAGCTCTGTTTGATGTTCTGTAACATCAAATTCCCTTAATTTTGGGCGGATCGCCACTGCTGCTGCCTCCCCTTTAATATTAGATAATATTATTGTTGAGACCTGGTCGAACTTTTTCAGTAATTTCATACCTAAATTTAGAGCAGGTCTGCCCCGTATTCATTTTGAATTTGTTTCAGGACATCAGGTATTACCGCAATTGACGGAATGCCATGTGTTTTAGTATAGATGGCAGCAAAGACTGAGCCCCAAGTGGTGCAGTCTTCCAGTTGTGGTGTGATCCCCATTGGTAAACTAATTGTCAGTATTCTGTGTTTCTCATACGGGCTAGTATTTGGAAATACTGCTTCGATTTGAGTAATTTTTTGAGCTATCCAGAATGGAATTTGCTCATGTTTTGTGGGCATTTTACCCATGACTGCGTATAGAGTCTGTGGTGTAATTTTTAGAGTGTTTCCCTGGTGAGGGGTTTGATTTGGAAGTGTTAATGGTGGTTGGACTGTGAAAGTCCGCATGACATATTGGACCAATTGTCTGTAGATTTTTATTAATTCTTGTATTTGAACAAGTAAGTCCTCATCTGACATTATATCCAGTTCAGGATGAGGTGTGTAGCCGGCTAGAATCGGCCATGTTGCTCCTGGTCTACCTAGTGGACCGAGCCTAGTAATGTTTTTGTGATGTTTTAGGGCGCCTTTAAACCAGAGCTGATGCTCCTGGTATGTTAATGGAATTTCAATATCCTCGAAAGGAATGTATTCCTCTGGTGATTCATCTTCTTTGTAGAAGTGAAACATGTGTGTTACTGAATTGGATTCAGGAAATATTACCCATGAATAGAATACCTCTGTCTGAAAGGATTCATGTGCCTCTATCACGAAAACTGCTCTACCTCCTCTTGGTGGTAGGCCATGTTTTATAAGTTTTAGAGTAATGGCTCTTCTTAAGTTTGGAGGGATGTTTATAACAACCTCCTCGGTTTCATTTAAACCTATAATGTTAAAAGCTGCTGCTTGGGCTGGATCAGCCGCAGCTCCACCGTTTCCGGCTTCATTGTCGGAGTCAGGCATTTTGTTGTTTGAAAAATGTAGAACAAGTTTCAAGGAAACCAAGATTAGGTGGACAATATTTTGGAACACTGTATCCTTCAACGTTGAGCAAACCAAACAGCTAATACATAGGGTACTGCCCTATGTAGCCGTGGCGGATACCTAACCCTGCCCACTCCAGACGTCTTTTGGAGTATATGGGTAGGGGTCTTGAGAGAAAAAGCACAGCTGAGTTACTCAGTAGCTAACGTTGAATTACTGCCTTACCAAACCGTTGGGCGCCATGTAGTGTAGCTCCTATTTCCCTAATAGGCTCTGCGCATTGGAATAATATATCCTATAGGTTTGACATAGGACTAAGGTCAGTATGTCCTTATCGAGTATATTAAATTTAATTACTTGTGCCAGCTAGCTCAGAGGCCACTAGAAACTTCTTGACAACAAGAAGGGAGTAGTTTCTGGCAGCCGCAAAACATGACCACTGTGTTTCCCTTTAGAATCAGAACGTGTCCCAGAGTCGTGGAAACAATAGATAACTTTTTCACTCAGCTCAGTCGTGCATGCTTAGTTTTCTCCAAGTTACACAGAAAGAAATAGACGGGCGTTTCAATAAAGGGATTTATTGAACAGTCTTGTTTCTGGTGTAAGTAAAATGTGCTGTTACGATCACAAGACAGTATGCAAGATAAATAATGTACAGTGTGAGCAGTAGAAATAAATAATACTGCGAGAGCATTATCTTTTAGTACATATGCTGTTACATAAATAACACAGACTAAAAATGCGAGTACTCATACGATGCGTTTCTAATCTAGTTCTACCCCAATGTACCTAACCTAACCTAGGTGTAGGACGAGGTATGAAGTAGGTGAAGTATTCCTTACTATGGTATACTAAGAGTACGCTAACCCCAGTATGCCTAGTATGCCAAGAGTCCCTCTAGGTTCTAGTCTGCTCCATACCTGAAGAATGAGAGAGGTTGGAATCTCTTTGCCAGACTCGAACTCCAACACCCCGCAAGGGAAGTCAGATCACTGGAAGCTGGACTCTCTGCGTGCAGGGATGACAGCGTCTTCTCAGTGCGTCAGGCCGGGAAACGGGCTCCTCTGAAGTCGAGGTCTCCTCTAGTTTACAGGGGCTAGGGAAGGTATATTTATACCTGAGAATTACCTCAGAATGTTAGCATTGACGTGAGTCGGACAGCGGAAGACGTCATGAATGAACCCCTAAGGAATAATGGTTCATGCATAATATATGAGTCCTTGAAGAAATCAATAGTCCTGGGCTAGGGAAATTCCCGCAGCCTAAGGGTCTGTTCTTCATGAACTCGTTGTGACGTTAGGGTGGACGGATGTCAGAGACCATGCCTGTATTTGGAGTGCACGGTTAATGCCTAAATAAGGACTGGGATTTTATGCCTATATAAGGGCAGGGCGAATTGTGCCTATATAAGGACATGATACTGGAAAGCCCGTTTATGGACACCCTAAGAGGAATACAACAGCAGGGCATCTGAGATAAGAGGGAGCTTGTAGTGGAGCGAGCAGGGGAGGACCCTTTCCAGGGGTGCGGAGGTGGTGGATAATGTCTTGCTTGGTTTCCTGTAAGGTCGCCTCTGCCTGTCACTTGTCAGGGCAGTGTGGTTTCACCGTGGTTCAGATGGGTCAGAGATCCCCCCGGGAGGGGGAGGCATCTTGATCCTGAGAGTCAACAGGGAGCTCTAACAGAAGTTTCGCCTCAGTCAATAAATGCAATGAGCGGCGTTTAACCTCCCAGGTAAACAAGAGAGCAAAGGCGTGGCCCCATAGATAGCATATTCACAGCTCTCTGAGCTTATCTGTAACAGGTTTAAAACCACGTCACTTACGCACCGTGATGGTGGAGAGATCCTGATAGCGTTGAACAGCATGCCCCCGGAACACTAAGTCGGTCTTGCCCCTAGATGCTCTGAGTACCGCCTTCTTTTCCGTGAAGAAATGCACCTGTGTCAAAATGTCTGGTACCACATACGTGCGACCTGAGGCATAGGACAACCGGTGTGCCCTATCCAGAACTGGTAGGGAGGCATTGTCATCTCCACGAATTGCCTGAAGAAGATCCGCAGCAAAAGCAATAATGTCGCTGACCTCTGCACCGCTAAGCACCCCACAGATGTGGATATTGTTTTTGTTTTTTTTAATTTTATATAGCGCGAATTAGACCCGAAGATATCGGGTATCAGAGCCCTTTACATGAGCACCAGTTTCGTTACACAAGTACACATTCATTTTTTGTTAGGCACGGGGAGATTAAGTGATTTGCCCAGAATCACAGGATGTTGAGTGTTGTTGCCGAGACTCAACCCCGGTTCCCCAGCTTTGAGGTCGACCGCTCTAGCCGTAAGCTTACATCCTCTCCTCTTGTTACGGCGGCTCCTATTTTCCAAATCTTCCTGTTTGGTTTGCAAGTGAATGTTTTGATCTTCAAGAGCTGTTAAACGCCGCCACAACATCTACTGATCCTCAGACCTGGCGTCAACCGTGCATTCAAGATCATCCACGTGTTCTCCTATTTCAGAGACATCTCTTCGGATGTCACGCAGGCAGGATTTATACTCATCTTTAAGTGAACTGATGTCTGAATAGATTTCCTGCAGAAAGCGGTCCATGTAGGCCTGCGTAACAGGAGCAGAGGATGCACAATCCGACCCTGACGCCTAGAGGGGAGGCGACGACTCAAAATCTGCTGAATAGGCCTTGTTCCAGAGAGACATCACGTGATTGTCTTTTGCAGTTTTGGAGCGTGGCATGACAGTGAGGTGTGCCAGGTCGGGCATGAGGTGAGCAGATCAAGCAGGTACCCCCATTCTGCTTCCGCCACCGGACCCGTGGGTACTGCTATGTGTAGGGTGTGTTCACCAGCACAGTCCAGCGTGTGCCAGGATAGTGGCCAAAAGCAGGCAGATGCGTAAGGTGCAGGCAGGTGCTATCCAACAAAGAAGGTGGACAAACAGCATTTAGAGTCCCGGTGGGCTTAATCAGGACATCCAAAAGGCAGAGTAGAACCCCTTGTCAAGCTGGTAGCGTAGCAGGGCACCTGCGGGCTGTGCCACTCTACCACACAAACACCAGGCACTTGAAGGGAGGCCACCAGTATCTGCAACCTTCCCCTCATGGTAGGCAGCCAAGGAGCTGACTGACTAGGGGGGGGAAGTACACAGTGGCCCCTGTCAAAGTCAATCTTTATTGCGTGATTACTTAAAACCTTTGCAACTATAAAGCATCATATCAAATTATTTCATGTAATAAAACCATATTTTTAAAATACGCTTTGATAAGACAATGATAGTTAAGTTATTCAAATTTCAAGTCCTTATTTATGTGGCAACATATACTGTCCCATAAGTCTCAGGTTTTACAGGCGATCTGTTAAAAAAGGATCATTTTAAAATTTTAAGAGTTTTGCATTGTGGAGTTACGGGTAATCCTGACGTTTTTCAATTTTTCCTCTTATACGACCAATTCAGGCGCTGCGTAGCTCCAGGTAGCGGAGACGAGTAGGATACCGATTCTGTTGGGCGCTGATAATAAGGTAGATAAGTCTTAAGTACATCAAAAGGTGGCCCAACCAGTTGTCTGCAAGTTGGAGATTAGCATTTTTTCTGCCTTGTCTAAAAATTGGACCAGGCGACAGGCTCGTTGGAGATCCCCGCCTTCAAAGCATGCCTTAACTGCCTGCCTGCATGATCTTATTCCCATTTTTTTCAAAGCAAGTTTTAATATGCATCTTCGTTCCTTATCTAATTTCCTGCATATGCATATTAGATGTATCATATCCTCTTTTAAATCTCCGCATAATCAGCAGTTAGTTGTTGTTTGTAGGCATTTCCACGGGACAGATGAAACAATGATGGAAGAATGCCCAGCCGTAGATGAAGGTATTTCTTCTTTGTTGCCCGCGTGAAGCCGGTGCCTAAGTAGGGTTGAGGCGAGCCTCTGGTGTAACTCTGTAGGACAAACCAGCCATGTGCCCTTTTCTTTAGCGCTGCTTTGTCCTCCACTAGCGATATAATTTTTACAGTCTTGTTTACCAGCTCTTTGAAGGTTTTATGTGATCCAGCGCTCTCCCAGAGGTTTCGTAGTGCCAAGCTGTCTATTGAATTTTGTAGGTAGGTCATTGCCGCAAAGCCTTTTTTTGATTCAAGCTCATTCCAGAGGTGGGTGTTCAGAGTTGCCAGATCCGTTCCCTTTATTTTGTGCCATCATTTGACATTGGCGCCCTTCCGCGCTGTTTGTTGATTCCGTAGACCGAATTCCAGTCTTATTTGTGCCGGGGATGTGTATTTAGGAAGATTGAATATGATTCTCATTGCCCTGGCTACTGTGCTATCCAAGATCCGTGCGTCACCTCATTGTAGGTATTCGCTTCCGTAGGTGATGGTGGGTATAAGTTTAGCTTGGATCACCTGTAGCAAAGAGGTGAGACTTGGTCCCACTGTTTTGAGTTTGAGGTTTTTTAGGGCTACCACCGTTGCATTGCCTCTCCTTGCTATTACTTCTTTCTGTTGCTGGAACGTGCCTTTGCTGTCCACTATTACACCCAGGTACTTGTATTCTTCAACAGTTTCCAATGGGGCTCCTCCTAGTAGCCAGCGGCATCTGTATGTGGTCCTCTTCAAATTTATTCCCATCACCTTTGTTTTATCAAAGTTTATGCTTGATCCATTTGTAACCGAATAGCTGTACGTTGTGTCAATCAGATGTTGTAGGCCAATCGGCGTGTGACTGATTAGGGCGATGTCATCGGCGTAAAGTAAGTTTGAGAGGTTAAACCCTCCCTATTTAGAAGCATGGGAGTTGCAGTTATCTAACTCGGGGTGAGATCAGACATAAAGAGGTTAAAAAGAGTCGGGGCCAGGACACAGACTTGTTTGAGGCCCTAAGTTGTCTGAATTTTTCTCGACAGACAGTCGCCGGCTCCCAGCTTAATTTGAACCCACGTGTCAGTGTGGAGTATAATCAGCTGAGACAGTAGAGCCATTGGAATTTTTCTTTTCGATAACTTGTCCCATAATTTATTCCTATTTATGTTATCAAAGGCAGATGAATAATCGATGAAGCAGACGAAAAGTGGCTGGTTGGCAGTATCTATTAAGACGAGTATGTTTGTTGTTGTTCTGGTGAATTTACAGAAGCCTGTTTGTTTAATAGGGATGACTGCCTTTTCGGCAGCCCAGTCGGTAAGCTCGTCCAGTAAAAGGCCAGCATAGTATTTGGCATTGTTGTCTATTAAGGTAACAAGCCTGTAGTTTTTTGCTGCCTTTCTTGTGGATTGGAGATATTATTGACCCCTTCCACGAGTTTGGTCTTATTTCCACTTCTAAAATCTGTTTGTAAAGTGGCAATAGTGCTGCTGCCCAATATTTCGGATCTTGCTTATACAGGGTTGGTAGAATGCCATTAGGACCCGGTGCCCCCTCTACCTTGCCTTTCGCTATCCTATTCATGATCTGTTTATCCGTGAAGGCCATGGGTTCTGACTCCGGTGATATGGCCTGGTCAAATATACGGCTACTGGATTCTTGTGGATCGTTCATAGTGTCTGATGGTGCTGTGTTGAAATGATGCCAGAGATAGTTAACCCATGCTTCTTCTGTCAAGTGTGAGTTGATACACGGTGCTCTTGAATTCTGACAACTATTCACTGTGCGCCAGAACCTTGCACTGTTGTTTGTTTTTGCATCATGCAATAGTCTGGCCCACAGCTTATCCTCTGTCTCCCTTTTTGAGTCCCAGATAAATTTCTTTTTGGGTGATTTTGAGGTTTCGTAGTCCTCTTGGACGGCCTTGTCAGGGCCCATTTGAAGTAGCCGCCTCAGTGCCCTATTTATGTCTCTCTTAAGAAGCCTTAGACTGTTTTTTTGCTCAGTTGTCAGGTCGTTACCTGCGCACTGTAGGATTCATGGATTGGCCTCCTTTGCGATTGTCCATCAGATGTTACACGGACATCTTCTCTTTTTTGTGGGCTGCCCCAAGGCTGTTGATGAAGGTTTCCCAGCGGCTTAAGATGCCGATGTGCATCGTTTTGCCTTCCTCCCAGAGTTTTTTTGCCTCAGTCTCGAAGCCTTCCAGATTGCTAGCATTGCATTTTATTCTTTTGTGATTGACTATGAACATCACACTCGGATTCCCTACTGGCAGGGTTGGTGTTACACCTTGTATATTTAGCGTGATCTCTTGAGGTAAGTGATCACTGGCATCCGTTGTTCCTATTCGAAAGTCAGTGATTTTACTGACCAGTGGCAATGATGAGAATGTATTGTCTATTATTGTACTAGCTGATGAGTTATGAAAAGTTGCTGCCGGCGGACAGTCCTTTGGAAAACAGGCGTTTAGTGCCACCAGGTTCAGATGTTCTAGGTCCTTTAGAAATTCTTTTGCTTGCCTAGATAATTTACCCCATTTGCTCCCTTCTTGGTGTGGGATACCCCATGCCGAAAACTGCTCTTCCAGTAATTGGTCCCTAGTCAGGGGCCCCAAGAGGTACAAGTTAAAATCCCCTGTTATGATGATGTTCGGGGTTGCCTCCACTGCCATTATCCTTGTTAGTTCAGAAACCAAGAGTTTCATCCCTGCTTTTCTTTCCCGAGGATGGATGTATATGTTTAATAATATTAATTTTTGATTGGGTTTATTTCCTCCTAAGTCCAGTTTTATAGCGTTTACACCATTGTTTATTGACTGTTTAATGTCCAATTCCTTAATTGCATTTATGCTCCTTAATGAACTGTAGATTGTATGCCCACCTTTTAAATGCCCAAATATAGCGCTTCTGACCGCCGGCAGGTGAAATGCTTTGAAGCCCTGTAGTTAATGCGGTTGATCTAGCCAGGTCTCTTGGAGTGCAATGAGCTCGAATTTTTGAAAATACAATAATAGTTGTGTATCATTGATTTTATTTCCTAGGCCATTTATATTCCAGGAACATAGTTTTAGATGGGGCTTAGATGTAGCATTTTGTTGCATGCATTGCCAGGTTTTCTTGTCCCGTGTATTAATTGTCCTTGCTATCCAAGTCCAGTCGTTTGGTCTTGTGTTTCCATGTATTTGCCTAGGTCTCCAGGCTTTGGTTTCCGTATGCGAGATGGAGGTGCTTCGAACCCCTTTAAGCACAGATTGGGTCTTTCCTGCTAGCTTATTTGACGGCCTGCAGCCTTCCTGCTCTTGTTGCATTTGAAACAGAGGCTCTGGGTATCCAATTTTTTGATAGAGGTTTATTCAAATCCCCCAGGCGAAAAATCGACTTTCCTCCTTCAAAATTCTCTGTGCTATTTCCTGCGTGGCCCAGGTTGTCTTGGTTACCTCCTGATCTGACAGATGTTTGAAGTCTTTGAACTCAGATTCTAATTCGCGTGAGCTTATGTCTGTCAGGTTGCTGATGAATGATAATAGTAGTACTATGTTGCCTTGGTTGAGAGTGTCACCCGACCTCTTGATTTATACTCTGGGCTGAGCAGGATGGTGCGATTATTGGGCTCCTCCTGATTACTACTCCTTGCGTTGGTTTCTGCAGCAGACAGTTGTTCCTGGATCGGAGGAATTCTCTCTATTCCGGTTGGCAATGCTTCTGCACGCAGTGAATTTGGGCAGCCGCTGGTACCTCGGGTGGGCCTGGTTTCGGTCCCCTTTGTTGGACTGGTGGGGTTGTTTGCCCGGGAGTTGCTCCTGATGTTTCCTCCAAATATCGTGCCTTCGTCGGAATTTTGGGCCTTCTGAGTAGAGGGAGTCTCCATAGTCGCGGAGGTTGTTGAAGCCTGAGTTGGCCTGTGTGTTTCTTCTTCCCCTTTTTGAGTCGCTGTTCCCGCTTTGAAGTATACCCTTATGTTAGGGATCTTGCGTCTCCCTTTTCGCCTCTGCTTCCGACATTGTTTGGTTTCTTGCCGTGTTTTTTCCAGACTTCCTTTTCCCACAGGCTGCCCCCGCAGACTGTGGCAGCTGATGGCTGCTAGTTCACTGCCAACAGTCCACCAACAGGAGCACAATGAATAGGAGGAAGAGAGTAAAATATGTACAAACGTAGCGGTGGAGGAGGGAGCAAGCGTCTGTCCCCAAAGCAGCTGGGCCAGTGAGGGGGAGCTCAGGGGTATCCAGCGCAGAGTGATTCTAGGGCGGTAAGGCGGTCCCGTGGAGATGTGCCCCATGAGACTACCCGGCCGAGACCCCCAGAGGCCCACCCACCAGCAATCCAGAAAGTTCCTGCAGGCCCCAGGGAGGTTGCAGTCACCGCTTATGCTGTTTACACCAGGCACAGACTCCGGTGACAGCAAGGGGGACCCAAGCCAAAGCAGTGCACCAACTGCAGGCACTACTCTAGGTAAGTCCCAATCAGCTCACTCCAGGGGTAAGAGGCACAGAGGCAGTCACAAGGCCCCAGGTCCCACCGTCAATCACTGTGATCCAGTCAGTAGGGAAATCACAGTTCCAAGGGACCCTCACTCAGGGGAGAGCCCAGGCAGCTCCCCAGGCCACTCCTCACCTGCGGTCTGGTGTGTCGGAAGCAAGCGGGCAGGGCTAGGCCGTACTCCATAGGCTTCGAGGCGGAAAGCCCAACGATTGCAGAATGAGTCGGCATGCTTGTTGAAGAGGCCAATGTGTGGGCAGTCTCACAGGCGGCACATCCAGACATTGCCATAGTCTGCCAGAGCCCCATAGCACCCCCAGTGGGCTAGGCGACAACCACGTGGGGCGGAGGCGGGGCGGGCCGCTCCACCCAGTCAAAGGATCGGCTGTCCCCCACTGACAGCGTCCGATTAGGTTAGGCTCTCTGCTGAGCCCCGGTCAAGGACGGCAGGGCGACTAGGCCTGCTGCAGCTCCGGCAGAGATGAGCAAAGCAGAGGCCGCCCAGGAAAGATGGCGGCAGGGTTTCCATGTAGTCACAGCCGGCCTCTGCCGTACAGTAGCCGGGGCCAATGCTGGAAGACAGGATGGCTTCCTAGCAGTGAGGGTGGGTGACAGCAACATTTCGCCACCCGCTGCTTGCCCCCCAATGGTCCCGGTGCTGTTGATGGCGCTTAACAGGCCCTGGGGAGCAGGCAAGACATCCTACTCCATTCCCTCCCAGGTTATGCCTCGTGCTATCATATTTACATCCTTTTCATTTAGCTCCCATGTCAATTTTTCCATTGCTAGTAACAGTCATGGTTTAATTTTCAATTCTCGTATCGTTGAAGCAGCTGTGGACTTCCATTATGTGCTATTAGCTGTTTTGCTCTCTGTAGTACATTGGTAATCAATCTCTAGTCTGTTTTTGATTTTAAAAAAAAATATCTCTTTAGGTACTAAGATCAGTAATACAGTTGTAGGATCGGGTCTATCCCACTAACCCATTCACATGACTTAGAATTTCCTTCCAGAACGTTTTCAGTCTAGGGCAAGACCACTATGTATGCACGTTTGTTGGAAAGTGGATTATTAGTAGTGATTAGTAGTGACTTACCACTAGTAATAAGGCCACAAACACAAAAAAAGGTTTAGTTAGGTTCTCAATAAATTTTCCCTTGCACAACCTTTGGTAGCTGGCAACAAGCAGGCAGGTGTGTAAAGCATTCAAAAACAAAAATACATTAGCTAAGTAAGACGCAACACCCAATGAAAATGCAACTCCAATTTATAAATAAGATTATATTTTTATGAACAAATAGACGACAAAACGACAAAAATCCAATGTAGGGAACCAGAGATATGAATTTTTAAATACTAAAAGTAAAACTAGCGCTTAGCGGCAAATAGCGCTCAAAAGCTTAAAAGGTTTTGTGCTGGACCGGGACAATGTCAAGAGTTCTTTACACTAGCTTCCAGATGCAGGAAAGTGGTCCCCAGCACCAGAAAAGGGTTCAATGCTCTGGTGTGCCTCTTGGGGTCTGGGACTGCAACTCCCACAATGCACTTGGTCAGCTTATGGAGATTTTTTTACAAAAGCCAGAAGGTCTCCTTGAGGGTTCAAAGTGTCCAAAACAACAATTCAAGGGTCTGCAATCTCCTAGATGGTCCTTGGGATGTCTGAACTACAATCTCCACAATGCGCCTGGCCAAATACTTAAAACACTCCAGGACGGCAGCCCATGCCGCGGACTCCCGTATATACTTGCTGTGGTTGCCTGCAGCAGACCTGCTCCCGATCCTATTGGTTCACATTCTTCCACAGGGCATCTCTGACCACACCCCACTTATGTTGTCTTTGGAAGCTTCAGGCCGAGGGTCTGCGCCCTGTGTGGTGATTTAACGCCTGGTATTTACAAAACACTGAGTGGACTACCCTCGTCGCGGAAGAGTTAGAAACATTTTTTAAACTCAATGTGAGCTCGGACTCATCTGCAGCGACGCTGTGGGCATCCAGTAAGCCCTCCCTGAGATGCTATATCAAAGGGTTTGTCCGGCATGTTGAGGCACACCACCTTTCACACGTGATGGACCTAGAGGGTCAAATATTGCGCCTGGAGGCTGCCTTGCATCGCCGTGATACAGAGGACACTCGCCAACTCCTGGAGGTGGCCAGCACGGAACTGCGTCAGATCTCCCTCGAGGAGTCTAAACAGTGTTGGATGGCCTCCACACAAAATGTTTACGCATCAGTAGATAAGTCGGGCCAGCTCCTTTACTGGTTGGCGACTCGTGGGATCTCGGACAGGGTGGTCCCGGCGATAACGGACTCCTTGGGGCGCCTTCAGGAGGAGCTGCCGGCCATTGCCCAGATGTTCGCTTCCTTATACCAGGGGCTGTACTCGCGACCCCCCCACTCACCCGCCTGCAGAAGTAGCACACTGCCTTCTGAATGACATTCCATTGCCGTCTGTGCCTGATGACATATCTAAAGAATTTGATCAAGACCTCCTTCTCGAGGAAGTTCATGCCGCTATGTCGGCACTGCAGTTCGGGAAAACGGCTGGTCCAGACGGATACCCTATTGAGTACTATAAACGCTTCAGTGAGATCCTCTGCCCTCACCTCCTGAATTTATACAATACCACTATACAACAGGGGTCCTTTCCATCCGAACTGGACTGTGCTAATATTGTGGTCTTGCCCAAAGAGGGCCTCCCCAGAGACCAATGCTATACCTACCACCCGATTTCTCTCATTAATGCAAATATCAAGATTTACGCCAACATCTTTGCGATCAGGCTATCGCGGGCCATGCCACATTTGGTCCTTCCGGACCAGTGCGGGTTCATGCCAGGCCGAGGTACACGCCATTGTATTCGAAGGGTCCACACAGCTTTGGCCCGAGCGCAGGACCTTGGGGGCCCACTGGCACTTCTGCTAGTGGACTTTACCAAAGAGTTCTATACTGTCTCGTGGGACTTTCTGGAGGGGGTCTTGCTGCGAGCGGGCCTGGGGTCGGTGTTTCACCGTATGGTGCGCTTCCTCTATAATACCATGACCGCCCAGGTTAGGGTAAATGGATTCTTATCCTTCCCATGTTCTATTGGCCGTGTGATGCGCCAGGGCTGTCCCCTCTCACTGCTGTTTGCCCTGACGATTGAGCCCATGGCGCGCCTCTTTCGCTGTGATGTTCAGTTTTGGTGGTGGTGGTGGGGGAACAGGTTAGAGGATCGCATCCTTCTCTATGCGGATGACATCCTTTTATTTCTGAAGGACCCGGCGCTGTCCGGTCCCAGATCCCTGACTCTCCTCCAATTGTATGAGGAAGCCTGCGGCCTTCGAGTCAACAAGGTTAAATCCTGTTTGGTGGAGGTGAAGGGGGATGCTCAGGGCCGGAGCTGGTATCTCAACATCCCTGTTTGACGGAATACGTTCAAATACCTGGGGATTTATGTGTCCCCCCTTCCAGACTTGGCCTGGGCCCTTAACTTTTGAGGACTAACCCAAACACTTGAACGTGACTTGGGTTGTTAGGTGATTCTTCCCTTGAATCCTTTAGGGCGCACTGCCCTTTTTAAATTTATATGTCTGCTGCTCTACCTGTACGTCCTCAGCAACTACCCCTTATCCCATATCCCGAACATGGTTTAGTTCCTTGACTGCTAGAGTTGTTAGCTTTAACGGGAGGGTGGTAGACGCTTTCCAAACACTGCGCAAATCCCCCTTCGACGGCAGTCTAGGCCTCTTTGACTTGAATCTATATTACCTTTCGGCCCAGATGGTGCAAATCAATGAATTGTTCATGGGTGGGTGGGATGACCCAGCATACCGCCTAGAGATCTATTCGCTGGGACTAGACGGCTTGCTTGACCTCCATGGGGCACAGTTGTCAGTCATACTTCCCTCCTGTACCCGTGTATCCCCATCTTGTTAGAAGATGGCCCTACCACTCAACAGGTGGGATCATCGGCCGACAGGAATGTGGCTCTCGGCCCTGGAGGGCTTCATTTCATGGGATCGGATTGGGATGTGTATAAAGGGGGTGCATCATTCCACGATCTGCAGACCCAATACTCCTTGGCCAGCTCACAGTTCTTCCGCTATCTTCAGCTGCGCCACGCTCTGCAGGCTCACGCTTTCCCAGGAGACTCCATTCCAGAGTGCAATCCACTGGAGGCGAAGCTTTTCTGTGGGCCAATGGGTAGAGGGGCAGTTTCAAGGCTTTACCGCTTGTTGGTGATCCACGCGCCAGATGATCTGGAACGGGCAAGATAGAGGTGGGAGGCCTTCGTCGGGGAGCTGGACCAGGATGACTGGAGGGAGGCGTGCATGGCACCCTGAGAACTGGCAATGTCGGCGCGACTGCTCATGATTCAATGTAATTATCTTCATGCAACATATCTTACCCCGCAGCATTTACGGCACCTTACATCCGAGACCCCAGCCACCTGTGTTGGATGTGCTCTTCCGGCTGCAGATTTCTTCCATGTGGTATGGGACTGTCTGGTATTGCGGCTGTACCGGGAGGGAGTGGGCAGAGAACTATCAGCTGTACTGGGCCACACCCTAGAGCTTACCCCAGTAATGTGCTGTTGGGATTGGAGGGGGACTTTGGGGGTTCAGGGGCAGAGCGGACCCTCCAGGGGCTGGCCTGTCTGGTGGCTAAACAGGGTGTCCTGAGCTTTGAAAAAACAGGCTCCTCCAACAATTGGGTGCTGGAGTAGGGGGGTGAACTGGTATGCACACCAAGAGAAACCAATTTATACAGCCCAGGGCTGCCCACAGAAACATAGTCGCATTTGGGGGCCCTGGTGCGACTACTATGGACTATCATTATAAATCTGCATTATTTTGCTAAGCTGGTGTCAGATATCACTGTTGATACCTGTGCTGTGAAATGTTCTGCCGCAAAACTTCTATAATGTTGGTTATAAAAAAAATTAAAAAACACTCCAGGATGGGGACTGTTGGTGGAGATGATGCAAGTAGGCTTTGTTAACCTGTAATTTGAAGGGAGTCCACTCCTTAATCTTTCTTGAAGGAAGGCAAAGTCCTTAGGGCTGCAGTACCAGATTGTGCAGCAGGTACAGGCCTTCAGAGTGCAACCCCTTGGGTGCAGATCCAGATTTCAGCAGGGAAGTTCTTCTTCCCCTTGTAGTTTCAGGCAGCAGATCTGAGGAGCTATGCAGCTCCTCCATATTTATCCAGTGTTCCTGGGTGTCAAGCAGGGGGGGGGGGGCAACCCTGACCAATGGGATGCAAGGTGCCACCCGGGTGTATGACCACTTCCTCCAAAGTGTGGCATATTCTTGTCACAGAAAGCACTATTTTCTCAAAATCCAAAATGAAGAAAGTCTCTCCACAGGAGCTGGATTGGGCTTACCCAACCTACTGATGTTGCTAATTTTCCTACACACTCCCCTTCTAACCCTCTTCCTAATCTAATTACAGGGGCTCCTGTGCGGCTGGGTTGGCAGGATGTGGGGGGCAGCCTGTGCTGTCCTATAGTGTAATTCTTCCTTTGAAGACCAGTTTTTCTAACCCTCACCCCCTTTCTGCCATATGCTCTGCAGCTTGTACTTCTCTGCCCACAGGAAACCTATTGTCTCTCTAGCAGGGTTTTTCACCCTTCACTAGAGCAGCCTGACCAGCCTGGGCAGAGGCTGGCCAATCAGGAGAGAGCAGCTAAAAGGCTGGATTTTGGGTCACAGAAAAGAAAGTTTAATAACTTATTTTCTGACGTAGTTATTATAAATCTAACAGTGGCAAGTTGTTGGATTCATCTTAAAATCAATTGGATACCTGGAATACATTTTTATGTGGCTCCTATCAATATTTTTACTTAAGTAAAATATTACAATGTTAGCCTAAGGAACAATTCACTACAATGGGGAAAAACGTAATTACCATTTTTTCCCTCACCAGGGCTTATAAAGCATATTTTATAACGCCCCTGCTTATAGTTACAAGGCACCATACCTCTGGGCACCTAGGGGAGACTTTAGGGATGACATATTTAAAAATAAGGTAGATTAATACTTTTGAAGTACCTTTAAGTCCAAAGTTGAATTTGCATATAATTTCAATTTAAAGGCAGCCTGCAAGGCAGGGCTGGCTTTTAAAATTACAGCAGTCACCACAGTAGTGCACACTCCAGTGCAGGAAAATGTACTGGGCCTCTAAACCTCCCTGCCCTATTATATACTAGGGACTTATAGGTAATTTGAATCCCTATTACCTTATTATATACTAGATACTTACAGGGATCTGTCATTGCCAATTGCAATCATACCAAATTTCCGTGTACTTTTTACACAGAGCACAGGCTCTGCGTCTATATAGCAGAGCCCAGGGCAAAGTCAGAGTCAGAAAACCAGCACCTAGTAGTCAAAATGGGGGCAAAAAGCGGGGGGACACTCCAAACAGGTCCTCATTTCTCACAACATTTATATTCTTTTTGCTATTAACCTCGCACACTATTTTTAACCACCAAATGAGTCCTTTTTTTAGTATGATTCACTTTTAAGAAAAGCTGTTTTGAACCGTTCCAATGTTTTAGGGCGGAGGCAGAGAAGCTTGTCTGTACATAAGGCTATGTAGGATGGATCTGGAGTATTCCTTACTAGAGATGGAACTATCCACTGAGCTGGTTAGGAGTGACTGGACATACCTCACTCCTGAGTCAGGGAATGCTAGGCTTTTTTTCTCTCTGCAAGTAATCGGGCACCTCTTTATACTGGATATAGGGATCCTGTGTCTTTGCCTTGCAGAGATTTGGTAAAGATATTCTGATGCACTGTGGAAAGGTGCCCTGCTTCTCTTTGCGACTACAGGCATCATCCAGCTCCTCCACATTAATTCTCCGCAGTTATGGGTAACTACTCTCAAAACAAGGAATGTATTTATTACAAAATAGCTCCCCCTGTTAAATAATTACATCTTTGTACATCTTTTTTTTCTCAAGGGGCATTAATAAGAACACTGCTAAAGACACAATCCAGGCTGCCATCCAACTAAAAGCCCAATTTCCAGAGATCCTGGCTGGCTTTGACATGGTAACTATGAATAACCTTGAGTCATTTTAACCTGCTTTCCTCAACATAGCATCTAGTAAAGTTTCATCACTCCCATCACCACACAGCACCACCCTTAATCCTCCATCCTGTGCCCTGAATGGTATTATCCCATCACCCTGCACCAGAAACCAAAGTCTACTTTGATTGCCATCTGTGGTTCTCCTAATTTGTCACTGCTACAGCTATGGCTGCCTGATCCCATCTCCTCAACATTTGCAAAATCCATCCACCTCTCACTCCACTCTGTTACAAATCTAATCAACCCCCTAGTCCTAATTAAACTGCACTGCAGTGAAAGCCTTTTTCTAGCCAGATTTCCAAACTTCGTAACCCAGGTTCTCTTCAACCTGCTTGGTACTTGCTCACCGCCATGAACGTTCACCAAGATGGCTGGCCATAAGCATGTTGCTGATCTTAACGCAGTAGTCCATGCCTAATGCTCCCTGGCTCAATCAGTTGCTCTGTACACTCTATCTTGGAGGATCACCACCCAATTATTTCAACGTCTAGCTGCACCCAGATTCTTATGCACCATGACTAGGCTCTAGTCATTCCCCGTTTAGTCCCATCAGTGCATACCCAACCACAGGACCAAAGGGCATATCCATCGCTATCCGCATGCAAAGTTGTCAGGAGAAACCATCTCATTACAGAAAGATCATCCATAAACCTAATCCTCCAGAACAAAAAATCGTCCATCCCTATTGATGACCAATGACATCCATGTTTTGTTCAACACCGTGCATCTCACTCTCATGCTTCTGATCGCTCTATTCTGACTGACCATGATTTCAGTTTCCCTGGCCTATATTTTCTATGTACTATATTCCATGTGTTCAAGTGATCCCTGAGATATCTTGCTGTTGATAGAAACTTACTCTCTAGAGTTGCCACCCCTTTTGTCCTCCTTTGTCTGAAGTGTAATTATACATGTCACCTGAAAATAGTTTCAACCTTTGTTTTTGCACCATCGACTCCATTTTGTGAGCTGTGTCACAGTATGGAATTCTGTTCTTCCTCAAGGTATTGGTCTACATTTAAAAGGCTTTTTTACTTCCACTTACTTGTATGCAGTACAATGTCTGATGCAACTCGCTAATCCTATTTAGTGAGAAACAGCCAATGTCTCCAATTAAAGTCTCTGCACATATCTGCAACACTTAATGAAATTTGGCAAAGAACACATACTGTGATGGAGACGCTGTAGGGCAGTGATTGAAAGGTTTTCAAAATGTTGATCCTCTTCTGTGATGCTTCAGATTCGCTTCACAGCAGAATGGAACCAGTGTCTCAGGCAGTCACAGTGGTTTAGACAAATATTTCATTGTTATTCCTTGTTCCCTGCTTATTTCTACACTGCTTTTCCATAGAGTTTGCTTCTAGCGGAGAAACATCTGCAAATTCCCTAAATTCTACCTTAGCACCTTTGGCTTACCACTTCTACCCCGTGACTTTTGTTTGATGCTATACTACAAAAAAACAAAGTGCATGAATGCTAGAGGAATAGTTACTGGCCAAAAGGATAGCATACCTTCCAATTCAGCAAGAAATGGCTCCCAAAACAGGCTCCTGCACAGACAGTGACTCTTCTACATTTGTCATGTGAAAAGTGAAGCCACAGCGCCTACCTGGAGGTTTGTCACAGAGTATGTTTGCATCAGCTATATTTGTAGTATACATAGGAGCATTGCCCCAAACGGACAAGGGACTGATGCCTCAAGGCATGTGTTCTTAGAATCCCTGCAGTCTCTGCACCCAGAATCTTAGAAGAGGTTCTAATGGCAGGGTCTTCTTTCCATGGCGCACTAACCTAGTAATGGTGGGGGACTCCCTGGAGGTAATTGGAAGTGCAGGGCATGTTTTGACCTAGGTCTATCTCCCGCCATAGATGCAGCGGAAGTTCTTCTTTGCCAACAGCTGGTAAGAAGAGTTTAATGTTTTTGTAAATTATTTTTTTAACTGAATTTTCTACAGCGCAAACTTGACCCGAAGGTATCGGGTATCAGAGCGCTTTACACAAGCACCAGTTGTGTTACATGGGGACACATTCATTTTTGTTAGGCACGGGGAAATTAAGTGATTTGCCCACAATCACAGGATGTTGCGTGTCCTTGCCGAGACTTGAACCCGGTTTCCCAGATTTGAGGTCGACCGCCCTAGCCGTTAGGCCAACTCCTCTCCCCTGTAGGTTTTGCTCCAAGTATTTCCATTGATGCGATTCGCACAGGGTGTTTGCTGCCGGCACCATTTGAGAAAACTCTGGGGCATATCTACAAGTGAATGGCGAAGCGTGGCGTTAAGCAAAAATTGCTAATGTCATGCTCCGCCATTCTGAAAACGCAGAGATGTGTCGTATTTACAATGGCACGGCACATCCCAGCATTTTCCCTAGCGCTGACGCTAAACTCAGCTGCCTAGCACTAACACAGGCACCCTTGCACAATAGTGCAAGGGTGCCTGCGTTGAGGGAAGGTGTCCCTTCCTGCACATAAACAATCGCTAATGGTTATTTGTAACTTCTATGTGTGCTGCATTGTGCAGCACACATAGAAGTTGCAAATCGTCATTTTTGAAAAGATTGTTTATGTGCAGGAAGGAACACCTTCCTGCACATGATCATGGCGATTTGCCATTTCTATGTGTGCTGCACAATGCAGCACACATAGAAACAGTACAAACTAGGAGAAATAAAGCATTTCTCCTCGTTTCGCCATGTTAAGACCAGATTTTCCCTGGTCTTCATTTTGGCGCTGCCCCATATTTATGCCACTCTTGTAAATAGGGGGCAGTGTCAAAATCAGTGGGTGTTGTGGCCCAACACAACACCCATTGCTCGCTCCTTTCATGTTAGTGTAGCGTGAAAGGGAGCCTTATTTGCAACGCGGCGTTAAGCCACTTTAGATGGCTTAATGGTGCCTTGTAAATAAGGCGAAGGGCTTATTGCTACAGGTACGTCACAAAAAGTGCTGTTCCTGTGGCGATAAGCCCTTGTAAATATGCCCCTCTGTTCCTTGTAAGTGCCAATATGGAGGCAGGACATGGACATTCAACCCATTGAAGATGGCAGTCTTCATTATGCTGTGTTTATATTGCCAACTCAAGAAGGCTTCATTACCTTTTGATTTCTGCATTTTCACTTTCTTGCTTCTGGTACAAAAAGATTCAATTTGGATGGAATAGTTAGTCACCATGCTTCTCGTTCTGTTTTGCCAGTGCGACAGACCCGCAACCCCTCACTTCTCTTTTTGTCCCTGTGATTTTTGCTCCTGCTTGTCCCAATTTTTGTTAAGGTTCAGTTTTCTCCTTTGTTTTTCCTTCCTTCCTTTTTCCCTTCCTGCCTTGTTTCTTCTTGGTTTTTGTGTTGTCTTTTTGTCATCCTTAGCTGGCCTACCACTTCCTTGGAGGTTTTTTATGCAATTGGCTTTTTTCCTCCAATTGACTATGATTTCTTTTTGAGGACACTTATCTGTTGGTGTGACTTCATTCATCAACCTGTACAGCTGCTACTGAAAGAGATCGCTCTTACCTCTGGATCAAGAAATCCTGAATAAAGGAGAGACCATTACGACCTGCTCTGGGAAGTTCCTTTAATTATGAGCCCCACTTTACTAGTAACCAGTGCAACACCTTCATTGTAGGGAAGATCTGTTCTCCTTTTGGCACAAAATAAACCTATGGCTGCACAAGTGAAAATTAGTTAAATTCAAGGTTTTATTTTTCTCTTTAATCCTGTTTCCATTAAGGCTAGTTGTTCTTTAGCACAATTGTAACTTTTTTGGCTAAGCTAGGTCTTCATTTTGTATTTACCAGTTTGTGTTTTTGCCAGCTGTTCTTCCTCAGTAGTATTCATCATGTTTCAGTAAATGTCAGTCAGGTTTTTTTTTATAAAGCTTTTTATTGGCGTGTTTTTATTTACATTGCATAAACAAAGAAAACATACTTTCAACATGTCCTTATTCAGCACAAGTACATGCTTTTCTGTACATATATTCTTGTTAACACATTTCAGCTGTTACTTTTGTTTAATTAACTTTCTAAATCCCTAAGAATTTCTTAGCTTAACATGAATTCAGTTGTTGATCAGTTATTGATTCGCATCCCCATCCCATCGCGATAGTGAAACCATTTCTCCCAGATTTCCAGGTGCTTCTGGTGCATCCCCTAGCCATCCTTATATATTTGGAGTTCTATAATGCAACATGTGTCTAGGCTTGCTTTTGACATCTCTGCACTCAAGGCCGCTCAGCTTCTTCAATTCTAGGCAAAATCTGGTTTGGCAAGAACTAACCCAAATCGCTTGAAGGCCTTTTCGGCCCATATCAATCCTTGGTCATTTAGGATGTTTACTATGGCCATTTTTGCATTTAGTTCGATTGACAGTCCCTAGACTTCCCAATAGAGACAAAGGATCCTGCACAACCAGATCATATGAAGGAAGTGTCCCTCTACGGTTTGGCATCTGACACTTGTTGGGTCTGAACTTCTCTGCATTCACCATAGTCGGTTCAGTGTAAAATAAATCGTTTGTAGATACTTAAATTGTATCATGTGGTATCCCATGGATATTGCAGATTCTCTGGACGCCATCAGCGCAAATGTCCTTTCCTCGCCTTTGAGATGGCCTAAACCCACTTTATATGCTACTCTCTGCTTGGTACACGTGTCTGGTGTGTTAATGATGAATGAAAGTTCACCAGCATTGAATCTTTCATAGATTCACATGCTTGAATCTTCCCCGTCGTCATGGTGGGAGTCTCACGGTATTTCAAAATATAGCAGTAGTAGAAGAAAACAAACTAAACCCCATGTAAAGGGGACTCGCATTTGTTAACCTATCGTCCTCTTTATGAGGTCCAACTGTCAGCCAATGAGTCGCCAGCCCTTGGGACCACAATCCCCTGCAGAGCCACCATACCTCAGATTTCTACCGCACGTCGTGTGAGAAGGAGTCTCCCTGAGCTCTGCTCAGTTTTCTCTCAACTGGTGAACTTTTGACCCCGTTTGTTTCCAGTTCAGAACTCTCTTGAGGAATTGTTGTTCTTTCTTCAGATTGGGATAATGTCTGAAGGATCTAAAAAGAGATTGTTTAGATCTTGTAAATATTTTGGGAAGGCTAGACTGTTTTCTGAGGACCCCACAAGGAATGCCTTTACTGCTTACACCCCAAGCATGCTCCAAAAGATTGTAAGCATTGCAGGACTTTCTCTGCTAAAACATTGAAAGACAGAGAGGCACGTTTACTTCTGTGGCTACAGAAGAAAAAATCCAGATCAGAGTCTGGGTCGGTTATTGAAGAGGTTCATTCTACTCCAGAACGCGAAAGAATGATGGATTCTGGTTCCTCTAAATCTGATTCCAAAAAGCCTAAAGTCTCTAAGACCAAGGACATTTTACCAGCCTCTTTGCCCTCTGTGAGCACATCTCATAGGAAGTCTACTTCATCTTCCTCAGTGCCACATACTCCACTGAAAGCACCTGTGGAAAAAAAGGCCCCGTCGACGGACCCATCGACAACAACTCCGTCAACGAGAGCAGCAAGATCGTCGACAGTCAGTCCCTTGCTGACAGTAATATAAACGCTGACGACGGCTTGGTCGACGACCGCAACTCTTACCACGTCGATGACCTCGTCGACGGCTGCTTGAGGACGACAATGGCACAGTCGTCAACGAAACGGACTTCGTCGACGACGACCTCGGTTTTCAAATCGCCGACGGTGAAACACTAGTCGACGACTAGAACGATTAAAAGAAAGACACCGTTGACGATCTCGTCGAAAGAGGCAAAAAAGTTCTCCATGACGTCGGAATCCGGAAGGAGGTCATCTGAGTTGGTAGCCTGGAGTAAAAGTTTGCCACTTCCACCTTCTCATTTATTGGAATCGCAGGAATCAGAGGAGGAAGATCAGTATGGACCTGCCTATAGTCCATCACAACTCAAAGTGAAATGCCAGGATACAGATGAAGAAGGAGGGCAAGAAAAGTCAGAGTACTTAGAAGCAGATTTCTCTTTTGAGGAGAGCCCACCTCCAAAATCACATATTTATGACTCCTTTCAGGAGAGCTATGATTTTGAGGAGGAAGAGGATATTCTTCCACCGCCACGGGAAGATACCATTTCAGTGCCAATCTCATTGATTTCGGACCTAAGACACGATAGGGGACTATTACAAAAGATTCCCAGAGGCTAATGCTCCAGCACCTACCACTCCGAGTAAACAGCAAGGTGCAGCTTCTTCTGAGGTTTCACAGCCACCACTGGTGTCCCAGAAGACTAACTCCAAGAGTGATAGCCATCAGAGATGACTATATATAAAGTGATGTGGAGGACCAGCCAGAAGAGGGTGAACTCAAGATGAGGTGCCTATGGGCGATGAATGAGACGAATACGTTGTGCCTTCTTCCCCTTCTCCTTTACCTTCCCCAGCAAACTCTCCACCGGAAGACATTGGAGGGTTTCACGAACTATTGGAAAGAGCCTCAAAGAGGTTTGACTTACCTCTTCCTGTGAAACAGGCGGACGGTTTCCTTTATGATTTTAAGGATACCGCTAGAAAATCAATCCAAGCCATTCCAATAGTGAACCACATATGGGAAGAAGGGATTAAGATTATGACGAGCCCAGCTTCTGTACCAGCAGCAGTTCCGAGAATGGAGAAAAAATATAAAGCTTCGGAATCATCTCCAGCATGTCTAATCGGACATCCAAGACCTGAATCGGTGGTTATGCAGGCAGCACAAAGGCGCTCAAGAAATCCTACAGTTACGTGCTCGACTCCTCCTAATAAGGATGGTAGAAGGCTGGATAGTATGGTAAATCGTTTCGCTGTAATGGCGGCCACGTCCATCAAGGCTTCAAATACCTTAACCATTTTAGGTTGTTACGACCGACAAAAGGTGGTCCGATTTGGCACCTTTTTTAGACCATCTTCCGGTTGTTAAAAAGGAAGAGGCACAGCAGATTTTACAAGAAGGGGCTAGGGCAGCCTCGGAGATCATAGATATAGCCATGGACATATCTTCAGTGGCTTTCAGACAGATGGCAGGGGCAATAGCTCTGTGCAGACAAGGCTGGCTTAAAGCTACATCTTTCCGTCCGGAAATCCAAAGCAAGATTGTTGACATGCCCTTTGACCGCGAAAATCTATTTGGGAAGCATATAGATGATGCGCTTCAAGGGATTAAAGCTGACACAGACACGGCACACTCTCTAGGAACACTACAACAGCAACAGTATCAATCCTTTCGAGGTAGAGGTGGAAGAGGCCAAAACAAGCAAAGGCAGTCTTTTCAATCTTATAGATATCAACCCTACCAACAGCAAGGGTTTTGCCAATATACAAACCAACAGCAATACCAATCACATAATGTACCCTATCAACAACAGGCGGCCAGAAGACGACCTCCAGCACGAGGAAAGGCACAAAGACAATGGTAGACGACAGTGACGCTTTCAGAACACCACCCACCTAGCTACGACGCAAACCTCATCAATTTCACTACCTTTCTCAATATTACCAACAATGGTTAGCAATAACATCGGACAAATGGGTGCTAGACATCATTCATCAGGGACACAACTTAGAGTTCATTCAAAAACCTCCGATGCGGCCTCCCATCCGCAAGAAACATCATCATCGGACATTGCTAAAGAAGGAGATTACAGGCCTTCTTTTGAAGGGAGCGATAGAGGAAGTCCCTCAACAACAGAGGGAAAGGTTACTACTCCCATTTTTTCCTAATAAAGAAAAAACAAAGTACCAAATGGAGGCAGGTAATGGATTTAAGGGGTTTGAACAAGTTCATAAAGAAACAGCTCTTCAGAATGCTATCACTACAAGAAATTCTCCTAATGTTAAACAGGGGAGACTTTATGACATCATTAGATCTCTTAGATGCATACTTTCACATCCCTATTCACGTCAAACATCGACGTTACCTAAGGTTCGAGGTGGCGGGGTGCCACTATCAATTCAAGGTGTTGCCCTTTGGTCTCAGGTCAGCGCCGAGGGTGTTCACAAAATGCATGGCGCCGGTGGCAGCTTTTTTGAGACAGCAAGGACACCAGATCTATCCTTATCTAGACGACAGGCTAGTAAAAGGTCCTACATATCAGTCAGCTCAAAGCTCCTTAAAGGCTTGTCGTTGGCTATTCAAAACCCTAGGTCTAAGGGTCAATGTGAAAAAATCCTCACTGGTCCCATCTCAAACTCTTCAATTTCTAGGAGCAGTGCTGGACACAAGAGAGGCAAAGGCTTACCCATCAGAGGAACGCATTAAAAAAATCCTAAAATTGGCGTCTCAAATCAAAAGAAAAGAGTATGTTTCAGTGAGAATGTACAAGTCTTTCATGGGGATGCTTTCATCCTGCATTCCACTAATTCCAAATTGTCGGCTGCACATGCGGCCACTTCAAGAGCAAATCGATCTGCAATGGATACAGGTTCAAGGAACATTCGAGGACCTCATTTTTATCACTCCACAAATAAGGAAAGCTATGTTATGGTGGGGGTTAAGAATGAATCTTTCGAAAGGTCTACTTTGAGCCTCAACCTCCCAGTTTCATAATGACAACGGACGCATCTCTACAGGGATGGGGAGCGCATTTACAGGACCTGGAAATTCAAGGCCACTGGAACTCTCAGGAAGCGCTAATGCACATCAACTTGCTGGAACTAAAAGCTGTGTTTTTAGGTCTACAAGCTTTTCTCCCCAGAATCCAAAATTCCCCAGTTCTGGTGAGAACAGACAACACTACCAATATGTTTTACCTGCTCAAACAGGGAGGAACAAGGTCTCAAACATTATCCTCTCAGGCCCAAGAAATTTGGCAGTGGCTTCTGAAGCACAATATTTCCCTACAGATCCAACATGTTCCAGGAATCCACAACACATGGGCAGACTCCCTAAGCAGATCCTCAAGCCTCTGCCACAAATGGGAGTTGGATCACCATCGGATTCTCCAAATATTCGATCAATGCGGAACACCAGGCCTAGACCTTTTTGCAACATGGGAAAACAAGAAATGCAAAAGGTTTGCGAGCAGATTTCCTCAGAAGGGTTCATGGGGGAATGCTCTTCAACTAAGATGGACAGGAATGTTCGCATACGCTTTCACGCCATTCCCTCCAATTCCAAAAGTAATACACAAAATGAAATCAGAACCGTGCCATCTGATCCTCATAGCACCGGCATGACTGAGACCGTTCTGGTTCACGGAGCTTCTCAGGATGTCCGTAGCCCCTCGCATTCAATTTCCACCTGTGCACGATCTACTATCAATGAACGAGGGGCAAGTGGTGCACCTGCAGATAAGATCTCTGAATTTGTCAGCATGGAACTTCATGACCAAGAGTTTCAATCCCTGAACAATCCTCAAGAATGCCGAGATATTCTCAGTCACTCAAGAGCAATTACCACCAATAAAACGTATGCCGCTACATTTAGCCAGAACAGGATTAGCCCATTCGTCTATTAAAGTACATCTAGCTGCAATTTCAAGATACCGTAGAAAACCGGGAAAGGTTTCTCTTTGGTCTACCAGAGTTAAGAAAGAATTTATGAAAGGTCTCTTCAGAGTTTTTCCACCTGTAAAACGTCGAGCGAGCTCCTGGCAACTCAACACGGCTCTTACACAGCTGATGAAAGCTCCGTTCGAGCCTATGCATAAGGCTGACAAAGTTTGTGTCCTGGAAAACGGCAATATTGCCAGCCCCGACATCAGCCAGGAGAGTCAGTGAAATACAGGCTTTTTCAATTTCTGAACCCTTCATGCAATTCAAGAGGGATAAGGTGGTACTGAGAACGAATCCAACATTCATCCCGAAGGTCCCGACTTCATTCCATCTTAATGAACCTATTGTTCTTCCTACATACTTTCAAAAGCCATCATCTGTAGCGGAAAGATCCCTGCACACTATAGATGTCAGACGTTGCTTACAATTTTACATTGATAGGACAAAGACATTCAGAAAATCAAATCAATTACTTATTGCTTTTGCTCCTCCCAGGAAGGGGTATGCTTTATCTAGAAACAGTATATCCAGATGGATTTCGTCAACAATTACCTTTGGTCAAGAGAAGGCAGAAAGACCTCTGACCTCAAAGGTGTCCGCCCATTCGACAAGGAAGGTAGCTACTTCTACTGCACTGTTCGCGGGAGTGTCGCTCCCGGACATCTGTAGGCCGGCAACATGGTCCAATGTCCACACCTTTACAAGACACTACTGTTTGGATACAGCATGGAAAGGAGATTCGGCGGTGGGACAGGCGGTGCTCCGTCAACTATTCCATTCAGGTACTTTTTCAGAGTTGTATGAATGTTAATGCATGATTATATGTTATTATTCCATACGTATATTGTTATATATATATATTTAATCTTTGATGTTCTGATTTTCAGGATAGACAAACAGCTAAATCTGTCTAGGAGGGTAGATAATGTTTTTTTGTTTTTTCCATGGTTCATAACGATAAAAGGAATTTTGCCCTTAAAACGCCTTTTCTGGAAATTATGTACTACTTACTATTCTGATTCAAGCATGTGAATATATGACTGAAAAAACAAGTTACTTACCTGTACACTGTGGTTCTCCAGTATTGATATCTTTCATAGATTCACATGCGGCCCGCCCACCTCCCCGTTTTAAGGCAATCCACTTTAACTTCATGATGACAATATTACTCTACACTTGTGCTTGAAATCTGAGGTATGGTGGCTCTGCAGGGGATTGTGGTCTCAAGGGCTGGCGTCTCATTGGCTGACAGTTAGACCTCATAAAGAGGACGATAGGTTAACAAATGTGAGTCCCCTTTACCTGGGGTTTACAGTTATTTTTCTTCTAATAATGCTATATTTTGAAATACCGTGAGACTCCCACCATGACGACGGGGAAGATTCAAGCATGTGAATCTATGAAAGATATCAATACTGGAGAACCACAGTGTACAGGTAAGTAACTTGTTTATTTTGTACATTGAGGATATTCGGCCACTCGTGGTAATTTTGACATAGTAATATATGCCTCAAGTGGGCTAAAGGTCAGGATCTCCTCAGTCTTGGCTAAGCATGGAGTTGTGGCATGTCCGATTTGTAGGTAGCAGAGGAGTTGAGTGCGCAGTATCCCAGCTCTGTACGTTCTGATGTTTTAAGGGACTTTCCTTTTAAAGACCAGGCATATGGCATGTGCGTGAAATGTAGCACCAAGGATATGTGAGAATATCTTTCCTTTTTGTGAAAAGGTAGCCAAAGTAGCCTCTGCATGGATGCTTCATTGGCATGTTTGGTGGGATGTAAGTTATTTGTTTAGGCTTTCACACAACTGTTACATGTGTCAAACCACGCATTTTTTGTTAAACTCTACTGCCTGATTTGTTTGTTGTTTTTTTTCATTTCAATATTTTTATTTAGTTCAAAGGCAAACAAAGACAGTATTTCAATTTATTTATTAACCGTTCGATTAATTATTAAAATCATTACAGTAAAAGATATACAACTATTCGCCCCCCTCACCTTCCAACCTCATGGGTAAAAAAGAAGTGGTACTCAACATCAGGCAAACCCATAAGGCGGTATGAGTTTCACTTGCAGTTGTAAAATGCAATGAGTGGGGATGACAACCCTTCGTTGTTATGGGCGTATTCTCATATATAATTAACTATATAACCTAACAATAAACATATCACATCAAAACCAATAAATAAGTGAAGATTTAGAAGTCCATAATTTTTTTTAAACAGATTATCAGTTAAGGCCCTTGCTATGCACTCCTTGACGTAGATAGAGCATACTTTGCTATGACATTAAAAAGGGTAAGGTGCAGAGTGCGGTCCAATTAAATACCTTTTATTAAATTAGTTACACACGGATGCAGGAGTAAACTTCCTCTGGTTTACCAATAACATTCAAGATAAAAAGGAGACAATATTTAAAGTACGATGTGGTAGCCAGCCGAAGACTGGTAATGATCTATGGCAATTTGGTAAGCGCAAACCTAATAGAGTTTGTGAACTTCCCCAATCTAGCTAGGTTGCATGCCGTATATTCAGTGAAGCACATGTTTGAAGCCTCCCTGCAAGTCCTAACTCACCTGTCCTAAAAATAGGGCAAAGCAGGCAGCAGCGCTCAGTGAAACAACCTTTAGAACGCATGGATTACATTGCATGCCATTAGATTGCGGTTTTTACAACGAAAGTCGTTACAACGACTTGCACTGGAGGGCGCTATAGGACAAGGAGTAGTTTAAATTACTATCCAACACCTTCCCTACTGTACGTAGGCTGGAGTTGGAATAGTAAATTAAACTACTCCTAAGTCCAGCGCCCTCCAACGCAAGTCGTTGTAACGACTTGCGTTGTTAAAACCGCGATCTAATGGCATGCGATGTAATGCATGGGTGGTATCGTCATACATCCCAGTGCTCATCAGTCAATTTAAGGCAACAACACAACAGATGCAACCAGGATTCTTTGCGATATGAACATAACCTGCACGAACAGCTTCCTCCTTGCGTGCCCAGGATGGATTAAAGTCTGAGATAGGTAAAGCAATAAGCTGCATATAGAGAATCCTCCTGCGGGCCTGGACTGACAGGGCGTCATAAAATTAAGTTTGTGCTTTCCACAAGATGTATTGATGCGTCCAATGGCACTGGGGTGGGACTTGCTCCAAAGTTGGCAAAATCCCTTTTGAACGAGGTTATCAACACCTGCCTGTTCACCGCTTTTTTCCAGGCGGATAAAGGAGTGACTAAGGAGTGCAGGCTTTCTGCCTTGATCTGCCTTGATCTTCAAGTTGCCAATTGCCTGGCTGAGCCTGGATTGCCAGGGGGAGCCCTCTTCCTCAAAAAACCTTCCTCGGTTAGTCTTTGAGTGAATCTTCAGGGGCTCGCAAAACCCTAATGAAAAACGTTATTAGGTCCCCTGGCTTGCCAAATCTGGCCTCCCAAGGCCAAGCTCCAACCTCAACCTCACTCTTCTGGTATGCCGCGGGGCTAACAGCACTGCCTTGTATGCCTTAGTCTGTGCAGCATTTAAAAGCCTATCAAGGGTGTTGTTGCGGGGCCATTACTCAATGGTTTGCGTCAGGCATTCCCCAGTGCCTGTTGAAGGTCTGCGACAAGAGCTTCCCAATCACCCATTACTGTGGTTGGAATAGATGACTTAAAACCAAGATTTCTCGCCACCAAGGCTGACAGTTTCTCTCCTTTGATAGCAGGCCATTTGATTCTTTGGAGAATCATGTGCCGCTCTTCTCCTGTTGTTTCCACCATCGTTGGGAATGAGATTGCTGTGGGGGCGGCTAATTGCAAGATGTTGCGCAGGGGCCAGTAATTGCTTTTTTCCCTGTCGTCAATTTTAAATTCTTCAAGCCTGGCTGCAATCATGTCACTGACTAAAATATAATCGAGACGCAGCAACATGAACTTCAAAATAGCCTGCAAGTGGTGTGGTGTTCATTGCCCAGGTCTCCTGGAGGCACACAATGTCGCTGCTGGATGGAAAGTCCTGAACAGACTTGTGCTTGGTGATTTTCATGATTCTTGCTATGTTCCAGGAGATAATTGACAGTTGTTGGCCACAGGCTTCCGCCCTTACCCTGTCCCTAAACATCTGACTTTGCCTGCTGTTAGGAGTACTGCCTTGGGCCTCTATGGGGGCAGCTGAAGAAAGACATAAGTGCACTGCTCATTGATTGTTATGATAAATTATCTTGATGTCAGTTGGAGCGCTAGAACAAGTTTGACTGGTGCTGCCACCATTGTTGTTACGGTTAGTGCCCCTCAGAACAGAGGAGACCCCCTTCGCCCCATTTATGGGATTAAGAACATCCGGATATTTCTCCAGCTGAGGGGATTGGACATCTATACCTCAATCAGCCAGCTGCTGCATTTCCCCAAGAACTGCGAGTTGAAGTCACTGTTGACTGAATTCCACCAGAGTCGAGTCACCATGAGTATCCCCAGGGAGGTTCTGGAATCGTACCTGCTCCAGGCCATCTGAGTGGATTTGTGCAAGAGATGTTATATGTTTAAACGAAGAATGTTACTCCTGTTCAGAATGTCATGGTGTCCCTAGATGTGGTCTGGGAGTAAGCACAACCTCATAAATGAGTGGAGGTTTCGTTAAAGGCTGATGATTCTTTTGTTCCTGGGCCCCCATCCTTGACTGATGGTTAGGGAGCCCGGGGTAAGATGGGTCCCTAACCATCGATTTGGCGGCCGGTTATCTTTCCTGAAGTAGAAGCCTTACTCTCTATCATAATCAGTCTCTCTTCTAAGAGTATGGGGGACCCGACCGGACTTATTGGCACCTCGGAGCTTGATGTGTTAGCTCCAAAGACCTGAGTGCTAGCCTCTATCTTCGTACGCTTTGGCTCCGGTGCTTCTTTAAGCTCGGGGCCTGAGGATCCTGTAGCTTACTGAGATGGAGTGAGGTCCTCTGGCCTAGAATTGCTCCAGCTTTTGTTGACCCTGGTTTGACCTTCTGTTTAGCTGTGAAAATTGAATACAGCAGTATTTCTTTGATGTCGATTCTGAAGGAAGTGGCCCTTAGGGGCCACCCGGGTTACTTACAACCACCTGCTAGGCCTTCCCAAGAAATGAAGAGTCGGTCAGACAGTAGAGAATACAAACATATCTTTATTAGTAATACTCTGCAGAGGAGTCCAATCTGACCTGCACCCTAAGATGTCTGCCGAGGGACTGGCTCCCCAACGGCTTGCACTGCATGATCATTCCTCCAAGAACCCCCCAACCACGCCCACAGTGGAAAGTTACCGGCCTGAGCCAAACATGAACAAAGAAGGCACAGAGGATGGCTACCACCTGCCAGATGGGTAAATGCTATCTGTGATTCGAGGTCATCGTGCTGAGTCTCAGCGTCTCCCAACGTGGGAGCAGAACTACACACTTGGATAGGTATGCGAGGGCAGAATGGCCTATTCATTAGTAAGTCGGAAAACAGCCTTGAACAGAGAGAAAATAATAACGAAATACAGTGTTCTGCTGAGGCAAGCAATACGAATGATGAGGCCTAGTTCAGGCACGGCCTAAGCGGCTCAATAGGGATTACGAAATACAAAATGGAGTCACACTGGCTAACTACAGGAGAGCTGGCACGTTGCAGGGATAACTCAGTGGGTTGCATAAAGTGAATACAAATGGCGTATATTTAGCCACACACTGCTAACCTAATGTAGCATTATACAATTGCATAGCAGGAATGGGATTTTCAAATCTAACAGACCCTCCTTTTAGCAGGGGTGGCTAAATGCTTTATTAGGCTATCCGGTAGGGTCTTTACAATTCTAAGTGGAAGGAAGAGAATGCATGCTCACTTCACATTACAAGAAAGAATAAAACAGCACATGAGAATCAACATCTACTTAGTACTCAAAAATACCCTCGTCGATGAGCATGATATCCTGGATATCCTGCATCATCATTACAGAGACCTTAGTATCACGTCCTGGCAATTTAGGGGTAGGGGTGAGCTTGCTCATACAATAGGTGCAACATGATGGAAGGCAATTAATACATAGGCAACATGTGAAGATGACACCTGCGATAGCTATGAGGGCAAGTAGTATCTTCCAACCCCATGATGTCAGCGGACCCCAGAACCACCCTGTCAAGGACCACGACCCAGTATCTTGGTGAATGTCAGATGCAAGCTTGTGGAGCTTCTGTATAGCAGAATATACAGTGGGGGCGTTGTCAGGGATGTAAACATAGCAACTGCTACCGATGACGCGACAAGCTCTACCCCTATCTGCAAGAATGACGTCTAAAACCATCCGGTTTTGAAGAGCAACAAGTCTCGTAGCCTGAAGCTCCACTGTAATGTTGGTCAGTATTCCTGCCGTCATATTAATAACCCCCTCTACCACCCGGGTGAGTCGTCTAATATTGAGGCTATTGGCCATAGGGCCCCAGAAGGGTAGAATGCCTTTCATTGCGTCAGTAAACTGTTGCAAGGTCGTGTCAGTCTGGTCTATGTCCTCTTTACTAATCATCCTCTTAAACCGGGAAGCTAGGACACCTCTACGCTGTAGGCGATGAGTTTTGTGGTAGTTGGGAGGGGCTATAAAAACTGGGGGAAGGAGGTAGGAAAGGTAGCACTGCCCGGACCATCCCTCAGTGAGCCACACATAACCACGAGCACCACAAACAAAATAAACATTAGGCGGCGGGATCAAGGGCGGACTTTTGGGCATCCTCAATATAGAAGTGGTGTTGCATCTACTGTCTCCCACCTCTATGTCTCCTGCCCCTTGAACGCAAAAAGGAGCCAGTACATCTACCACTGCCAGGGGTATGGGCTTATCTTCGGTGACATTGCGGGCTTGGAAGGATTGATAATATTCTGATACATTGAACTGCGAGAACCCATCCCTGTCCATCTCTGTTCTGTTTGCATTTCTACCTCGATCTGCTGCTCTGAGGCAAGAATTCAAGAATACTCGATCAAACCACCCATTCCCGGGGGAAACGCCAGGTGGGGCCCTATGTTGGGAGTACACATTCATTGTCAAGGAACGGAAACAGGTGTGTTTTTGTTCCAAGGAGTCAACCTGAGAGAACGAGCGGATCATACTAAGTAAGGTAAACCACCCCTCACAACTATTAGCATAGGATAAGGGCATAGGCAACAGGTTCTCACTTCGATGTGTAGTAGAAGGCAGCAAACCACACACCCAACATTTTGTCGTATTATAGGCAGCATGCGTTTGGTGCAACGTCTGAATAAAAACATTGTCCTTATAGGACTTCCTGTGCTCTTCTTTATGAGGTGCTAAAGTACCAAAAATATGTTCAGGAGGGGCTGGCGTAGTACTTATCCAAGCGTGCACAGGGTATTTCTCATCTAGGACGAACCGCACCCCAAGTACAACTATCAAGGAAAGCAAAATTATTGCGACAAACACTATTTTACTCTTAGTGGACCAAGAAGACCAAACAGGCCCATCTGAAGTGGGACGCGGAGCCGCAAAGGGCTGCTCCTCATCATGGGTAGGACGACCAAAAGGATACATTTTCAAAACTTCAAAAGCAACTTATATGCGTCACAGAAAGAAAAAAAAATCACAGACTGGAGCCACAAAAATACAACCGACCAGAGGGGTACAAATCCCCCAGTGTCCTTCAGAGCCTCACTGGTAGACACCTACTGTTCATCAACGACGGTGCTATGAAGCACTCCCACGGGGGAGCTGCGCGATCGCAGCCCTTGCTGGAAAATAAATCCTCTTCTTTCAGGATAGGGCACTCTCCCTCCTTGGAAGACACCTTCAGCTAATCCTGTCCAGTGTCCAGGGCAGTGCACCAGTGTAACTCACTGTAATCTAAAGCAGGCACCTTAGGCATAGCACCTACGCCCTAAGCTCGAGTCCTTCCCTAACTCCTGGACTGTCCTACTGGCGCACTGTCCTTCCGTCGGGGCCGCAGGTTGTACCTGGCCACCCCAGGCACTTCTTCATCAACATAAAGGGGAAGAAATTCAGGCTCAGCAGGGCATTGAGACTCAGGTGACTGTTCACCAGAAGCGGGAGCATCAGGGGCGACCCTTATCTCTGGGGGGGACCGCCTCAAGTAAGGCCTCGTCACTTTCTTCGTCTGTCTGCGCCCACCTCAATCAGGCTTCAGAGAAAGGAACGAAACGGGGCACGCGCTCTCCTTCCTGGTCAGCAATTCCTTCGAGGGCCCACTGATCATACGGAAGCGGTAGAGGCACACTTTCGACATGGGATGCATGCACCCAGTGCTTCCGGCCTTCAAGCTTCACTGCAGTGCGGGTGGCGAGCAGGACAATCAGGGGCCCTTTCCACCTCGGCTCCAGGCAGTTCTTCTGTTGACATTTTTTTACCATCACAAAGTTCCCGGGTTGTAGCTGATGCCCGGGCCCCTCTGGTACTGGTTGTAGCGTGGCGTGAACCTGTTGGTGGACAGAACGAAGATCTTTAGTCAACTCATACAAATAGTCCACAAGCAGGGGGTACTCTATCTCGGAAAAGCGCTTGGGTCTTGGGATGCCCCAGACGTTGGCGGGGCACCCAAAGACCACCTCATATGGGGACAACCATGTTCTAGAATGCGCTGTCGCTCTGGTTGATAACAAAGCCAAAGGTAGAGCATCGGGCCATCGTAATCCTGTGCTTTCTTGAATCTTTGCTAACTTCAATTTGAGAGTACCATTGTACTTCTCAACCAAGCCTGCTGACTGAGGGTGGTTCGCTGCATGAAACTTCTGTCTGATATGCAAGCCTTTACACACCAATTCAATGACCTTTGAATTGAAGTGACTTCCGTTGTCACTCCAGATCACACGTGGTAATCCATAGCGCGGGAAGAACTCTTTTAAGAGCGCCTTCGCCATGGCCGTATTCACCTTAGTGGGGTAAGCCTCAATCCATTTACTGAATGCGCAAATCCCTACTAGCACATACTTCAAGTTGTTAACTCGTTCCATTTCGATGAAATCCATCTGGAGAACCTCGAAAGGGAAGGAAGGTGGTGCAAAATTACCTGCGGGTGTAGGAGTACCTTTCCCAGGATTATGTCTCAGACAAATGATGCAGTGTTTCACTAAGTGCGTGGCTACCTTAGGGATATTATCATTTCACCATACTGGGTCCAGTAGTTTACATATTCCTTTGGCACTAATGTGTGCTGGGTCGTGGGCCATGGTAACAACAGGGAACATATACGCATTGGTCAGCAACCATCTCTGCTTCCCAGACAAGTCAGTCCAACACCCATCCTCGTCCAAACGCCCTATCCTCTCCTCCCATTCTGCCAGTTCATCTACTGTTGCCTCACTCTGTATTTCCCTGACATTGTCTAATGTGTCCTCGAACAGTCCATTGTCTGGAACCCACCTAGCGAGACCTGCCACAACATCTTTTTAATCTTCGATCTAGCTGTCTCCTTAGCTGTCTGATCTGCAAAATCATTGCCCCTTCTAACATCGTCTGTTACTGCTTTGTGAGCGCTGCATTTTATTATTGCCAACTTATCAGGAAGTGTCAGTGCGGTCAACAGTCTATGTATCAATGGACCATGCTGTATGCGCAATCCATGCGAAGTCAAGAACCCTCTCTCCGCCCAGAGGCGCCCGAAACTATGGGCCACCCTAAAAGCGTACTGGCTGTCGGTGTAGACATTGACAGTCAGTCCCTCACTCAACTCACAAGCCCTAAGAAGGGCAACCAACTCTGCAGCCTGGGCTGATTGGTATGGGATACAGGATGTCTCAACTACAGTGTGTAACGTCGTGATTGCATAAGCTGCAGTGGTAGTGCCATCTGATAGTTGAAACAAGAGCCATCGACATATAGTTCCCCTTGGGGGTTAGATAAGGGAACATCAGTCAGGTCTACCCGTTCCTTCATTTCTTCCTCAGTCCGAAATAAACAATCGTGGACATCATTGTCCTTTTCTTCCGAAGGGAGGGGTAGTAAAGTGGCTGGGTTCAGAGTAGCACATCTTTTGATGGTAATGTGCGGAGCAAACAATGTTAACTCATATCCAGTGAGACGCGCACTAGTAAGGTGCTGCGTCTTTGTCTTGTTCAAAAGCGTGTCCACAGGATGGGGTACCATTACTGTGAGATCAGTATCAAGGACGAGCCTTGCTGATTGTCTGATCGAAACTGCCACCGCCGCGGCAGCCCTCAGGCAGCTCGGGAGAGCTCTGGCGACGTTATCAAGAATAGCAGAGAAATACGTGCAGGGTCTCTGCTTACCACCAAAACCCTGTGTTAGAACAGAAAGCGCGCAACCGTCCGCCTCATGTACATAAAGCACAAAAGGCTTCTGGTAATCAGGAGTACCAAGCACAGGAGCAGAGCAAAGCGCAACCTTTAATTGCTCAAAAGCCTGCTGGCATGCAGATGTCCAAGGCAGGGGTTCATGCACGTCTTTAGTGGTCAGGTAAAGGAGGGGTTTTGTTAGTAGGGAATGATTAGGGATCCAGTGCCGACAATACGAAGTTATACCTATGAACGCGCGTACCTCGCGTTGGGTCTTAGGAACAGGCATATTAGTAAAAGCAGCTATGCGTTCAGGTGTTAGTCTGCGACCCTCCTTCGACAGTAGTTGACCTAAATAGGTGACCTCCTGTCGACAATATTGAAATTTCGAAAGTGACATCTTGTGTCCATGGTGGGCCAAATGTTACAACAATTTAACTGTGGCCTCTTTACATCCATCTTCAGTGTCTGAAGCCACCAGGAGGTCGTCAACGTACTGCAACAGCACATTACCAGGGGGAAGTGCCAAAGAATCCAATTGAGCTTTTAAAGCTTGACTATAGATACTCGGACTTTCTGTATAGCCTTGTGGAGCACGGCAGAATCTAAAGCTCCTTCCGGCTATTGCAAATCCAAACAGATATCTGCTATCTGTATGGATTGGAATGCTGAAGAAAGCATTCTTCAAATCTATTACAGAAAAGAATATGGCTGACGGGGGAATCATTGTCAAGATCGTGGTAATGTCTGGGACCACAATTTTATTAACCTCTCTAAGGTCAATGACAAAACGGTATACATCAGGGTGGGCATCAGAGGAATCCAAAGGTGTCTTTTTAAGTATAGGCAGGATAGGGCTATTACACACATTCGCTACTGTCTCTTCAATCACACCAGACTTAATCAAATCCTGTATTATTTGCAAAAAGGCCTTTTCTCCTGCCTGGGATATCTTGTACTGGGGAATACGCGGCAATTTAGCATTGTCTTTCATCTGTATAGAGACCGGTGGGATCTGGAGTAACCCCACATCCGTGTCTCCTGTAGCCCACAGTGTACGTGGCACATCCTGAAACTCAGCGGGGAGGGGGGCATCTTTTGCGAGGTATTGTTTGGCACGGGCCACATGCAGTCCAATAGTCATGTAAACACCGTCTGGGGAACAAAAGATTGTCGCATGCAACCTTTTCAACAAATCCAACCCTAACAAATTTTCCCCACAATTTGACGTTAATAGAAATGGTGAATCAACTGTGAAGGGGCCAATAGTCAAAGCAAGAGGTTTGGAAATGGGGCTGACAACCGGCATGCCTGAGAAACCCACCGAAAAATTATTTTGGCAAGACAGAGCTGCCCCCGGGACCAGTGAACGGGAAACAGAGCTATTCATAGCCCCTGTAGCAACTAAGAATTTCTCGGTTGTACCATGTAGATCTGCAGTGATATAAGGTCTGCACTGATCTACAGGCACCGGAACTGGTCCCTCACCCTGTCCTTGGCTGTCCTAGCTGTGAGACATCCCCATTACTTCGTCCATGTCATAATCGTCCTGCTAGTACTGTCTCCCTCGGGGGTCGTCGAAGTAGTTCCCGCTCTGTCTATTAGATGATGTGTTCTCTGATCGCATGTCCCCGCGACCTCCTCCTCCCCGTCCATGTCCTCCAAACCCCCCACCTCTTGGGGCCTCACCTCTCTGAGACAACTCCGGGCACTCATTCCGCCAATGTCCCTCCTGCTTACAATATGCACATTGATTGAGCCCAAGGGGTACGTTTGAAGAACCACCCCTGTTAGTCCGGGGCAGCCACTGGGCCGAACCCGAACCTCTTCCTCTCGCAACTTGCTGCATCAACACCCTCGTCTTCAAATCCTTTGACTTCTTTTCCACCGTCTCTTTGTCCTCATTCTCTCTATGCTCGTAGTACTGTGCCATACTCAAAATTACTGATGGGGAAGAAGTGCTCCAGGTGCTTTCTGAAGCCTGCAACCTAGTCGTAATCTCAGGAAGCAAGTTGTTAACAAACCTGCTGACAAACAACCGGACACCACCTGCCACTGACAGATCCTGGCCACTAAAGTCGAGAAACACCCCTTCAAATCTAGTGAAGAAGTCAGACACACTCTCGTCCTTCTTCTGTCGACATGCAGTCAAGTTGTCCCAATCCACCCGTCTCGGCGGGATAAGGGAATGCATATAGGTGATAATGCGACCCGGCAGAGCCAATATCTCCGCCCTCGGCTTGTCACCGGGCTTGCGGTCCTTATCCCACACCCTGATTTGATCCCATGTTCCTCCCAATTCTACAACATGATCCTGTGTATGGACCTGCCTCCAAATATCCACCGGTACCAACAAACCAAAAAACAACTCCATATCTGCTAACGTCATCACTGTGGAGGAGGCCGCCTCTGTCAACTCTTTATAATACGCAGTCGGGTTTTTTCGAGGGTCTGGCAACTGACTTTTAAGGGATATTACCTCACTCCTCTTCCAAGGAGTATAGATCCACTGTTCCTGAAACCAAGCATCAACTCGTGGCCTAATTACAGTATTCGTGGAGTCGCGCAGTTCTGGTATTTCAGGATGATAAATGGGATGGACCTCCCTCATGGGGCACTGTGTCACTATCGTCGGAACCTTTTGGAGCAATCTGCCCCGATAACCCACCAACGTTGTTACATTGCTAAAAACTTCATTAGGAGCCATACCTGCAGCATATACCCTGTCCCGTATGTCATAGATGATCTGCGGCGCAACACCCTGGAAACACTGCTCCCACAGTCCTATTAGCGTGGCCGACATGTGCTTAAGGGCATGCTGCTGTATGAAGGGCTCATAATCTTTCATCACACTCCACACATCCTCCACACTATAGATCAGACTCCGAGCCCACTGAGCCGCCTGATTTGCCACCATTTGCTTCTCCTCATCACCCACAGCAGAACGCATCAACACTTTGTCCCACGGTCTCGTGCTGCCGCTCAATTCCCTTCATGTATCCTTCGTACAGGTGTCTCACCATACTGCAGTGCTTGGGGTGTCATACTAGAGGGAGAAAGAGCAGATGAGGAGACAGGTATCATCATGTAAGGAGACAATGCTGTAGGGGTGAAAGGGGGTGTAGCAGTAGATACAGAGTCAGTAGACGGAACAGGAGAGCTAACGGCTCCCGCCTCTATCACTGGCGTGAGCAGAGAGGAAGCAGGCGGGGCTGGGGCCGAAGCAGTTTGACTAGGGGCCAAAATACTAGGAAGATCGGCACGAGAGGCCGGGGACTGAGATGTGGGGACCCTCGGGTATATCCGCTCAGGAGCATAAGGTGGAGGGGGGCGAGAATCCAATAGCTCTTCAACGAAAGCATCACCTTCCTCTCTAGTGACATAACATTTATCTGTCTGCAATCGAAACTTTCTATCTGCACATTCTATGCCTTTCTCTATCTTTTCCCTTTCATAGGCCACTGCTTTCTGCGTTCTAGTTTGCGTCTACCTCTTCCGAGCCTCTTTCTCTGCTCTGATGCGCCGCTGCTTTGCTTCCTTCTGCCATACTCTTAGGGAATCAAACATTGACTGTCTGCTCCTTTTGACGAACAATTTGTCCTGCAAGAAATTTCATTTTTGCTCATCAAATGAGCCAGTAAGGGGCCATTGTAACTCAGCATTGTCCCTCGTATGTTTATTCCACAATGTGCTAAACATAATATGGCCAATACCGTGCTTGACGTATACATCAAAATTTGGGGTACCCTCCGGAGGCGCAGGCTGACTCTCTTCCAATCGTGCCTCAGTAGAACAACACCGACATCCAAAACACCCCAATTTGCTTAAACAAGGCATCTTAATATAAGACACATGCACTGTCCCTAACGGACAAGTATAACACCAGCAACTGTAATATAAAGAAAAGATAAATAATAAAAATTATTCAAAAACCAAACCAAATGGTCCAAAGACCACTCACTACAGTCCGGAGACTGTACCAAGTTCAAGAAGACAGGCTCTAGCCCCAGACCTTTTCAAGCATTGACCAAATTACCAGTTGGCCTGGCAGATTGTTCACGAACAGTCACAGACCTTTTTCAAGCGCGGACCAAATTTCCAGCTGGTCTGGTAAACTGCTCACAAACACTTTGTGCCTTTTTCAAGGGTCCGCAGACCCACCAAGTTCAAGACAAGAAAGCCCGAAGACCGTACTAAGACACAGCCCGTCGACTCGTCCCGTTCAAGCAAGGCAGTCCGAAAACTGCACCTAGACAGTCCAGAGATTGTACCAAGACACAGCCCGTAGGCTCATGCCGTTCAAGAAAGGCGCCATTTTTCCAAGAATCCAATCACTCACCTGGTGCACACAGGTCGAGTCAAGTTATTCTCCACTGCCGACTCTTCGGACCAAACGGTCAACTCCAAGGTTTCGCCTTCTCAGGACCCCAGCCGGTGACCACCAGACGTGGAGGCACCTGATCAGACGGGCGGGGCAGCTGCGAGAACCAAGCTCGATCGTGTGGGGTACCCCTATCCGCCCGACCGACCAGACGCAACCCCGACCCTGCAACCCGATTACGGGCGAGCTGGATCACCTTGCGGGGTCCCTGTTCGGGCGCCAACTGAAGGAAGTGGCCCTTAGGGGCCACCCGGGTTACTTACAACCACCTGCTAGCCTTCCCAAGAAATGAAGAGTCGGTCAGACAGTAGAGAATACAAACATACCTTTATTAGTAATACTCTGCAGAGGAGTCCAATCTGACCTACACCCTAAGATGTCTGCCGAGGGACTGGCTCCCCAACGGCTTGCAATGCATGATCATTCCTCCAAGAACCCCCCAACCACGCCCACAGTGGAAAGTTACCAGCCTGAGCCGAACATGAACAAAGAAGGCACAGAAGGATGGGCTACCACCTGCCAGATGGGTACATGCTATCTGTGATTCGAGGTCACCGCGCTGAGTCTCAGCGTTTCCCAACGTGGGAGCAGAACTACACACTTGGATAGGTATGCGAGGGCAGAATGGCCTATTCATTAGTAAGTCGGAAAACAGCCTTGAACAGAGAGAAAATATTAACGAAATACAGTGTTCTGCTGAGGCAAGCAATACGAATGATAAGGCCTAGTTCAGGCACGGCCTAAGCGGCTCAATAGGGATTACGAAATACAAAATGGAGTCACACTGGCTAACTACAGGAGAGCTGGCACGTTGCAAGGATAACTCAGTGGGTTGCATAACATGAATACAAATGGCGTATATTTAGCCACACACTGCTAACCTAATGTAGCATGATACGAGTGCATAGCAGGAATGGGATTTTCAAATCTAACAATTCCCGGGATGAGTCTGTTCAAGGTAGATCGCAGTATCGACCTTCTTTTAACTTTAGCCTTTTTTTTGCTGCTTCCTCAGCATTTTCTTAGCTCTCCTAGATAGAGGGGCGTCTAGCGGCACAGGACTGACCTGTGCCTCCGAGTCATGGCTATTCCTTTTGAGCTCAACCACAGCAGTGAGGCTGGCCCCCAGATGGACGGTTGGTACTTCAAGCCATGACGCTGGGCACTAGTGGCCCCGAGTAGAGTTGTAACTGGTGCAAGCATTTGTTATTGGGCTTAGAGAGGGCCTGTCTTCACCTGTTGGAGCCTGCATCTGGTCATCCGGAGCTGTTGATCGGCAGTTGCCGGATTGCACTCCCTCCCCCTTGATATCGCTATGATTTCCCCAAAACTCTCGGGGAGTGTGGCCCACTTATCGATTATTGCTGCACATGAACAGGAACAAGACTTTGTGGCCAAGTTGCTAAGGAGTTTCTCTTACATTGACTCCATCCTGGAACTTAAGTTCAACAGGCGCTGCGCAATCGATTGTAAGAGGTCTACTTGAACCTCCATTTTTGTGGACTGCCATATTAGGGCTCTTGCTATGGTGTTTTGGGCCGCATTTGTGGCCCACTAGGTGGTTGCTTCTGGCTGATCTGTTTCCCCAACCGTGGAGAAGTCCAGAATGGGTCTTGGGCTTGGAGATGCTTGAAAAAACTGGGTAATGAGACCTGTTTGAGATGGCTTAAGTGGAGGTCTCATTGCTTGCTGCGGCTGGACTGTGCTCTGTGTGACCCTTTTGATTTTAGGCGGTGAGATGACTTTCTCCTCTGGGTCTTTGTCTGGGCGAAAGGTGGACATCTTATTGTACGCCATCTTGCTGTGGCATAAAATCCTTAAGAGTGCTGCTGGGGGATTGAAGTGCAATCAGTACTAGGAGGGACATACACTGGCTTGCCAGATGTGGCCCTCTTAAATCTTGATAATGCCACCTGTTGGCTTAATAGGCCAGTCCTACAAGGTCTGAAAACCCACACTCCCTTGTGCTGTAGAGCCCCAGAGTTCAGTGGGATAATTTCCAGGTTCCTCTGCTTTTCTTCAACTGCTATGCCTGCTACTACAGGGAGGGCGTAAGTGAAGGTGAGCTCCGCCCGTCCCCACTGCCACCTGCCGGCCTCGGATGTTCCCTGCCGGAGCGAAGGCCGAGGACACTGCTGCTGGGCAGAGTGGGGCTCTCCGAGACGCTATAATCTGGCCCAGACCTAGCTGGGTCGCATCCGTGGAGTCATCGGGGCACACTCTCAATGGCAGCGTACTAAAGCCGCAGCGCTTGCACCACACACCGAGGAAGAGCTGGGAGGCTTGAGCGGCCGGATCCGAGCCCCGCAGACCCCCATTGGTGCAGGAAAATAAACATGCCAGGCCAAGTCCCACTTATTGGGGCTTCCAAGGAGCAAAACAGGCAGAACAGGGCAGAACAGGTTCCTAGCTTCCTCGCTGCCACACCACTCTCTCGATCGGCCGAGTCTCTGGGCGGTTGTGGCCGCTGGAACCTTCCGCGTGGCACCCCTGCTCACCCCAGAACAGACCTCAACAGTTGAGCTTCCCAGGGAGCCGAGCGCGGCAAGCAGCGACCCCATAGTGCTCCAAGCGCTGCTGTGCTGCAGAGTCTCCTGCCGCGCCTCTCTCACTCACAGTTCTGCATTTAAGCAAATACAGTGCAATTAGTACCCTTCAGAAGTCAGCTTCAGTGAAATAACAGTTTCAGCCACAGTGATCCGCATCTGTAATAGAACTCAAAAAGTATGTCAATGTCTTCACTGCAAAGTAGGAACAAATGCAAAGCACAACAAGCATTTGCAATGCAATAGGTCTCGCATATACGCGAGTTTGAGCTATTGACATTGTAAATGACAATGCCTTTTATTTTTGTTTTAGTTTTTAAAACATAAATAAAGGCATTGTCATTTACAATGCCAATAGCATGAACTCGTAAATGCGAGACCTATTGCATTGCAAATGCTTGTTCTTCTTTCTTTCTTAGGTATTCCACCTTTTCAAAGAAAGTCAATGAAACAGAAGAGAGATTAAAACAGGACAAAAGCCTCTGCTAGTGTTACGAGGAACAGGAGATGAAATAATCCCTTCAATTCTCATTACGGGAGGGGGGCGGGGTTTGCTGGTGTTCCAACCCAGGCAGGCGCGCAACGCCCATTGGGCTCAAAGGACTTCAGCCCCTCCCCCCCCCGTCGTGTGTGTCAGCCCGGGCTGAGACAGCTTCCCGGGCACACACACAGCCGCACCGAGTACTTCACAGGTCTTTAAAAGACCATTTACGAGGGGCGTGGCCAAGATGGCGGAGTGAGCGGACGTGTTTTCTCCGTGCTCCACTCCCGCCAGGCCTACTGCATTTACTATCACACTTCCAGCCAGCAATTTCCCCCATCGGAGGCTTCCTCCCTGCAGGGGGCAATCCGGAGGGTGCAGAGGACCGCCCTTGCACGCCCGTGGCGGCTCACCCGGGCGACACCGGATCGGCTCCCAGCTTTGGCACCAGAAACGGAGAGGGGCAGGGCCTGCCGCACTGCCGCCTGATGGGCTACCGCTCCACGGCGCTGCCTCGCCGTTCCCCCAGCTGGACCCCCGAGCAGGTCCTAGCCCCAGACGTGGCCCGGAGGCACGGGCGGTCTCCAGCGACTACTTCCTGGCCCGGACGCTCCCCGGGGGGTGAACGCGCAGATCCTGCATCGGCCCGGAAGCGTGGCCGGGACGGCCTCCGACACACGCAAGCCAGCGGACCCGCGGCGGGTGACTGTATCGGCCGCCAACGGTGAGAGAGGCACCACCTGACTTCCAGGAGCGCAAGGCAAGTGATTGCGGGGTGCGGGCAACCCTGAGCCCTGCACGCATCCCTGTTGGGGCCCCTGGCCTAGCTGAAGGTCGGTCGCGGCCTACACTGGGCCAGTGGAGTGGGGGAGGGGCCCCGGGAAGGCCTGCTGCATTTGCGGACATCGACGCCTTTGATTGTGGAAGTGTGGCGGCATCCTGTGGAGTCAACTCCATGGCTCCCTGGGTAGTGGGAGAGCGGGGCCTGCAGCTGTGGCCCCCTGGAGGTGTGTAGGCCGGGGAACCCGCACGGGACGTAACGGCAGGTGGTGCCTACTGTGGTGGGGAGCGGCCGGAGCCTCCTGCCCCTGGCCGGCCCCCCTTTGATCGCCTCCCCGTTTAGATTGGCAGAGGTCTTTTCTGCAAGCCAGCCGTTGCCGGGCGTGGGGCCACCTTGCCAGAACTCTTCGCGAGCAGTGCTGATGGTCGATAGGGGGACAGTTTAACCTGCTGCGTCAGTGACCTGCGAGGTTCCCTCCCTGCTGTCTCTAAGGCAGGGCCGCCCCGAGGTGGAGTGTGGAGGCGACCGGTTCCCGTCGCCACCTGCAGTGGATATTGAGAGGCTGACCCTACCTGTGGCGGGGGTGAGGCACGGCCTGCACGACACAAAGGCACAGCGACTAACCTCGTGGGAACTGACACGCTCCTTCGCTCTCCAGCGATTGCCCACCACCGTCTTCCCTCTCTGATAGCTCTATACGACTCCTGGCCGGTCCGGCCCTCTCACCTCGCGATGGCTGTGGCCAAAAACAAAAAGGACAGATCTGTGAAGGACCTCCTCTTGAAAGCTGCGGGGGACGTTCCGAGATCTGGGGGGACGCCTGCTGGTGAGGGCCCGGACAACGCGGTCACTAGGGAGTTTTTTAAGTCCCTGTTCGCCTCACAGAGGGAGGATATCTTAGCCATCAAAACCAACCTGCAGGCGAATCTCCGGGAGGTTCAGAGGGATGTGGACGTGGTAGAGGAGCGGGTTGCCGCCCTGGAAGATTCTACAACTGCGAGGGACGAAGAGATCATGGCGCTCCAGCAAGAAGTCCTGCGACTGCGGGATCAGCAGCTAGACCTCCAAACCCACTCCGAGGACTTAGAGAATAGGTCACGGAGGAACAACATTTGCATCCGCGCGGTCCCCACGGGGCGGAAGGGGAAGACCTCATCGGATATGTGCAGGACCTTTTCCGCCTGATCTTAGGCACCTCAGCGGAGTCTACAGTTAAGATTGACCGCTGCCACCGAGTTGGTCCGCCCCGTCAGCCGAACCGTCCCCATGCTGACATTCTGATATGTGTCCACAACTATACGGTGAAGGAGGAGATCCTCAGGGCGGCCCATTCCAGTCAGCCCCTTCAATTCAGGGATCACTCCCCTCAGCTCTTTCAGGACCTGGCTGCTAGCACTCTTCAGAAGAGACAGGACTTCCGCCCTATCACTAACCATCTTCGCTCACAGAACATTTCTTACGCCTGGGTCCACCCCTTTCGCCTCATCTTCCGCCTTGATGGAAAATTGCACCAGATACCTTCCTTGTCCGAGGCCTATAGGGTGTTGAAGTTGTCTCCCGACGAGCTGTCGTCCCATTCAGATGCCTCGGAGCGAGAAACTGGAAGAGACTGGACCTTGACAGGGCCGAATACGCGGTGTTGCGACTGAAACATAAATACTACGTTGGCTCTAATAAGGGCGTTCGCATGCTGGCACATTGCCTCCGCGGTCAGCGGCAGTCGCAGGTGGTGAGGGCGGTGCGATGGGCCCAGGGAGTGGAAGTCAGGGACGACTCGGACATTGCAGCAGCCTTTCGGGCCTTTTATGCGACCCTCTACTCCGCCGAGTCCTCTGCTCTTGCGGATCCTCACAAATATCTGCAGGGCGCAGCGGTTACTCCTCTTCCGGCCCACGAAGCGGATGGGTTGGAGGCTCCCATTCGGATTGAGGAGGTGGTCTCTGCCATCGCTCGTCTGAAACCCCTGAAGGCGCCAGGCCCTCTTTTATAAGATTTATTGTATGGAACTTGCCCCACTACTCACCCGATTATTTAATTCCTTTGCTGACACCGGCACCCTCACGTCCTCTACGCTCCAGGCGACGATCTCTGTCATCCCCAAACCAGGGAAGGATCCATTGTCCTGTGGCTCCTACCGGCCGATCTCCCTGCTGAACATAGATGCAAAGTTATTCTCGAGCATCCTGGCTTATAGACTCAACCCTCTCATGCCTGGCTTAATTGACCCAGACCAATCGGGCTTCATACCGAGCTGACAATGTGGGGACAACACCAAACAGCTATGTCATCTGATCGACAAAGTGCACACGTCAAAGGAAGAAGCTCTGCTGCTGGCAGTGGATGCGGGGAAGGCCTTTGACCGGGTGCACTGGCCGTATTTGTTTGCTACCTTGGAGCGCTTCAGGGTAGGGCCCAAGTTCCGCAAATGGGTGGCTAGTATTTACAGCGCCCCCACCGCGGCGGTTGGGGTTAATGGCCTGCTTTCTGGGGACTTCGCGGTGGAGAGGGGCACCAGGCAGGGGTGTCCTCTCTCCCCACTGCTTTTCGCCTTATATATGGAGCCCTTTGCCCAGCGGCTCCGGGATAATCCACAGGCGAAGGGTGTCCCTTTTGGGGCTGACCACCACTGAATTAGCCTTTACGCGGATGACGTCATATTCTCGATGGCTCACCCCCTGACCTCTATGCCGGCCATAGTATCAGCACTGCAAGCTTTCGGTCTGGTCTCTGGCTTTAAAATGAACTTGCAGAAATCACAAGTTCTGAACCTTACCGCGAAGCACACTACTGTGGATGCATTGCGGGCCCGATTCGACTTTGATTGGGTGTCGGAGGGCATCTCATACTTGGGGTTGGTTCTTCATGGTAGTCTGGCCAAGACGGCGGAGTCGAACTATGCCACTCTCCTCTCACGTATCCGGAAAGACCTCTCCCAATGGCGGCGGCTACCTTTGTCCTGGCTTGGGAGATTGGCAGCGGCAAAAATGAATGTTTTGCCCCGGGCCCTCTATCTCTTTCAAACTCTCCCTTTAGCGCCCCCGCCGAAAATGCTCTTGCACATCCAAACGGAAGTGGAACGCTTCATTTGGGGCCCGATCACGCCCAGACTGCAGAAATCGCTGCTACGACGACCTAAGAAGGAGGGGGGTCTGGCTGTGCCCAACTTCACCCGCTATTATCAGGCCTCGCTACTGCGTTACCTTGTGGAATGGAACCATCCCATGACGGAAGAGCACTGGGTGTTTATGGATCAGACGGTGGCTGGTCGGCATCTATGGAGAGAGGTCTGGCTGCCTCGCTCAGCGCGCGCCTGGGGACTCTATTCCTCGCCAGTCACCCGCCCAACTATGATGGTCTGGGATAGAGTGTCTAAATGGGCTAATCTCACCACGTTTCTCTCCCCCATGTCCCCAATTTTTTCAAATCCCGATTTTCCTCCCGGGATGGGTAAAGGGGTTGGCCCACGGTGGGTAGAAGGCGGGTGCAAGCGCCTAGGGCATCTCTTTGACCACCAGGGTCGCATTCCCTTTAAGGAGCTTCGAGAGGGCTACGGCCTCGCGCGGATTCAGACCTCTTTTTCTATACCCAACTGCTGCATTGGACATCCTGTCCCCTGGTCCGCCCTCTGGTCAATAGACCGTTCCTTCCGTTTGAAAAGTGGCTCGTCCTGAAGAAAGATGATCGCAAACTTATCTCTGAACTGTATACCTTCCTCACGAAAGGTGCTCAGGGGGTTCGCTAGGCAGGGCAGAAGCGGTGGGATGCTGAATTAGGGCATTCCCTTTCTGATAAGGAATGGGAGGATATTTTTTATAGGTCACACCACTTCGCACACTCTATGGGACATACAGAGACCGCATTTAAGATTGTATCCTACTGGTACTATACTCCGGCCCGCCTAACTAAGTGGAACTCACAGTGCGATGGCCTTTGCTGGAGGGGGTGTGGGAGCCCTGGCACCCTCTCGCATTTGCTGTGGAATTGCCCAAAGCTTACGCGGTATTGGGAGAAAATTCTCGATGAAATTGACAGAGCCTTTGACACTGCCATTCCGAGATTCCCCGCCTACACTATCTTAGGGCTACCCAATGCATTGACCTTCCCCCTGCGCTCGATCAGGGGTAGGCAGATTGCCCTGGCCTTGAACGCTGCGCATCAGGTCCTTCTAGCAGGCTGGAAGACGGACAGGGTCCCCGACCACTTCCAATGGGTGCATCAATTGTGGTCCCTTCTGGGTATGGAGTGCTTGTCTATGGCTACTCTCGGGGACAAGTCCGACTATGCCAAGATCTGGGCCCCCTTCATCTCCATCCTATCCTCGGAGTTCCGTGAGCTATCATGCCCTGCCTATTTAAGGCTTTTGAAACTGATTCCTGAGGGTGGGGAGGGAGGCTAGCAGAGGGGATCACGGTAGACCTCACTTGTTACCCTGGCACCTGGCCACTTCCCCGTAGAACACACACGATCTTTTGCCTATACTTCTGGCTCACCGAGGGAGATGAGGGGTGGGGGGCGGGGGTGGGTGAAGGGGTCTATTGGGTAGGTTTTGGGGATGTTCTTGTTCTTTTTATTCTTTGGTTTTCAAAAAGCAGACGCACTTGCCTCAAGGGGACTTTGGAGTGTCATGGGTGCATAATCAGATATCAGTGTATGTTGGATAAGATTCATCTGTTGCTCCCTTCTTATAGTGCGGAGTTTGTCCAATGCCACTCATTTTCAAACGCGGCCGGCCCGGTTCGGGTTGTAGGCAGCATGCTGGGTTAACTCCTGCCTGTTTCACGTTGGTTTCATGTGCCCTGTTTCTTGCCTTTCCAACGACGCAGCCGGCCCATTGGGTTGTAGGCAATGTGGCGCTCTTTTCAACGTGTGAGTTCTGCCAATTAAATCAATTTAATTCTAAAAGACCATTTACTTGTTAACGAAGCTTTGTTGTTCTTTCACCTCTTTTTAGAGCCCCTGCATCTTCACTCTGCCGATTGCTGGAAGAATTAGCCCCCCCCCCCCGAAATGTTTATTAGCCCCCCCGAAATTTCACTCTAGTTGCGCCTCTGAACCCATCGACCCATGTATTTCCATAACGAGGATCACTGCTCCAAACGTACACCGTGTTCCATGACACAGCGTGCAACAATGGAAGAACTCTTGCAAGGGACAGTAAGTGAGGCAATGGTTTGTAATGCGGGTTGCCACAGCATGCCCAGGGCCTGTTGTTCTTCTGATAGGACTGCAGTAGTTTCGTCATCCACTGTGTAAAAACTGAAAGGGTGCAAAGTCAGTCAGTCAGTCAAGTAACTTTATTCGATTCAAAAGAATCATAAAAGTTTACAAAAATTCATACATTCATTTTAAAATCCAGAGAATTTCCAAGATACAAATGGTTTATACAGACAATACACAAAAATTGGTGCCAAGTTACATAAAAAACAATAAAAACTATTCATGATTCATATCGTTTCCTTATTAAAAAAGCAATTCTAATAAAACTGAGCACAGAGCTACAGATAGTGGCGGTTGATAATGACCTCAAATACTCAAAGCCTTCTTTGTAGGTACAGGGACGAATATCCCTCAGAATAGGTTTAATAAAACGGGCTCTTGGAACTTTATAGAGTAAACAGAAAAACATAAAGTGCATTGTGCTCTGTTGGGCTGCATTATTACATGGGCAAGGGGGAAGTCTCTCACACCATCCCCCTTGTTTCGGAAAAGCCACATGAAAGTTCAGTGTATTTAAACGAAATCTCGTCATTAAGAAACGCCAATGAGTCTTAGTAGTAAAAGACAAGTAAATTGTTGTTGTTTTAGGGCTCTGTAATCAGCTATATTGCTATCTTGTCTAGACAAACTTAAAACAGTGTGATATGCATTCTTAATAACCATCTTCATGTTAGATTGAATAGACTCTGGGTTTTCATAAAAATTTCCAAGACCTATCTTATAAAAGGTTTCTTTGACATAGCGCAACCGTGGAACCGCCATTGCATTGTCGAGGTTCATACAATCTCTTAAAATACTTCTTGAAAATAACAGGTCCTCTGAGATCCAAATTTTCCCCCATAAGAGCAAGGGTGAGATATGGATTCTATCACTTACATATTCTAAAACCCACCTCAGAGGGACAGAATACGGTTGGAGAACTACTAGGAATAGATAAGAGGCGTTTTAAAAATGTATTCTCCAATATTTGGATCTGGGCACTTTTATGATATCCCCATACCCCTGCCCCATAAGTGGCTACTGACAAACAGTTAGACTTATACAATGTTTTCAACTCAGCTATCGGCTTATGACCAAGTTTACTAGCAAAGCGAATGTGAGTTCTGCCAATTAAATCGATTTAATTCTAAAAGACCATTTACTTGTTAACGAGGCTTTATTGTTCTTTCACCCCTTTTTAGAGCCCCTGCATCTTCACTCTGCCGATTGCTGGAAGAATTAGCCCCCCCCCTGAAATGTTTATTAGCCCCCCCGAAATTTCACTCTAGTTGCACCTCTGAACCCATCGAACCATGTATTTCCATAACGAGGATCACTGCTCCAAACGTACACCGTATTCCATGACACAGCATGCAACAATGGAAGAACTCTTGCAAGGGACAGTAAGTGAGGCAATGGTTTGTAATGCGGGTTGCCACAGCATGCCCAGGGCCTGTTGTTCTTCTGATAGGACTGCAGTAGTTTCGTCATCCACTGTGTAAAAACTGAAAGAGTGCAAAGTCAGTTTGGTAGTCAGACATGTTATAGTTACCATCGTGTAAGTTCTCCTCACGGTTGCAGTGGACAGATGGAAGCCTATTTTCCTGGGTGTTTGTATACAATCCTAAGGTGAAAGGGGAGAGGAGTTGGCCTAACGGCTAGGGCGGTCGACCTAGAGTCTGGGGAACCGGGTTCGAGTCTTGGCAATGACGCTGAACATCCTGTGATTCTGGGCAAATCACTTAATCTCCCCATACCTAACAAAAAAAAAAAAATGAATGTGTCCTCATGTAATGCAGCTGGTGCTCTGTAAAGCGCTCTGATACCCGATGCCTTCAGGTCAAGTTCGCGCTATATAAAACTTCGTTAAAAAAAAAAAAAAGAAAGAAATAAGGTATGTTTCGATGCAATGCCATATACTTGCTTTTGAACGAATGGTCTTTTTGTGAGAACGTACCACATACATTTCAAGGTAAAAATATCAATGTTTTCAACACATCCAAGTGAAGACGGAGTTTTTGAGTCTTTCAATGAGGAACATTATAGCCCAAAGGCCTCCACGTGCAATATGCTTTATTGTTGGGTGGCACCTCCACAGTGAACAAGAAAACAAAATCGATCAGCAACGATGGTGTGCGACTGTGGAGTGGGTACCATAAGTTTGATTCTCTGCAGGACTGTCTCGGACTTTCATACTTCCAAAGCAGATAAGTGTATATAGTTAAGCAGAGTCAGCCATGTTTATGTGCGGACAATACAAATGTTTGGTGCTATTATTCTCTTTATTGCTACATGCCTGAGATCCGCATCCCCTGAGGGATCCGAGCCGTATGCCCCCCGGCGCCAGCTGTGAGGGACAGACGTGAATGGAGCACCCCAGCGGCTGCCTGGAATCTTCCGGACACACCGAGCCCTTGCAGCTGCTCCGCATGAAAAGCCGCTCTGTATTAATAACTTCCTGCAGGAGGAAGCAAAAGGCAGAGAGGGTAACGACTCCTAGCAGCCCTGGCGTGTTGGGGCCCGGCTGCGCGATGCTGAAGTGCTTTTAGCGTTCATCTGGGCCAGTGTACAGCCATCCGGCCGACCCCCCTCTTCGGAAGACCTTAATTCAATTTCCGCTCTGGACTGGCGTGGCAGCATCGCCCACCACCTCACTGGGTCGGCTTTGTCGCGGTGTACCGTAGAAGGCCTGGATGAATGGCGCGTGCTCATGTGCAGATGTGCACAGTCCAAGAGTAATCCTCAGCACACAGAGCCTAGCGTAAACACCTCAAGAGAACAACTTGTTCCCAGACCGCCAGAAATGACATCACAAGCGAATGCCTGCAGTTCGTACTGTGCCGTCAGAAAAGCACACAGAAATAAACACACATTTTCAAACATAAAAACCCGACCTCACACAAAAAAAACCACACATTCATACAATACTAAAAAAAGCCTACCATACGTATCCCTAGCTCCGTTGAGTTGCTATCAGACCGCACAAATAAGCATGCTTACAAATTAACAAACATATGCTTAGAAATTAGAAGATGGCTACATATTATACAAAAGCAAATTTACGTGTTATTTTAACAAAGCTTACCGCTCCGTATGGGGACGGGCCGTTAAAAAAACAGATAGCAGAAAAAAACACAACAATACCAAGTTACAAAATAACATCATAGCTATTACAACTATTGAAGCTACCGCTATGTTAAACAACTAGACACAAATGGTAAAAAAAAGTGCTTACCAGGAATTAAAAGACACCGTCTAACACCGCAAGTAAAAGATCCAGTCCGGGTGGGCGGGGCCAAAAGGAGACAGGGCGGTAACAAGGAGGGACTAAGAAGCCTCCTTTACAATAGAAAGACAGCGTTTAGCATGCACAATGACGCAAACCAATTAAAAGAAGGGGCGGGGCTTAATCACCACTTCTGAAATCTCCTCGATTACAAGAAGCCTCGCAGAGCGAGCAGCGCATGCACGCTGCAACGCTAGGCGAGACCTAAAAAGGTTTATCACCCAGTTTCCGCCTCTTTTCCTCATGTCTCGAGCCTCCAGTCCCAGCACCACTTAATGCACGTATATATGCTACTTTCAGGTAGGAATAGAAGTTGGTGTGTCTATGGTGAGGCTCGTGTTCATTAGTGGCTTGTGCAGATAAATATGTTTGGAGGGGGCTCCATATGCCTTTTGGCCGTGAGGATATTGTAAGCATCAATGAATAGGTTTCTATTCCATCTTTGCTAACTGTCAGGCCTATGATCCAGTCAGTTGCTCTCGGAGTGTTGCAGCTTCAAACCAGTATATTGCAACCCTACGTTTTGCAAAGAGCAAAGCTATAGCTGTGAAATGTCTGATTCCTTTGGGTATGTCTTTGACATATCCTAATAGTGTTACAAGCGGATGGGGTGATAGGTGATAATCTATCATTTGGGCCAATAGTGCAAGAGCTCCCCCCCTCCCAGTAAGATTGAAGTGAAGGGCACTCCCAAACCATGTGGTGAAAACCTGCATGTTCTGCACCACAATGGCTACTGACAGGTCTATACAGTGCTGGCGAACTGGTGTACTGTACGCCCTGTGTAAATATTTGAAGCGGAGGAGTTAATGGCGATGATTTAAAGATCTTATGCCCGTTTGAGCCCAGCAGTATTTCCATTACAAATCAGATAAAGGGACGCCTAAGTCACACTCCCATGCTTGTCTGGCTGGCATGGCCCTGATAACTCGATGCTGCGACATACTGGCATATAGCCATCTCATTAAAACAATGGAGGTTATTGGTTGTGTTAGCAGGAAGAAGTTCATCGGTTCAGCCGTATAGCCCAGGATCTTTTCCTGATCTATACTGCGGAGTCTTGCAAATGTAAAAATATCTAATTCTGTAGGGTTGCCTCGGGCCTGGAATTGTTGTAGCCCCTCCACATAATAGGTGACCTTACTCATATAAGGCCGTCTTACGCAGGGTTCTCTGTAGAGTTCTTTCTAAGGTAAGTGACAGGGGTTGTTTAAAAGGGGGGATTGCCTAGGAGAATAAGAAAGGGGTCCCTGCTCTGCGACCCAGTGTGTGCCAAAACCAGCTTGTTGTAGCAACCGTTCGCACCTCTCTTTGGGGCCTTGGCTGCCGCTGGGGAATAACTGACGTCAGAGGTGTGCCCTCGACCTGTTCCCATTCAAGTTTCTGGTAGGGGAGGTACTCAGGATGGTACCAATGAGTTAAATAGTGGCACTGTGCCACATAATAATACAGTTCGAAATCGGGAAACTCAAAGCCCCCACGCTCGTACAGGAGGGTCAATGTGTTCCAGCATATGCCAGCGGCCCGCTGGCCTAGAGAAAGTTCATCAGTAGGGATTTGAGCATCTGAAAGAAGTGCTTGTTCAGGGGGAGCAGAATATTTTGAAAAAGATATAAAAACGTTGGTAAAACTAACATTTTCAACAATTACACTCTGCCTGCCAGAGATGAGAGCTTTGCCCAGGTGTCGAGTAGGCGTTGTAGGGTATCTATGGCTGGGTCGTAATTTAAACGATTAATAGATTCCTCCTCCCTGTGCAGGATGATTCCCAAATATTTAACCAAATCTGTGACCCACTGAACCGGGTATTCCAGTGGACATTGCCTTGCGTTGTCAGTAAGTGGAAATATGTTAGTTTTGTCCCAATTGAGGGTAATGCCAGAATGCCTACCAAATCTGATAATTTCTCTAATCAGTGGGGACACATTAGCATCCGGGCATCTGACGAAAAGCAGAATATCATCTACATACATTGATAGAGGTTTCCAGAGCAGGAAGACAGCACTCTATGTGGGTGTCGCTCCCGGAGGTGACGAGCCAAGGGATCCATAGCTAATATAAAGAGAAGGGAGAATAGGGGACATCTTTGCCGGGTACCCCTGTGTATTTGAAATGGAGCGGATATGAGACCATTCACTATAACCCTGGTAGTAGGTATAATATAGAGCAATCAGATGAGGGCCAGGAAGCCACTTGAGATCTTAAATCGCCCAAGTACTTAATAAGGAATGGCCACTCCAGGGAGTCAAATGCCTTCTCGGCATCCAATAGTATTGCTGCTGACTTGAGCTCCTCTTTAAATTGATGTAGAACAGTGAACTCTGTACGGAGATTAATGGAAGTAGATCGGTATGGTACAAAGCTGGCCTGCACTAACCCTGGGCATAATACTTTGCTACGCTCACAGAGCATGCAAAGTTTGTGCTACTACGCAAATTGTACGTAGCAGAGTGAAAAACTGTGCTAATTGACGTAGCGTAGCAACAGTAAAATAAACACCTTCAAATGCTTTGATAAAGCAATTTCCTATGCTAAAAAGCATATAACCAAACTTTGACAATAAATTATCAAGCAATGAGAGAGGTGATGATTTTGGGGTCCCCCCTAACCTAGGGGGAGGACCAAGCAGATGCCTTGAACACAAAAAGCATATCATGTGAACGATTCAGTGGTGGTCCCTTCCTCCTAGGACCACCCCAAGCACAGTTATGGGCAAACATACAATCCCAACCAAAGGCCCTGCAAAGCATTATGGGACGAGATTAGCAGTGGGCAGTGAATATTATAGTGTCTAAGCCTGGGCGTAGTTTGCGTAGTAGCACTTCACGTAGCTACGTGAAGTACATTTTAAACTACACGTAGCTATGCAAATTGCATAGTGCTGCGTAGCTGTGTGCTTGACTGCACTGTACAATAATTGCCAAAGGCATCTTGCACAGTGCAAGTTAAGATAAAATAAATATCTCTGTCTTTATATGCTAAAAATGCATATAGTCATTTCACAAAAGTGAAAACGATAAATGAACAAGCAGTGAGAGAGGTGATGATTTTGGGATCCTCCTAACCTAGGGAGAGAACCAAGCAGATGCGTTGAAAACAAAAGCACATCTTTTGAACGATTCAGTGGTGGTCCCATCCTCTTAGGACCACCTCAAGCACAGTTATTGGCAAAAATACAATCCCAACCAAAGGCCCTGCAAAGCATTATGGGACGAGATTAGCAGTGGGCAGTGAATATTATAGTATCCAATATCAAAATAATTCTACAAAGAGCTGCAGTTCCACTAGTCGTTACTAGATGTCCCTCACGAGTCAAATGCAAAAGCTTCATGAAAGGGTTTCAATGCTTTTGCATTTGACTCGTGAGGGACATCTAGTAACGACTAGTGGAACTGCAGCTTGATGTATTAATAATTTCAATGCTTTTGCATTTGACTCGTGAGTAACGACTAGTTGAACTGCAGCTCTTTGTAGAATTATTTTGATATTGGACACTATAATATTCACTGCCCACTGCTAATCTCGTCCCATAATGCTTTGCAGGGCCTTTGGTTGGGATTGTATTTTTGCCCATAACTGTGCCTGGGGTGGTCCTAGGAGGAAGGGACCACCACTGAATCGTTCACATGATATGCTTTTTGTGTTCAAGGCATCTGCTTGGTCCTCCCCCTAGGTTAGGAGGGACCCCAAAATCCTCACCTCTCTCATTGCTTGATATTTTATTGTTAAAGTTCACTTTTGTGTATTGGTTATATGCATTTTAGCATAGAAAATTGCTTTATCAAAGCATTTGTAGGTGTTTATTATACTGCTGCTACGCTACGTCAATTAGCACAGTTTTTCACTCTACTACGTGCAATTTGCGTAGTAGCACAAACTTTGCATGCTCCGTGAGCGTAGCGAAGTATTATGCGCAGGGTTAATAGTGTCCAAGATCAAAATAATTCTACAAAGAGCTGCAGTTCAACTAGTTGTTACTAGATGTTCCTCATGTGCCTCACGAGTCAAATGCAAAAGCATTGAAATTATTAATACATCAAGCTGCAGTTCCACTAGTCGTTACTAGATGTCCCTCACGAGTCAAATGCAAAAGCATTGAAACCCTTTCGTGAAGCTTTTGCATTTGACTCATGAGGGACATCTAGTAACGACTAGTGGAACTGCAGCTCTTTGTAGAATTATTTTGATATTGGATACTATAATATTCACTGCCCACTGCTAATCTCGTCCCATAATGCTTTGCAGGGCCTTTGGTTGGGATTGTATTTTTGCCAATAACTGTGCTTGGGGTGGTCCTAAGAGGATGGGACCACCACCAAATCGTTCAAAAGATGTGCTTTTTGTTTTCAAGGCATCTGCTTGGTTCTCTCCCTAGGTTAGGGAGGATCCCAAAATCATCACCTCTCTCACTGCTTGTTAATTTATTGTTTTCACTTTTATGAAATAACTATATGCATTTTTAGCATATAAAGACAGAGATATTTATTTTATCTTAACTTGCACTGTGCAAGATGCCTTTGGCAATTATTGTACAGTGCAGTCAAGCACACAGCTACGCACTACGCAATTTGCATAGCTACGTGTAGTTCAAAATGTACTTCGCGTAACTACGTGAAGTGCTACTACGCAAACTACGCCCAGGGTTAGCCTGCACCTGAGAGACTATTTTTTTTTATTTTTTAAACAGACTTTATTGAGTTTCATACAAGGAATATAGGCCGTGATATCTCGACCCGGTCAATCAAACAGTTGGGCAACAAGTTACTTGGAGTATAAGTAGTGCAATACATAGCCCACAAGGCAACAGTTCAGTTGGAGTTTTAGGCGAACACGGTGACTAGCCGGCTCTGTATAAGTTCTTGTAGTCAGGTCCGGCTGCAACTGCGGCTATTGCAGCCTCTTGTCCCCAAACTGCCCCCTCCCCCCCTGCCCTCTAACTATCCCCCTCTAACTACCCCCCTCCCATCCCTCCCCCCCAGGCGTGTCACTTAGGTCTAGGTCAGTAATATGAGATACACGTACAGGGCTTGTTGGGCATCCATACTAATTGGGGTATCGCTGTAAGGGAACTCGCCTCAGTAAGGTGTTTCAATGTATTCTCCTGAGGCGGGGCTGCAGGCCCCGGGAACTCTGCTTCTGCCCACAGATTACCCTGTGTCGGCTGTGGGGTCCCCTATAGAGGCGTCGTCTTCGCTGTTATCAGGGGCTTTGAGTGCTACAACCAGTGTCTCGCAGGCCCTCGCCGCTTCCAACGCCTTCTCGCTCCCTGTTCGTTTCGCTACTTTCAATCTGATCACTCCTTCGCATTCAGCCCATTTAAGGAGCTCTGCTTTCCATCGTGCTATACTTGGGCCCCGCTTCGCTTTCCAGTGCATAGTGATATTTCGCTTGGTCAGGAGTAAACCCAAATCTAGAAACTTACTTGTGACTTTATTTTTGGACGTATGAGGGAACCAGTGTAAGACGCAGTGTTTCAGGGACGGTTCTAGTTCCCTATCCGTGACAACAGTCAGTGCCGTTGTTAATTCCTCCCAGTAACTGTCTAGGAACGGGCAGCCCCATAACGTGCTTAAAGTCTGCTCCTTCTGCGTTGCAACGTGGACAAGTCGCTGAGGTATTGGGGAAATACTTAAGTTTTTCCGGGGTTAGGTAAGCCCTGTGTAGGATATAAAAATGTACTAATTGGAATCGTGCATTCCTGGTGCTCTTCCAAGCTCTCTCCACCAACTCCCCCCAAGCTTTCTCCGGGATATCTTCCCCAAGGTCGGCCTCCTATTTAAGCTTAAAGTCAGCCAGGGGAAGTAAAGCCTCTAATGACATGCACCTGTATAGGCACGTCACTGCTTTGTACGTGCCTGCTGCCATTACCACGTACTGGCAACCTAGTGATGTCTTTGGTTCATTGAGGCCTTCTCCCCAGTGCTTTCGGATAGCCGCAGTAAGTGCTGTATACAACAGAAAATCCCCCCCGGGTAGGTCATACCGAGCTTGCAGATCATTGAATGGGAGCATGGTGCCCTCCTCGTACAGGTCTCCTAAACTGGCCAACCCCTGTTCCGCCCAGTTCCGCAACTTCAGCCAATTGCCGCCATGTGGCAAGGCCTTACACATCAATAATGGGATTTCCGGAGCATAAGGGCGCTTAATTTTAGCCCTACGCAGGTACCGGTTCCAGCACTTTCGCGCTGTGCCCAGCTCCGTAGTAAGGGTTGCAGTTCCAACAGGGAGCCTCAGGATTATGCAGGACATTATTTGTTGGGACCCAAAATCGTCTCGCTGCTCCTCAGCCCCCCTAGTATTGTGTGCTACCCATTACGCTAGCCACTGAAATTGCGCTGCTAAGTAGTAGGTCTCAAAGTCAGGAACTGCTAGGCCCCCCTCCGCTCTTGGTCGCATAAGAGTAGACAGGGCTACTCTACGTCTGCCAGTATCCCAAAGGAACCCAGTGATCATGGACCGGAGTTGTGCAAAGTACTACGCCGGGATCCAAATCGGTTAAGTACCAAAGTAGTATAATAAACGCGGCAGGGTGACCATTTTAAGCAGTGCCACGTGGCCCGCAACCGATAGTGGCAAGGAGCTCCAGAAGTCCAAGTTACTTTTCGTCCCCCTTATGGCCTTCCCTATGTTTCCCTCCAGGATGTTATCGTTGTCATGGTATATTCGCGTTCCTAGGTACGTCAGGCATCTGTCTTCCCAGGTCACCCCCTCTGAGTCTCGTGGGCCTATTCTGCCCCTTTTTTTTTGGAACAGGCAGGATTTTGCCCAGTTCACTTTTAGTCCTGCAACTCTACTGAGTGCCCGGAGCAGATTTTTCGCCCCAACGAGCTCCGTCCCCGAGTCAGCCAGAAAGAGCAGCAGGTCATCTGCGTACAGCGCTATGTAGTGAGTCTGCCCATGGACACTAAGCCCCTGATAGGCGCGCCCCGATCTGGCCCGTGCTGCCAGCGGCTCCATAGCCAGAGCAAACAGCAAGGGGGAAAGTGGGCACCCCTGACGCGTTCCCCTTCCCACTCTGCAGGCCCCTGAGATGAGTCCACCGGTTTTAATTCGGGCAGTGGAGTCTGTATATAGGAGAGCCGTCCAGCTCACAAAGGCGTCGCCCAGCCCCATTTTCCGCATCACATGATATAGGTAAGGCCACTCCAGGCTGTCAAATGCTTTTTCCATATCCACGGCAAAAACCGTCGCCGTGCCAGTGGTATAGGAGTCCGCTTCTAAGATTCGCAGAAGGCGCAGCACATTAAGCGCAGTGCTTCTGGTGGGGATAAACCCAGATTGATCTGTATGGATTAGTGCAGTCATATAGGGAAGCAAGCGGGTGGCCAATATTCTACTTAAGATTTTATAGTCCAAATTGAGCATGGATAACGGGCGGTATGCTGTTCTATCCCATGCTTGTTTGCCCGGTTTGAGCAACGGTACGATAACCGCCTCTCTGGTGGACACAGGGAGTTGGCCAGCATTTTTGGCATCGTTATATAACTGCACTAATCTGGGAGCCAATATATCAATGTATGCTAGGAAGAATTCAATGGGGAGGCCATCTGTGCCTGGAGTTTTGTTGCGGGCCATACCCTTGATAGCTCCCCGCACTTCTCCTATTTCGACTGTCCGCCCTAGTAATTCTGCTGTGTCCTCGTCCACGGCTGGCAATTCAATATCCTGCGTGAAGTCATGCAATTCCTCCTCTGTAGTAGCTAGCTGACTACTATAAAGGTCAGTGTAGTAGGCGAGAAACAGGTCGTTGATTCCCTGCTGATCATATTTAGCTATCCCCTGTTGGTCTCTAAGCTCCAGTATCACGGAGCCTCTCCTGGCCGGGTTGGCTAACCAAGCCAATAGGGCCCCCGACTTGTCCCTTTCCGAGTGCGCACGAGTTATATATTTTTTATAATCGAGGCAGCGTAGCCGCTCCACTTGCACTGCCACTGCCTCCCTGGCTTCTAAGAGCTCCTGCTGTTTGCCTGGGTTCTCAGGCCTGTCCCTTTCCAGGTCGCGCAGTGTCTGGTCCACCCTCTCGATATCCTGAAGCAACGTTTTCCTGATTCCCATCATCTCGGAGATGCACTTTCCCCTAATGACTGTTTTGAACGCATCCCATTCCACTAATGAGGATGTGGCAGTACCTTCATTATCTTGGAAGTAATTAGTAATAGCCTCCCCTATTGCCGTCTGAAAAACTGGGTCTTCTAAAGCCTCGGGACGCAGGCGCCAGGTGGGTATCTTGGGTCGCGCACGAGACCATTGCAGGCTCACCAATACTGGATTGTGGTCCGAGAGCGTCCGCGTGAGATACTCGCTACTGGCGATCCCCTCGTGGATGTCCGGGGAGCACAGAATGGCGTCTAATCGGACGTGTAGGTCGTTTAGGGCTGAGAAGAATGAGTAATCCCGGGCCACCGGGTGTTGTGCCCTCCAGGAGTCTATCAGGTCCCATTTCTGCTGCCAACGGCAGCATACTTCTGGTAGCTTGTGTGCGGGTGCATCAGGGAGTGGGGGGTGGGAACGGTCTAGTATGACATCTGTTGTGCAATTGAAGTCCCCCCCTAGCAGGACCGGGCCCGTGAGGACAGTCACCAGTTTGCAAGAGAGGTGGGAGAAAAAGGCCGGCTGATCTGAGTTAGGCGCATATTTGCTCCCTAGTGTAAGGTCCCTGCCATCCAGCTTCCCGGACACCACAACATATCTTCCCTCAGGGTCTATGACCTGACGTGTGCACTGGAATGGAATACCTGCTCCTATCCAAATTAAAACCCCCGTGCAAATGCGGTGTAAGTGGTATAATATGCTTGACCCCTCCAGCGGCGCTGTAATGCCAACCCTTCCTTTGCCAATGTGTGGGTTTCCTGAAGGAAAGGTATCTGAATACCCCTGCGAACTAGATAGGAGTGAATTTTATGACGTCGTACCATTGAGTGCAAACCCCGCACGTTCCAGGAAATGCATTTCAAGCCTAGTGGGGATCCCATTGTCGTGGTGTGACCTTGCGTCTATTAAACCCCCCCGTGATACGCCTGGGTCCCCAAAACATAACCCGCCTGAATAAACAACCCCAACTCCCCCTCCCCAGGACAGGTACCGAAGAACTAGCCCCCATCCAAACAATTCTAAACCATACCATCATCCAGTGACAGTTGAAGGGGTGGACAACTTACAGTCTCGGTTCCAGGGTTCCGCTCCCCCGCTTCCCCAGCACATGAATCAGACATCCCAGTCCAATATCATAACCCCCAGACCTGTTGACCGAGGCCAGCGCCTCAGTGCGGAGTGTACTCAGGTCAGTGAGTAGGTTGCCAGAGAAAAAGGCCACGTCCGGCCGCTGGTAGCTTCTGCTCCTGCCGCCACAGTATCGTCGTCACATGGGGACATCTGCAGTCTAGGGCGTAGCCTGGGGCGAACTCCGGTACATCCCCTGTTTCGGAAATCATCACTCCTCCTTGCCGTGTCCAGCGCTTCACATGAGATCGTCTGCAGTCTGAGGCGTGACCTTGGGACAGATCGTTTCTGAGGTGTCAGAGTCGCTGTTCGCCTGCGACGTTTCCGATCTTCCTGCGTGCGGTCCACTCCTGCTCGATGTGGGGCTGACAGTTTGTTGACTATGGGACGCCACTGCTTGCAGTGCTCTTCGGCGTTCCAGGCTGAGCTCCCTGGGCGATGGGGCTTTAGAGCGGTGGGCAATCAAAATATCGAAAATAAAATTTCGATATACCATAATATCTAAGTTTAAATATCGAAGGGACAGAATATCGATGGGACAGAATATCGATGGACAGAATATCGACCCTAAGGTAAGTAATATCGAATTACTTAATATCGATGTCAATAATATCGAAGTTAGTAATATCGAAATCAAATATATCGATGTTACTAATATCGATGTTACTAATATCGATATTTGTATTATTGTTATGTATTTTGTTATGTTTTTAATATGTATGTGTTATATGTGTTTTTGTTACGTGTTTTATTTGTTTAAAAATATATGTATACAATTTTTATATGTTAATACATTTATTTTTTTAAGTTATTTTTTTTTTTTGTACTGTAGCGGGTTGTGGGTTTATAGGGGAATAGGGTGGGAAGTAATTTAATTATACTAAATTAATTATTAATTTTTAGGAATTATAAATTAATTTTAATTATTTTTGTGTTTAAGTTCTGTAGCGGGTTGTGGGTTTATAGGGGAATAGGGTGGGCAGTAATTTAATTGTAATTAAGTTATAATTTATTTTAATTAATTGGTATTGATAATTATATTATTGTTAATTAATTAATAATTGGTAATTAATTTTTATTAATTGGTTATTAATTTTTATTAATTGATTAATTGATTATCATGTAATTTAAATGTAATTAAGTTATAATTTATTTTAATTAATTGGTATTGATAATTATATAATTGTTAATTAATCAATAATTGGTAATTAATTTTAATTAATTGGTGATTAATTTGTATTAATTGATTAATTAATCATGTAATTTAAATGCAATTAATTTATAATTTATTTTAATTAATTGGTATTGATAATTATATTATTGTTAATTAATTGATAATTGGTAATCAATTATTAATTGGTAATTAATTTTTATTAATTAGTTATTAATTTGTATTAATTGATTAAGTGTGTTGTGCGTTTATAGGGGAATACTTTTGGAAGTAATTGAAATCTAATTAAGTAATTATTACATTTATTTTTGGGTATTGATAATTAATTTATTGGATATTAATTATTAATAGGAATTTTTTAAATTACACATTTGTGGTTCTAAAAATTAATTTATTGTTGTTTTATCATTAATTGGTAATTAAATATTATTAAATATTATTTATTGATAAATGTAATTAATATATTAAGAATTATTTATTAGTTGATAATTAATGTTTAATTATTATTATTATTGGTATAAAAAGCATTTAATTGTTCAATATTAGTTAATTGGTAATTAAGTTTTAATAAGTTATGTTTTTCGTTATTAAAAATATTTTATTGTTCAATATTTCATATTTAGTAATTAATATTGATTAATTATTATTTATTGGTATTTATTATTAATTTATTGTTAATAAATTTTCTATTGGTAATTATGTTTTTAATAAATATTTATTGGTATTGGTAAATAGTTTAGAGTTATTTAATAATTCATTAATTATTTTAAAAAATTAATGTATTTATAAGTATGTTATTTGTCACTTCTACGCTATCCAACATTTTCCCTACTGTTGCACTCTCTGGAGTGGGAATAGTAATTTTTACCCCTACGCTATCCAACACTTTCCCTACTGTTGCACTCCTGGAGTGGGAATAGTAATTTCTACCCCTACGCTATCCAACACTTTCCCTACTGTTGCACTCTCTGGAGTTGGAATAGTAATTTTTACCCCTACGCTATCCAACACTTTCCCTACTGTTGCACTCCCTGGAGTGGGAATAGTAATTTTTACCCCTACGCTATCCAACACTTTCCCTACTGTTGCACTCCCTGGAGTGGGAATAGAAATTTCTACCCCTACGCTATCCAACACTTTCCCTACTGTTGCACTCTCTGGAGTGGGAATAGTAATTTTTACCCCTACGATATCCAACACTTTCCCTACTGTTGCACTCTCTGGAGTGGGAATAGTAATTTTTACCCTTACGCTATCCAACACTTTCCCTACTGTTGCACTCGCTGGAGTGGGAATAGTAATTTTTACCCCTACGCTATCCAACATTTTTCTTAGTGTTGTTTTTTTGGGAGTTGTAATAGTAGTTTTATTCCCTACGCTATTTAATATTTTTGTATTATTTTAGTTAATATAGTATATAATTAATTTAAAAAATATTAAAAGTAAATTTAATTTTTTTAATTTGTTATACATAATTATTTAATTTTTATTTGTTATTGTTTTATGGGTGTAGATGTATTTGTAATTTATAATATTTTTAATAATTTAAAATTTATTACAATAATTATTCAAAATTATTATTAAGTAAGTATATATATTATATCTTATATGTATATGTTTAATTAATGTTTTATCTAATTATATATGTTACTTATTAATTTTAATTATCAAATATTTTTAACTGTTTATTTTAATTATAAGTATTATTTAGTTTATTTTACATATTATTTTTAACAAAAAACCCAATATTTTTGATAACGATATTTTTGACATCGATATTTTTTTTCCGATATTTTTGTACTTACCATGTTGTAGATAGGATGTCGATATTATTGACATCGATATTTTTGTTGCGATATTTTTGTAGGTCAATTTTTTGACCTTCGATATTTTGTCAGTGATTCCTTTAGAGCCACATCTTTGGCTATGAGGGCTCTGCTGCGGGGAGTTCGGTGCAGAGACCCGCTGTGACAATGGTCCTCGCGAGTCAAGCCATTCCCAGGCCTCTCGCGGCGACAGAAAGAAGCGAGGTCCCCCAGGGTCTGCCACTCGGAGTCGCGCGGGGAACAGCATTGCGTAAGGAATTTGCAACGGACGAAGTTTCTTTTTCACAGACAGAAAGGATGCTCTGGCCCTTTGCACTTCCCTGGTAAAGTCCGGGTAGATCATTATGGCACTGTTGTCAATTTGCAACCCTTGCTTTTGGCGGGCTCGTTGCAAAATGTGATATCGATCTCGGAAATGCAGCAGTCACGCTACAATAGGTCGGGGTGGGGCCCCCGGTTTTGGTGGTTTGGCTGGGACCCTGTGGGTCGCTCCAGCGCATAGAAGGGGGACAGCCCTTCTGGAGCCACTGCGGTGCGGAGCCAGTCCTCCAAGAAGCTCACCATGTTGAGCCCTTCTGCCCTCTCCTGCACGCCAATGGCGCAAATGTTGTTTCTGCAGGACCTGCCTTCGCTGTCTTCGGCCCCCATTTCTAGCACTTTTATCTATGCTTCTAGGTCCGTGAGGGAACGCTGCATCCCTTGAACTGTGTCCGGGAGGCCCCTCAGTTCTTTCTCATTAGCTGTTACGCTCTCTTTGAGTTAATGATGGTCATCTTTTAGTATATTTAAGTCCGTACCTTTTGCATCGATCTTCCCCTCAAGCACTTCTCTGGAGGCCATAATTGCCTGCATGATGTGGGTCAGAGTAGGTTTCCTGGGGGTTGTATCGTTCCCCCCCTCCAGCACCTCTTCGTCGTCTGTGTGGGTACCCAGGTGTTCTGCACTGAGGGCGCTGAACCCTCGCTTCTTCTGTGTGCGGCCCATCTCTGCTGGGCTGCAGTTTCTGACCTCCTCTTAGCAGCTCTTCGGTGTTCTGCAGCTGCACTAGCGTCTCCAGGCGCTCGCTCGCAGCTACTTGTCCCAGCCGTTCTCTGCAGCTTCTTCTCATGGTCTCGCTTTACCACAGGTATACCGCATTCGCAGTGGTGCTTTTGGTGCCCCCCACTATGTCCAGTTCGCCAGGTTCTGGGAGCTGTGCAGTCGTTACGCTGCTGTTGCTGGCTGCCTGGCAGCCTCTCCTGTCGCCGGAATGCGGCTTGGGCTCGGGTCGCACCCCACTTCCACACTCACCAGCTTAGGTGCCCCCACTCGCCGGTTGGTGCTATCTGCCGATTTTAGGATGCAATCTCCCCTCAGTCTAGGCCTCTCAGTGGGAGCCGCTCCACCATGCGATCCCCGTCATGTTGTCAGGGCGATGCTCCGGCAGGGGTCCGCTCGTGGGGTCATGTGGTGCTCGCCGCTGACGAGGCACCCACTCAGGACTGCAGAGAGTGGTAGCAGCACAGTAAAGCAATGTAGTCGTCGCCTTTTGGTAGCGGTAGCTGGTTAGTGAGCTGCCCCGGCAGGACAGGGGCCACTTCCATTCGAGCCCAGACAGGAACCGCTTTACATCGGGTGTGCCGCTTTCTCGGTGGCTCGTGTGGTGTCTATCATTAGCCCCTTTCCGCTAAGCGCTGGCAAGTGGGTAGACTTTCCTCCGTTATTGCAGGGTTCTCCGTTCACCGGGAGGTGGACAGGTCACGGATCGCACTCCACTTCCACCCCCACCAGTCTAGGTGCCCCCGCTCGCCTGTTGGCTCTATCCGTCAATTGCTGAGCATGGCCGGCTCTCAGTATGTTTAGGCACCGCTAGCGGGGTAGGCTCTGACTGCTGCTACAGGCCTTCCTTTTTCCCCCCGCTAACGCATACAGGTCACTGGCGCCAACTCGATTTTTCTCCCGCCAGTCCAGACGCCACTACATGGGAGCTCCCCGCCGCCGCTACACAGCCTAGGGCCCTGCAGGTGTGCTCACCGCTCCAGTCTCTTTGTAGTGAATGGGGCGTTCTGCAGCCGGCAGGCAGGGATGTACCACAGCAGCCGCTCCAGGGGCTCCCACGCACTTGCCGCCAGTTGAGGGAGAGCTCACCAGAGTCCAAACAGGCAGCGCCGGTATGTGGGCCGCTGCCTACTCCCGCTGAGCTCACCTCCAGTGAGGCACCACAGAACTACCCGCTGCACAGGGCAAGATCGCTGCAGGGCGTTGGACGTCTATCAGGCGGGTGCTAGAGGAGCTGCTGTGCCGTTTACTAGGCGGGCGCCATCTTGCAGTCGGCCCTGCCGGACCCTCGTCTCAACGGTGCAAATGTCCCATATGCGCCACAGCATAGCCCAGCGCCCCTCCGGTACTCACAAGACTTCAGGGTCATCAAGGGGGCCAGTTGGGGTCTGCCACAGTCGGTCTCTTGGCTACCGCGGTAGTCACTTCAGGGCGCTTGCGGCATGGCCGCCATTTTGTCGTTGTCCCCACAAATACGGCAGCAGGTCATTGTAGCTGGACACGCTGTATGCCGTAATAGACTCCGCTCTCACTCCACCTCCGCTGCGTACTGCTGGGCTCCGCCGACCAGTGTGGGCATCTCCGCCTGGGCCGGCGCGTCCGCTAATCCTGCAGGGCAGTAGTGGCTGCGGGAGTCACAAGCCAGCCGCCATTTTGCTCACGGGCCCGTCGGGCCAGGAGATCACCAATTTTCTCCCAAACGCAGCATCAATGGTGCTTCAGGGCTCTGCCGTCAAAAGCAGCCACATTCCGGCGTCTCGCAATGTGGATTCTGGTTCCCCCCGCTGGGTCTGGGGGTCAGGATAATTGTTTACGGGGAAGCGGCGGTCGGAGCTCCTCAGCTCGCGTCCGTCTCCATCGGCTGCAAGCCACGCCCGTCCTGAGAGACTATTTTGTTGAGCAATAGGGATAGTCTAGTTGCAATAACTCTAGCAAGGATTTTAATATCGAAGTTTAATAAAGAGAGAGGTCTATAGGAGGTACAATGTGCAACGTCTCTGCCAGGTTTAGAGAGTACAGAGATTGTCTCTTCACACAATGTTGGAAGGAGGACACCAACAGTAAGCACCTCTGCACATACCTCCATATGGTAAGATGCTAATATATGTTTGAACGCTTTGTAAAAGTCAATAGATAGGCCATCGGACCCTGGTGTCTTGCCTCCCCGCTAAGGCATCTATAGCAGCGACTATTTCCTCTATAGATATTGGGTGATTCAAACTGTTGATGGCCTTGGTCCAACCAAACCAAGTACAGAGAAAAAAAAGTTATGCTGTTCCTATGAAATGAGTCAAACAACGAGAGTACAAGCCAACCCGACCAGAGTGGTTCAAAGTTGGGAATCCATTTATTGGATTATAATGCCCTCACACACCCAATAGGGTTGGGAGTACCAGCGACGACAACTTTAATCAATGGGTCTCCTACCCTAAATAAAAACAATAAATAAGGCGCTGGGCTAAGGTTATGTCTTAGGTTAAGCGCTCTTATTGGTGATAGGTCAACATGTTTCTCGCCAAGTGAATAGTCTGCGGGCGATTCGTCAGGACCAAAAAGAAATCTATCTACAACTCAAGAACTAAGATGGTGACAAGGCTGCACACTGACATCAACCATACAACTAACTAGTCGAGTACCTGGTAGTACTGGAACTACCTGTAGAAGGAGAAAATATCACACTGGTTAGAATAGTACAATTTAAGATGTGTGTATTCTATTGTTTCCCTTGTGAGACTGACTCTCAAAATTCAGTGGTGAACATAAAACACGGTGAGTGCACAAGGTGAACTGGCGTGAACTTCAGCCCTTGTGGCACAAAACAAAGTGGCAGAGAGACTTGGAGAATGACCTATGCGATTTTAACTTTATTCCGCGCCACGCAAAGTTTATTTTTCATCATTTTGAGAGTAGCGTGATAGATTACAGTCAACGCACCGCTAGGCATGGAGCGAACTTGTGCACCGCTCCAGGCAATGGATGTTTGATGATTGAAGAGTCGGATATACTATGTGGAATGGTCATTATTGTGCAGTACGTGCATGACACTTGTTACTAATGTGAATATTTATTCATTTCCTCTACTCACTCGCTCCAGTACATGAGGAACTCCTCGTGTATGACCTACCGGGTACTGTTGAAGCCTGGTTAGTCCAAAGTTTTGGGTGAGTCCCTACAGTCTCTCTGCTAATTTGTTTTGTGCCACAAGGGCTGAAGTTCACGCCAGTTCACCTTGTGCACTCACCGTGTGGCACCTGGTTTTTAATTGATTGTAACTGATTTTATGTTCACCACTGAATTTTGAGAGTCAGTCTCACAAGGGAAACAATAGAATACACACATCTTAAATTGTACTATTCTAACCAGTGTGATATTTTCTCCTTCCACAGGTAGTTCCAGTACTACCAGGTACTCGACTAGTTAGTTGTACGGTTGATGTGAGTGTGCAGCCACGTCACCATCTTAGTTCTTGAGTTGTAGATAGATTTCTTTTTGGTCCTGACGAATCGCCCGCAGACTATTCACTTGGCGAGAAACTTGTTGACCTATCACCAATAAGAGCGCTTAACCTAAGACATAACCTTAGCCCAGCGCCTTATTTATTGTTTTTACTTAGGGTAGGAGACCCATTGATTAAAGTTGTCGTCGCTGGTACTCCCAACCCTATTTTACATTCACCCTACACATTCATCTACACACATTAGGCCCCTCACTCCCACTTCACCTTACGGCTGTTGGAAAAAGATCTCCGCTAAAGTGCCCCTACTATAGGGAGCCCGTCGGGTATTGCACTGCCGACCTGACAAGGAGCAGCCCGATGATGAAGCATGACACTCTATTGGGTGTGTGAGGGCATTATAATCCAATAAATGGATTCCCAACTTTGAACCACTCTGGTCGGGTTGGCTTGTACTCCCGTTGTTTGACTCTCATTTCATAGGAACAGCATAACCTTTTTCTCTATACTTCCTCTGGGGCATTTAAGCTGGACCTTCCCAAAAGCCCCTTGTCCCTTCTTTGTGAATCACCAACCAAACCAAGGCTACCTCGTCTAGGTAGGTGGGTATATGAGCAGCAGAGTCTGTGTGTCGTATTTCATAGAGACACTGATAATATGTCATAAACTCCACAAGGATAGCATCACTGTTTACCAGCGGCGTGCCTGTTTGAAATGTAATAATATATATGGTCCCCTGTCGCTTATTACGACATTGGAGCCAGGACAAGGTTTTACCAGGCTGCTCCCCCTCACCATATTTACGAACCTGGGCATATTTGCAAAGGTAATGCACCTCAAGGCTCGCTAGGTCTTAGAATTTTTGAAGTAATTGGTGTTGTTTTTTCATTGTTTCCCAGGACAGAATGGGTGTAGCTTTGAAGTCTTTGAGATTCTGCTTCAGAAATGTAAGTTGTCTCACGGAGGATGGCTGCATGTTTAGTTATCACTATTCCCGTTATAAAAGCCTTAAAGGCATCCCATAGTGTGGCATGTTTTTCAACCGTTTGTTTATTTAACTGGAATACACCAATATGGTCAAAAGATCTGGTTTATGAGAGAGTATGGGGAAGCGCTAACATCCTTTGTGTAAGGGAGAGCTCGGAAACAACAGCTGTAATTTGTCTGGAGAATGATCCAAGAGTGTGCATGGTTATAAGGAGACTTCTGTGGCCCATGCCCCCAGGTCAGGTGTACCTAAGTAGTAGTCCAATCCAGACAAGAATTGTGTGGATAGGAGTAGTGTGTGTACTCTTTATCGGAAGGGTGTGCCTGTCGCCAGAGGTCACGGAGCCCAAAAAGATCTCTAACATCTTCCAGGACTCTCAGTGATTTTGTATAGCGGGAAGAGTCATGTACCTGTGCTGTCGAGATCTTGATTTACCACCAGATTGAAGTTCCACCCCTTAATATTACCACCAGATTGAAGTCCCACCCCTTAATATTGTACCAATCTCGAGTGTCGTAATGTAGCAAGGATATCTAGGAAGAAATGTGAAGAGTCAATAATTGGTGCATATATGTTTATCAGGAATTGCCCCTCCATATCTTCGTGGAGATGATACAATCGAAAATCAATATGCAGGCAAAACAGGATACAAACTCTTTGTGAATATGTGCTATATGAAGAGCAAAACTGTTGGGGACTCCTTTTTCACCATGACGGGCCTCAGGGGGAGATGTGGCTCTTGTAGGAGAGCAATAGCAATGGAATTTCGATCTAGATAGGCGAGCACTCGATGTGCCTTGCGGTGGTCATTTAGACCTCCAATGTTCCAGGATATTAGGGAAATGTGCTTCCTATGGGGTAGTATCACTGCTTGTAATGACTATGGAGTGTGGCGTGGATTTTTGGTATTAATGTAGAATAGTGACGCATACAATTGGATCACTGGAGTGTACCGTAATATAAAACAATGCCCAAACCCAAATCCCCCCACACACTGACATCTTCAACTGTCAGCTATACTAGCCCTCAATAACAAACCCATTTTAGCGATGAAGAAATACAAGCGCCAAATGCTGCCCAAGACGATGTGAAAAGAACAGACCGATGTGGTGGTACACACCATGGCGCTAGGCAGCGCCCTTCGAGGCACATCTAAGCAGAGATAAGTTACCATGGTGTTCATAGTGGTCTGTCAGGTCTCGCCCACATCATATGTATATATGTTCATCCATCAGGAGAGTATACGGTCGGAGCAGCAGAGGAGTAGAATCTCCCCCATCCCCCCATATCATGTCATCATTCAGCGGTGAGGGGGAAAGAGGGAGGGGTGTTAAAAAGGAAAAGGGCCATCTCTGCAAGAGCAGTCACTCTTCGTCGGTATGGGCTCCCCCCCCCCACCCTGGAGACTGATCAGGGTCACCATGCATGGAGTGTGGTGGTGAATCAGAGATCAATCCTGGAAATGTCCGGGTCAATTTTAATGATCTGCAAAATTTGGTGGCCTCCTTGGCGGAGGAAAAAATAGAGGTATTCCCCTCCAAATCCACACGGAGCCGAGCGGGGCATAACATGGCACATTTGGCATTGCAGTTGCGCAGTCCTGATCCCGTAATCTCAGACCTTGTGTGATTATACGTCTCGGGAAGGCATTTAGAGGGGTTTGGGGCATAAAGATCTGTGCATCTGTTCCACAAGAAACATTCCAGACAGGCTGTCTTGGCCAAACATTTAGACCATAAGTGATTCAACAAACATGGCCATCATGCTGGTATTTGTGGATACCACTATGCCCACTATCCAGACATTGTTCCATTGCAATCTGGCTTCTAAATCTTCATTTTTCATGCTGTTAGTTTGGATTTGGTTTTAGTGAGGACGACCTCTAGCTCTGAGATCCTTCTTTCTGCGCCATCAATTCTGCTCGAGTGACTATCTATCGATGGATTGGAGGCAAGTTTTAAATTATCTAAGGAGCACAGTCACAGAATCCGTCATGTCCAGTTAGTCTGGTGCATTGGCCTGGTCACCCCTGCCTGTTGATTTGGGCATGACAAGGCGTTTTCCTATCGACGGACGACAGTTTAGCCTGTCTGGAATTGATTTTTCCCATGGACGGAAGCACATGAACAGAAGGAATCGCACGTCAATAATCAACTGTCTGTGCCTATGAGGCCGGGCACCACCTCCTGCCATTTGCAGGGTCAGCGCAGAAACAGGTACCTATAAGCCCAGGTAACAACAAGCAGTGCAAGAGGAGGGCGCAAAGTAGGGGGCTGCAGGGTAGGCCAAACTACACCTACCTGAACAATCTGAAACACTTTTGGCCCTGGCAACTGTTCACAGCCACTGCCCTTCCAGCACAAAAAGCTCCGTTAGGGTACCAGATCAGCAATGTGCCAGTATTAAATCTACAAGAGCAGGCCTACAGTTCCTGCAGCATCCAAAGCACCCACAAGCACAGGCCGGGCCACCCGTGGACCCCCGCTGACAGAGAGAGCAGCCCACGTGCACAAAGAAGTAGCTCACCCCCAGCACCCAGGTCAGCCACACCAGCAAGTGTGTTGCCGGCAAGGTCTGGGCTCCTGTACACCTGAGGCTGTCCTCTCTGCCCCTTGTTGCACAGAGGATCAATGCCCCTGAGGATCCAGGCTCTGCACCAGGGCAGAACAAGCTGCACGCATAGCAGATAGTTCGCTGACTCCGAGGTGGCATGCCACCAGGTCAGTATAGGAGCGGGGGGACCCTGCCTGACACCGTAGGTGGGGTGGAGGGTGGCCACAGGCTCACCGATGTCCCCTATCGTGGCTGGGCCTCTGGGGCCATCTGGCCCTCAGTGGGTGACGGCTCGTGATCGCAGCCCACTCTCCTAGTTGTTCCTGAACCCCCGGCACCCTGCCGCAGCGACGAAGCCCAGCTGTCGGTCTCCAGTATATTGATCGGGATTTTGCCAGGGCAAGTGCCCAACAACCCCCGCCAGAGCGTTGTGGTCATGGGAGCTCCGCGCTAGATGGCCATCTTGGTTGCTGGCATTTGGCTACGCCCCCCCTGATTTGTTTATTTAAAGGCTAATGCAAAATTTAAGAGATCTTTTCTGACAGGAGTCTGTTTTTTTGTGAAGTAGTGTCTTTCTAATTTAGCTCTGTGGTCCAACACCTCTTGTTGGTGCTGCTTTGATGTGGATTTGATGGGTTTGATTATAGATATGGGCCAGTAGGAAATGAAATTACACTCATTTTGTGAAATGTGTACAGTGAATACGTTGCGATACTTAGACCTCCATCAGTATTCCTCATGGTGACCAGAAAATCAATCTTCGTAGGCAAGAGTTATAACAAGTTAGGAATTCTAATAGAGGCCAGATTTCAGTTCAGGGAATACACTAGGCCTTTCTCACACTCAACTGTTTAGGGAAAAAAACAATTTCTTTATATTAAGAGATAAATAATAATATATTATTTAGGCTGGGGATATAATAAGACCCCCTGCAATTGACTGTGAGTGCAAGGGACGGACCGCACGTCCATGTGTTCACATTTCTAGCAGGAAAACATTTCATTTGAAAAAATAGCCAATATCACTTGAAAGGGGCAGGTGCTGCTGTTAAAAAAGGATTTCCTGCTTCCGCACGCCGACAAACCCTAATTATAAAAGGGATCATCCAGGTTGCAATAAGAAACTAACAAGCCCTAAGAGAACACAACAGTTCCTATCAGGAAGAACCGCTGTACCAACTAGGCTGGTGATAACTACGCCAACGACATAGGGAAGCTCCACGTCAACCACCCAGTTTTGGGGTTTGCAAAGGGTATTAATAAGATATATCCCACAACTTTAATCAGGACATTAGTAAGGAGGACGGAGGTATCTGCCCCGGACTACCACTGCTATTCCATTTTATCGGACGCCCTTGCATCCTCCCACAATTATTAAGAGGTGCTTTTAATGGTTCCAGTTAAAACCAGGTTTTCTTTGAGAGTCACAAATTCAGTCTTGATAAAGATGGTATTATAAGGTTTTCCATCGAAACGCGTCGACGCCCCGTAATAGAAACATAATCCGTGAAGAGACTGGGACCACTGAGTACTTATCAACACTATAGTACCGGGTTTCAGCCCTAAATATTATGAGATCACGGATGTGTGTCACTTTAATGACATTTTTTTTTTTTGTCTGTTGTATGTACTCTCTTTTTAACTTGTAACATGTTTTTAATGTGAATGTTTTTTATCTTGATGTGTCTATAATGTGTACATTACTTTGAATCAATTCCAGATGTTATTTCAGGGAATAGTATAATTGACTGTTTACACACTCAAAGACTTATGTATTTTACGATATTTTGACTAATAAATAGATTTATACTTCTTTATCAAAAACGTTGTTTACATTGTTAACCTTGGGTATACGGTTATATCTCCCTTATATGAGTGATGTGAGCTTGAACGGGTGTGATTAAGGTGAACATTGGGGCACATAGTTAATACTACAACGAGTCCTGAAGTACAGTCCAAAGGAAATTTCTTTTATGATACAGTTGTATTGTACTCTATTCCTTTGGTGTAAAGGGGTCCCTCTCGTTTTTTTACAGACATCTTTTTGAGTCCTCACGACTCCTGGTGCACGTAGGGATGCCCGGCTTCAAGGCTTGCGGTTCCTGTACCCGACTGATGTCGGTGACGGATCCGCACCGCGTGTGCCTCTTTTGCCTGGAGCGCGACCACGACCCCAAGTCGTGCTCCGACTGCCGGTCCATGGCTCCGAAGTCTTTGCGGGAGCAGTCCCGAAAGCTTCTTGAGCGCCGGCAGTCGGCTCCGTGCCGTTCGAGGTCTCGGTCGCGAGGGAGGTCGAGGGACCGGTCGCGGAGCCATCACTACTCTTCTAAGTCTTCTAAGTCTTCGCACTCGGGGTCAGGTAAGTCAAAGCACAAGAAGAAGTCGGAGAAGCATCGTCGCTCTTCGACCTCTCCCCGTCGGTCGGCTGACGCGACGAGGGATGCGGGCGGTACCCCTCCCGCGGCTCCGCGTGCAGAGCCTGAAGAGCCGACTCCGAGTTTCCCTCCCTTCCCGGGACCCGGAGCGACTCCTGCCCAGCTTCGTAAGTTCTATGAGGCGATGCATGCCATCTTTGGGCAGCCCGAATCCGCCGGTGCGCCTTCGGGCCCCGCGGACTCGGTTGGGGGGCCTAGGCCTTTTCCGCCGGCGGCTCTGGCACCGCAGGCCCCCCTTGGATCCAGGCCTGGATCCGGATTGGCGCCGGTTGACCTTATTACGCCTCCACTGGCGCCGCTTCCTCCGGCACCGCGCCCGCATTCGATGCCGGTTGGGCCCCCTGCCGGCGTCGACCCCGGCCTCCATCCTGATGTGGACACGGAGCTGGACTGACGTCGCCCGACGCCGGATCCGGTGCCGAGTGGGGTTTTTGTACCCCTGTTCTCTCCTGGGGTCCCTTTTAGGCCAGATTGGCACCCAGAGGACAAGGAGGAGGACTGGGAGGGGTCAGGTAACCCTCTGACCGACCAGTTGGAGTATGACCCGGACTGGAGAGAGGACCTGGGGGATGCCAGTGGTCTTGATAAATCTCCTGACCGTGGCATGTTGTCTCCTCCTACCGTGGCTACGGAGGAGGGAGCGTCATACGCAGTGGTGTTGTGTAGGGCGGCCGAGGCTCTCAACCTCAAGCTTCCTACCGTGGCAGTCAGGACTAACCTCCTGACAGAGGTGCTTCAACCGCAAGTGACCTCTTCGAAGCCCCTGCTTCCGTTTAATGAGGCCCTCACCGACATCCTTTTGGGCACCTGGTCCAGGCCCAACACGGGGGCTCCCGTGGATAGGATGATCGCCCGACGCCACCGCCCGGCCCCGGGCGACCCCACTTTCGTCTCCCATCACACCACCCCTGAGAGCTTGGTGGTCCAAGCCTCTACTTCCATGGGCGCATTCCCTAACGCTCCACCAGATTAGGGAATCCAAGAAGCTGTATCATCTTGGAAAGAAGATTTTTTCTTCTGCCAGCTTAGGACTGCGGTCGGTTAACACTGCATGTCTTTTGGGCCGTTATTCCCACTCGTTGTGGGACACGGTTGTGCAAGTGCTGCCTCAGTGCCCGGAGGAGGCCCGGACACCACTCTCCCAGGCTGTCGCCGCCGGGAGGGACGCGGCCAAGTTTACCATCCGTTGTGGGCTGGATACCGCCGACTCTCTAGGCAGGACGATTTCCACATCGGTAGCCCTTTGACGCTACGCCTGGATGAGATCGACTGTCTTTTTTGGGTTATGTCCAGAATACTCTCATGGACATGCCCTTTGATGGCCGTCGCCTTTTTGGTGACAAAGCAGACAACGCTCTAGAGCGTTTCAAGGACTCACGGGCTACGGCCAAGTCCTTGGGCCTCCCCAGCCGCCCAGCTCAGTCTGCTTTTCGTCCCTTTCGTGGCTACGGAAGGGGTGCCCCACTACGTCCCGCCCAGAGCCACAGGCCAGTGCAAGCTCCCCAACCTTCGCGCGGCCGGGGACGTGGGAACCACCATCGTGGTTCAGGGGGCCAGTCCACCAGCCCCTCTCGCCCTCTGCAGCATCCTCCAAACTTTCCTAGTCCGACATTTCAGACCATCAAACGCCAGTGGGCAGCAGGATCCGCCATCACCTTCCCCATTGGCGCACCATCACGTCGGACAGGTGGGTTTTGCAAATAGCCCGAAGGGGCTACTCCCTCCCCTTTGAGAATACCCCTCCAGCCATGCCACCTCGGTACCATCGTATGTCAGAGGATCATTTGGACCTTCTCCAACAGGAAGTTATGGCTCTCTTGGCCAAGGGAGCCATCAAGCGCGTTCCTGCCCCAGAAGTAGGTCGTGGTTGTTACTCCCACTACTTTCTGGTACCCAAGAAGGACAAGGGCCTGCGTCCTATCTTGGATCTCAGGGACATCAACCGCTTCCTCCTGAAGGAGAAGTTCAAGATGTTGACGCTCGCTCAGGTCTTGTCTGCCCTCGACCCTGGAGACTGGTTGGTAGCATTGGACTTGCAGGACCCTTACTTTCACATCGCCGTCCTTACGGCCCACCGGCGTTACCTTCAGTTCACGGTAGGCCACAAGCATTTTCAGTTTACCGTGCTCCCCTTTGGCCTTACCAGCGCCCCTCGGGTGTTCACGAAAGTGATGGCGGTGGTTGCAGTTCATCTGCGCAGATCAGGGGTTCCAGTCTTCCCCTAACTCGACGACTGGCTGTTGAAGGCAGGCTCACCCCAGGCTGTCGACTCCCAACTCCAGACTACAGCCGACCTCCTGCATTCGCTGGGGTTCTCCATCAACATGCCGAAGTCACACCTGATCCACTCTCAGAAGCTCCTCTTCATCGGAGCTGTTCTGGACACGGCGCGGTTTCGGTTTTATCCTCCCGAACAGCGAGTCCGGGATATTCGGGCTATAATTCCGATCTTTCAGCCTCTACCCAGGGTTTCGGTCAGAATGACCCTGAGGCTGCTGGGCCTCATGGCCTCCTGCATCCTGCTGGTCGATCATGCCAGGTGGCATATGCGGGCTCTGCAGTGGGACCTGAAGTTCCAGTGGGCGCAGAATCAGGGGAATCTGTCCGATTGTTTCCAGATCTCGGAGGGCACTGCACGACAATTGCAGTGGTGGCTCACGAACCAGGATTGGGTCAATGGCAGATCCCTCTCCCTTCCCCAACCAGACCTCACAGTGGTGACAGATGCGTCACTTCTGGGATGGGGCAGCCACATGGGAGAGGCGGAGATCAGAGGCCTCTGGTCTCCGGCGGAGTCCGACCTCCACATCAACCTTCTGGAGCTTCGGGCGATTCGTCTTGCACTCAAAGCATTCCTTCCCTCTGTCCGGGGAAGAGTAGTGCATGCGTTCAAGGACAACACCACCGCCATGTGGTACTGCAACAAACAAGGCGGGGTGGGGTCGTGGACCCTATGTCAGGAGGCCCTCCGCCTCTGGACATGGCTGGAACATCAATCAATCAATCAGGGGTTTGTAAAGCGCGCTACTCACCCATGAGGGTCTCAAGGCACTGGGGGGGGGGGGGAAGCGGCTCCGGATCAGTCGAAGAGCCAGGTCTTGAGGTCCTTCCTGAATGTGTGCAGGGTCGAGGAGCGTCTGATGTTCACAGGGAGCTCGTTCCAGGTCTTGGCTGCGATGTAGGAGAAAGCTCTCCCGCCGGTTCTATTTCTGCAGATGCGGGGGACCTCTGCCAGGGCGAGGTCGGCGGAGCGGAGGTTCCTCTTGGGTACGTGGAAGGAGATTCTCTCGTTGAGGTATTTGGGTCCGATGTTGTTGAGGGACTTGTAGGCGTGGGTGAGGAGTTTGAAGGTGACCCTCTTCTCGACGGGGAGCCAGTGGAGGCCTCGTAGGTGTTGGGTCATGTGCTCGTGACGTGGTGTCCCGAGGATGAGTCTGGCTGCGGCGTTCTGGATGGTTTGGAGTTTGTGTAGAAGATTCCGGTTGATTCCGGCATAGAGGGATTTGCCGTAGTCCAGTCTGCTGGTTATGAGTGCGTGGGTGACGGTTCTTCTGCAGTCGGGGGGATCCATTTGAAGGTCTTACGGAGGATGCGAAGGCAGTTGAAACTAGTGGAAGCGACGGCGTTGATCTGGCGGTTCATCGAGAGGGAGGAGTCGAGGATGATGCCGAGGTTCCGAGCGTGGTCTGTAGGGGTGGGTGGGTTCCCGAGGGCAGAGGGCCACCAGGTGTTGTCCCAAGCGGAGGTGCAGGGCCCGAGGATGAGGACCTCGGTCTTCTCTGAGTTGAGCTTCAAGCAGCTGTCTTTCATCCAGGCGGCCACGTTCTTCATTCCTTCCTGGAAGCAGAGTCTGGTGTCTTCGGGATTCTTCGTGAGCGAGAGGATGAGCTGGGTGTCGTCGGCATAGGATACGATGCTGAGGCCATGCTGTCTGACGATGGCGGCGAGAGGGGCCATGTAGATGTTGAAGAGCGTGGGGCTGAGTGAAGATCCCTGGGGTACTCCGCAGTTGATTTCCATGGGTTCTGAGAGGAAGGGAGGGAGTCGAATCCTCTGGGTTCTGCCGGAGAGGAAGGATTGGATCCAGTCGAGGGCGACTCCTTGTATCCCCACATCGTTGAGTCTGGCTGGGAGCGTGCGATGTGAGGGCATATCCCTGGTGGTTCAACACCTGGCAGGTGCACTGAACGCCAGGGCGGACGAACTCAGCCGCAGGTGCATGATGGATCACGAATGGCGTCTTCACTTGGAGGTAGTGCAAGGTCTCTTTCAGCAGTGGGGAGAGCCTTGGTTAGATCTATTCGCCACCGAAGAGAATGCACAATGTCAGCAATTCTGCGCGTTGGAATTTCCAAGGCGGCACTCGCTAGGCGACGCTTTTCGTCGCGAGTGGAGTTGCGGTCTGTTGTACGCCTTTCCGCCTATACCACTTCTGCCCAGAGTGCTGAAGAAGATCAAGCGCGACCGGGCCCAAGTCATTCTTGTGGCTCCGGATTGGGCACGAAGAGTCTGGTATCCCGAGCTGCTCAACATGGCCATCGATCCTCCGATCAGACTGCCTCTTCGGGAGGATCTTCTATCGGAGCAGCAGGGGACGGTCCTCCACCCGAACCTGTCCAGCCTCCACCTCCTTGCGTGGAGATTGAGCGGCGGCAGTTGACATCATTTGACTTGCCTCCCGAAGTATGTGATGTAATCTTGACAGCCAGGCGTCCCTCCACTAAGACGGTATACGCCTGCCGATGGAACAAATTTGTGGCATTGTGCACAGCAAAGGCTGTGGATCCCCTTTCTGCCCCTCTTTCTGAGGTTCTCTTGTTCCTCATTTCTTTGGCCCAGCAGGGCTCTGCTCTGGGCACTATCAAGGGCTATCTTTCGGCCATGTCTGCCTTTCTAAGGCTTCCTGATCAGCCTTCTCTCCAAGTCCCCAGTTGTAAATCGTTTCTTAAAAGGCATAACTCATCTCTTCCCTCCTATTCCCTTCGTTATGCCTCAGTGGGACTTGAATCTGGTCTTAACCTATTTGATGTGCGCTCCCTTTGAGCCGCTTCACAACTGTCCTTTAAGACTTTTAACTCTTAAAACTGCTTTCCTGGTAGCCATCACATCTGCCAGAGGAGTGAGTGAGCTCCAGGTTCTTTCATCCAAGCCTCCTTTTCTGGCTGTACATCCGGACAAAGTTGTCCTACGAACTCTTCCATCCTTTCTTCCCATGGTGGTCACTTCTTTTCACATCGGGCAAATCACTATGCCCACCTTCTTTCCGCCACCGCATCCTTCTAAAGAGGAAGAGAGGCTCCACCGTCTAGACCCAAAACGTGCGCTTTCCTTCTATCTGGATTGCACAAAACGGTTCCGGGTGGATGACCAACTCTTTGTTGGCTACGTGGGCGCCAAGAAAGGTCGGGCCGTACACAAGCGGGCCATCTCTAGATGGGTCATTTTGTGTATTAAAGCCTGCTATTCTTTGGCTAAAATGGAGCCTACATTGGGGCTACGCGCCCATTCTACCAGGGCGACGGCAGCCACTACTGCTTTAGGACAAGGAGTTCCTCTGAATGACATCTGTCAGGCAGCTACGTGGGCATCGCTGCACACGTTCACCAAACACTACTGCCTGGACAGTCAAGTCTGGAGAGACGGCTTCTTTGGCCTTTCTGTTCTCCAGGACTTTCTGGTGTGATCATGGTTCGCAGACCCACCTCTGGGGTTGGTATTGCTGGGGTATCTATGCTAAGGTAAGGAATCTATAACTAACTGTTTCTTTCAGATGAACAAGTAACTTACCTTTGGTAACCATATATCTGTTAGAAACATAGGTTAGTTATAGATTCCTTACCGCCCCAGCCATCCTCCCCGTTCTGCGAACTGATTTCTAGGGTTAAGGACATCCTTTCAGGGCCCTAGTTTTGTGCACCAGTGGTCAGTGTCTTGCATGGCTCTGCATTTCTGGCGCGGAAAGTCGTGAACAGAACTGAAGCAGCGCACGAGGGCGGCGTCTAAGTAGCTACCGCGACGTCATTCCGGCGACCACGACGCCAACGACGAACGCGGAGCCGACCGACGCCACCTTTCGACGCGCAGAGGTAGTGCTGACGAAAAACTTTCCGGATCCAGTCTGACGCCTGGGGGTAATTCTAAGGTAAGGAATCTATAACTAATCTATGTTTCTTGCAGATATATCGTTACCGAAAGTAAGTAACTTGTTCGGTTGGTTATTTGATTGTTATTTGACAAGTTCAGAAAGTGTTTTAGGTCGGTTTCTGGCTTGATCTAGTTGTGTTCTAAAGAAATTCGCTTTTGAATTTCTGATGCGTTTGTTATAGGTGGTCCACATAGATCTTAAGCTTGTGAGAGCATCTCCATAATCATTCAGCTAGTGTCAGGTTACGCCTTTTTGTGTTTAGGCTGTCATTGAACCATCGTTTAGAGTCTTTGATGGTCATTCTTTTTAGTTGTAAGGGTGTAATCGAGTCTAGGATGTTCATCATAGAATTACTATAGTGATCTGTAAGAACATGGACATTTAACATGTCCACCAGAGGGGGCAGGATATTGTTGCTGAAGGAAGTCAGTACATTCAGTTTGTTTTGCGTGCTCCTTTTCCATTGTTTGGGTTTCTTTAGTTGAGCCTTTTTTGTACTCACAGCATCTGTGATGAGGAAGGTGATGTGGTGGTGGTCTGTCCTGTCGCAAGGGACGATAGATTAAGGTTGTATTTTGTCTACCTTCACAATGATTAGGTCCAAGGTTGCACCCTTGTTATGTGAAGGTCTGTCACAAATTTGGGTCAGATCGATGTGAGCTAGAAAGACTTTAAAGCTGTTCACTGCAGGGACATTCAGGTCATTCCAGTGTAGGTTGAAGTCTCCAAGGAAGATCTGGGTATCTTGATGTCCAGCGTTGGTTGTGATGATTTCCATGATTTGTTCAATGAATGGGCGGTTGTCTCTCGGTGGATGGTAGATGGCATGAAGTTTGCAAATTGGTCTGTTGTTACTTGCAAAATCAATGCATAGGTATTCACAAGCGGACAGAGCAACGGTTTGTGATTGTTTCAGTTAGAGATTACTACGGTAGATGCAGGTGACCCCTCCACCAGGTCTTTTAGCTCTATCTAATTAAATGATGTTGTGCCTAGGGGTGACTAGTAGGTCCACTATAGGTGCAGCAGAATCATTTAGCCATGTTTCGGTCAGGATTATGAGGTTGAGCTCATGTGCAAGGACTAGGTCGGAGATATCTGGTGCATGTCGAACAGCCGATCTGCAGTTGAGTAGCGTGCATTTCAGATGAGTATTGGAGTCAGCTGAGGGAGTCAGTGTGATGGTAATACGCTTAAGATTGGCTTTGTTCGGGGGCGTGGCCAAGCCGAGGATCATGGCGGACGCGTGAGCCGAGAGCTCTGCATCAGCCCGCATTTTAATCCTTTTGGAATGGGCAGCCGGGGCGCGCTGTGTGATCTTTGACAGCCCCCCAGGGGTCCGTACACCGTTGTGAGCGTCTGGGAGCCCCCACGAATCTGGCGGCGGCAGCAGTCTGGCGAGGCTCTTGGCTGCGTATGGCCCGAGACAGAGGCTAATGGCGGCCGCATTAATCGCTGCGGCGCCTGAGTGATTCCCGGAGCGGGGAGTCGAGACTCGGACGGGTGCCCACCGCTGCCCCCGAGACCAGCGCTGCACATTGGGCAGCTGTGGCGAGCCCAACTGGGGTCCCCGAGATCGCGGCAGATGCGGTGGCCCGGGAGTGAGGCCTGAGAGCTGTCTGGACGTCCTGGGCGAGCCTCCGTTGCAGCGCCTGCCGGCCGAGTGAGTGCGTGAGGCGGCCTGAGCGCTGACTGCTGGGTCCAGGTGCGGGGACGCACTTAGCGGGGAGAGATTGCCTCCCGGAGCGGCGGTAACAGCTGCGCTGCCCCGGGAGGGAGAACACAAGACACAGCGGCCCCGGCTGGAAACAGCGCATCGGCGTCTGAAATTCACGCAGAGGCCTAACGGCGTGGGGGCTGGATGGGGCCTCCTGGGAGACGGGCCTCGCAGGGTCATCTGGTATCGGTGGGGCCCCCCACCCCAGACTGTAGCTGCCGCCAGGTGCAGAGGAGTGGGACCAGAGGTGAGGAGCGGCGCAAATGGGTCTCCTGATGTGGCTGCAGTGGCGGGCAGCGCTGGACCTGCCCGAGTGCCCTGGGGGGCAGCTTGGACCTGCGTGCTACCCTGTGCTAGCAGAGCGGGAGCAGCTGAGCCCTCGGGGCACGACTGACCCCCGCTGGATCGCCGCAGGAGGAGCCCCTCACCTTGCGGGTCAACTGGCCGGTGAGTGAGCTGGCCAGGGCGAGACTTGGCTGGGCCCTGGAGCTGGGGGGCCCCCTTGTGTCGCTGAACTGCCTCCTGAGCCCCAGATAGCGATTGAGTCCAACTGGAGCCTGCGGCCCCGACCGGAGGCGGCGCATTGGCGGTTGGGCCCCCATGTGTGGATGTAGCGGAGGGTCGGCTGGTGGTGTCCCCGGGGGCTGGCCTGGAGGTGACGTCTGAGGCTGTGAGGGCCCCCCCCGACCTGGACTGTGGGCGCTGCTGCACGTGGAGATAGGCGTGCTGACCTGCTCGGACAGCATCTCAGTATCTGCCAGTGGGGCTGTGACACTGGCTTAGACTGCAGGACTCGGCCCATAGCTACTGGCCATAAACGAATTGATTCCCGTCAGGGGTCGGGTTTCCGTCGGATGGCCAGGGCGGCGGTGGGGCCACCCCTGGGCGCCAGGCCTTAACTGGGGGGCCGAAGTTTGCGCTGCCCGGGCCCGTAGTATAGCGGGCCTAGCGGCTCACGTCGCGAGTGGACGAAGGGAATCCAGCCAGACCTGGGCGGAGCGGTGGGCTCGAAGCAGTGGTCGGGGCCCGCCGCACGCAGCTACGCCTACTGGGCCAGCGGGGTGAGAGCTGAACGGACGCTCCCCGACAGGTGGTGGCGTGGCCCACCCTGAGATAGGGGACTTCTGCCCAGTGCCGGACCTGGTCTGTAGTGGGCCCTACTTGCAATAGACATTCGCCTAAGGTGGGCTTTGATTTGTCTGACTGACCACTGACAAGATGGGCAAGCCCAGGAACCGCCAGATGGGGGCCCGTCAGGACCTGGAAGACGGTGCTCAGGAACAGTTGCAGTCTACACCCGAGGATCCGGTGCAGCAACAGCTCAGTAAAGTCTTAGAGGCCATAGCCGACACAAAGGCCACTCTTCACCAGGACATAAACACAGTTGCGGCGGGGCTGGGCCTACTGCGGGAAGAGCATAAGAAACTGTCCGAGAGAGTTAAAGAAGCCGAGTCTACTGTTGTGGAACTGGCGCCGGCTCACAAGGCTCTGGAACACCAGGTGGGGGCCCTTACGGACAGAGTGTGCTTATTGGAGCGGAGGGCCGAAGATGCCGAAGGGCACAACAGACGGAACAATATCAGGGTCCTGGGTCTTCCGGAAGGGTCGGAGAGCGATGATATGGTGGCCTTCTTGGAACATTGGCTCAGAACCGTGGTAGCACCTGAGGGCCTGTCCACTTTCTACATGCTGGAAAGGGCCCATAGGGTGCCAACCAGGCCATTGGCCCCTGGGAGGCCTCTGCGGCCCGTGGTGGCCCGTCTGCTCCATTTCCCGGATAGAGACCTTCTCCTGCAGAAGGCGAGGGCAGAGGGCCCTTTCACTTTGGGTAACAGCAAAATCTCCCTTTTCCCGGACTACACTCTGGAGGTGCAGAGGAAGAGGGCCTCATACTTGGAGGTCAAGAAAGCGTTGAGGGAAGAAGGCCTCCAATACTCCCATGATGTTTCCAGCCCGCCTGCGAATAGCTCTTGATTGGAACAGCCACTACTTCACCAGCGCCAAGGATGCTTGGGACTGGTTGGAGACCTACAAAGGGGAGGCGCCGCGAGACAGGGGTCCTGGGCCCGCCGCGCGGAAGGCCACAGAACTTGGGAAACGTCCGAGACGAAGACCCCACAAAGGGACCTCGAAGAAACCTTCCTCATCGCAGACGGAGAAGGCTGCGGCGCTGCAGGCGGTGGCGGCGCTCGTGCGGAGCCGGAGTCTGGCCTCGAAAGCGGGGGCTGGCTCCTTGAGAGAGACTGAGGGCAATGAATCTGACACTTCCCGCAGCAGTAGTATTAATCTGCAGGTAGTGACTCCTAACACTGCAGACGATATTATTTGATGTAACTGTGTCTGTGGTACATGGGAGTATGCTGTACTATTGTTGCTTGCATCACGCCCTGCGCCGCCCCATCATTTTGCGGGCTGGTGCGCTCTGTCTGGTGGGAGCGTCCTGATATCTGCTCTATCGGCTTACCCTCGTTGAGTGCCGCACTAGGTTGGGGCCTCATCCAGTTCTAACTGTTCCACATGATGTTTGGGCGGCCGGCCGTTGTCGGACTGCCCAGGGGTTGGGGTGTTCACCGTCATATGGGTCCCTTTGTTTGTTGTTTGTGTTTTGATGTTTGCAGAGGGGGGAGGTGGCGTAAGACCGAGGGGGGCGATGGGGGTGGGCTTCCTGTGGCACGCCATTTACTGACACACATCACGTATGGCAGACACTCGTAGTTTTATAAGGTTCCTCACATGGAACATTAGAGGAATGGGATCTGTTGCAAAACACCATAATATTTATTCCTACCTGAGGCATAGAGACATACACTGAGGAAGCTGGGAAGCTGAAGTGACAATGGCGGGGCCAGGTCTTCGCGACCACCTCCTCCGCGTTTGCCAGAGGGGTCCTAATATGGGTTAAACCCGGGGTCCCCTTTGCCCTTGAGCGCTCCTGGTTAGATGTCGAAGGCCGATATGCGCTGGTCACGGGGAGGCTGGCAGGGCGGGAGGTTACCCTTGGCAACATATATGCTCCTAACCAAGACCAGATAGGCTTCCTGGAATCCTTTTCTGCTGTATTGGCCGATAAACTAAGCCGTAGCTTAATACTTGGGGGAGATTTTAATTGTGTTGCGGACGTTGATATGGACCGCTTGCACCCTCCCTTGTTGGGGTCGCAGCCACGTCGTACAGCCTTGGGGCTCCGAAACTGGATTTCAAACTGGGGCCTTGCAGATACTTGGAGGCTACAACATAATCGGGATAGGGAATTTTCCTTTTTCTCACCGGTTCATCAGGTACACACGCGGCTCGACGCGTTCCTCTGTTCCCCTGCTTTCAATAGCTCTGTTAAACACACCGAATACTTAGGGCGCACGCTATCAGATCACAGCCCCCTGCTGATGACACACCAGCCCCCGGTCGCTGCTCCCCGATTCCCACCTGGAAATTGAACCCTGCAATACTGGACGATGCCCCTTTCCGCGCTTCTTTGCACACACTCCTAGACACGTACTTCCCTATTAATGCTAACACTGCCTCCTCTTCTCAGGTGGAATGGGAGGCGTTTAATATCGTTGTGCAGGGCCATTGCATGGGACATGCAATGGGAGCACATAGAGAGCTACGACAGGAACTCTTGGACTTGGAGGGCAGTATCCGTGGACTAGACAATGCGCAGGGCACGGACGAAATGGCCAGTGCGGCCTTAGCGTCGGTGCAGGCAAAGTATAACGATGCACTGGGGCGCCTGCGATGTTACAACCAGAAGGCCTACCTGGATAAAGTGCAGAGAGAGGAGGGGAAGGCGGGCCGACTCTTAGCAAGATTGATTAAACCTGAGTTGGGGGGGATCCCCGATCACTCAAATTAGTTTAGACACTGGGGAAGTGGTGCACGACCCAGATACGATCAACGATTCCTTTTTAACATACTATGAACAACTGTATTCAGCCCCTACTGCGGCTTCCCGGCTGCACATTCGAGAGTTCCTGGAGCCTCTTCCTCTCAGTGTGTTTAATGAGGAGGACCGGGAAGAACTGGGAGAACCGATAACCCTGCAGGAAGTTAGAGCTGCCATTAGCGCATTAGCGCATGACAAGACACCGGGGCCAGACGGCCTCCCGGCAGAGTTTTACCAGCGCTTCATAGATCTACTGGCGCCGCACCTTGTCAGGCTGTACGCCGACGCATATGAATCCGGGGAGCTGCCCGCCTCTACTCAGTCGGCCCTGGTGATTCCTCTCCCAAAAACCAAACTTGCCGGTGCGGGTGTTAAAGATCACAGGCCTCTCTCCATGCTCAATATGGACTTTAAAATTCTGAGCAAGGTGTTGGACCGGGAGGTTACTCCCACACATAAAATCATTAATACACCCAGACCAGAATGGTTTTATCCCCGCTCGCAACACCTCATATAACCTCCGATGGCTTTATTCGGTATTGTATCATGCCGAGACCCCGACCAGAAGCCAGGCAGCGGTGCTTTCCATTGATCTCGAAAAAGCCTTCGACACGGTGGGGTGGGAGTACTTGTTTGAGGTGATGCTGCGCATGGGGCTGGGAGAGGAATGGGTGCAGTGGGTAAGACTATTGTATGCTGCCCCTACGGCAAGGGTAAAAACCGGTAAGACAATCTCTAGGCAGTACAGGATATCCCCCGGAACTAGACAGGGGTGTCCCCTCTCGCCCCTCTTGTTTGCTCTGGCAATCGAACCACTGGCTGAAAGATTCCGTCTGGGTGGGGATGGGATTGGGTTAACTGTTGACGGGCGGCTACAACATATCTCCCTTTATGCCGACGACTTGTTGATTTACATGTCAAGGGCAGTGGAGGGCACTTCAGAGGCCATGAGAATCTGGGATGACTTTGCGTGCCTCTCGGGCCTCCGAGTCAACAAAACTAAGACCTATCTGTTCCCTGTGGCGGGCCCGGTGCCTAGGCCTGAGGCACTGACTGTCGGTATCTCATGGGCTCAGCATACTTTTAAATATTTGGGCATACACATCTTTCACTCCCTAGAGGACCTGAAGGAAGGAAATTTGGGTAGAGCGCTGCGCTCATTGCGTTCCTGTGTGCACTTCTGGCGAACCCTGCAACTGCCTGTTATGGCCACGGTTTCCCTCTCCAAGATGTTCATGTTGCTGCGTTTATTGTATTTCTTAGTCAACCTCCCGGTCCTTATGCCTAGTGGTTGGTTCCGCCCCTTGAACACCCTGCTGCAAGACCTGGTGTGGGGGGATGGGCGCACCAGGGTGTCCCTTAACACGCTACAGCGCCCCATGTCCGAGGAGGGTTGGGGGTGCCGAATTTCAAATTATACATGCTAGCTGCGCAACTGCAGTGGCTGGCGCAATGGGTGGAGGGTGTAAATGAGGTAGGCACGTGTTTACCAACTCCGGAATTTAGTCCTAACCTTGTGATGGCAAAATTATTAATACTGCTGCAGCGCACGGCTTTCCAGGCCTGGTGGAGATGCCAGGGCAGAGGGCGTCGGGCCGCTAAATATACCCCTACGCTACCTCTGGTGGGACTGCCACACGGGGACCCCCAAACTTTATTCACGAATGAACAACTGGCCCGATGGGCTGAGGTAGGACTGGATACTGTTGGGGATTGCTTTCTGGATGGCTCTCTGCTCCCGTTCTCAGAGCTGGTGGAGGGCAGTGGTCTTCCCGCTGGCCAGTTCCTTCAATATGAGGCATTGACCCGTACATTCGCGCAGCTATGGAAGACGGGGAGGGACGAGCCGGAGACACACCCAGTGCTGCATGCTGTGTTTACGTTGGGGACGGCAGGACATCTAGTGAAATGGTTCTATGTCGCACTACAATAAGTACACGTGGGGCCCCTTGGGGGGCTGCGGCCTAAGTGGGACAAACTCGGGGGTAGAGAGCTTATGGACGCAGAGTGGCGCAAAGTCCTATACTACCCTAAGAGGATTTCTCGCAACACCCGCCTAAAATATATACAATTCAATTATACCCACATGGCTTATATGACACCGCACCACCTCAACGTGACATATGGGGGTGAAATCCGTTCGTGTCCTAGATGCAGGCACCCAGATGCGGACTTTGGTCATATGACTTGGGAATGCCACTGCTTGCGCCCCTTCTGGGAAGCTGTGCTTAATAAACTCAAAGGAGTGCTGGGTAGAGAGTTACCACCCACAATACTGACGTGCTTACTGGGTCTCTTTCCCAGACCCCCAAAACGCAAGGTTGGGAACAGGCTCGTTGACCTCGCACTAGGCCTGGCCAAACGTAGGATAGCGATGGAGTGGAAGTCCCCGAGGGCGCCGCAGTTCGAGGTCTGGAGCAGGGATGTCATCAAGTGGGCTGGGGCAGAATGTAGAGCGCTTTGTTGGGAAGAGGCTAAAGGCCTGAGGAAACACCCAATAGCAGGACAATGGAAGGAGGTGAGGGTAGCCTGGGAGGCGCCCGAAGACACTGCATCCGATGTGACGGGCTCCGACCCTGACCTGGGGACATGCCAGGGAAGTGTGCAGCATGCAGGCACTAGTGGACCCCAGAGGAACCCTGCCCACAGTCCTGACCGATAGCTTGGTGGGAACCCAATGAGGTGGGACCAGTTGCGCATGCAGGGTGGCTCTGATACTGATTGGGAACCCCACCCACCATGCTCTTTCACCTAGATAAGTGACTTGCATTGTGATTCCCCCCTACCCGCAATGTACTAGATGCGAACCACAGCCCTCCTCTGCACACAGTTTACTTATTTCTTTCTCTTTTTTCTTATTTTTGGTATTCCTGTTATAAGGATGTTTTTTCTTTTTCCTTCTTTCTCCTTTTTGTTAACAGTAGTAATGTTTAGATATATATAACTGGCATGCTTGTACTTTGGACAGCCGATGGACATCCCCATGTTCAAGTTATGGTGATTAAACGTCAATGGAACAAGTACCAGGAACAGTAGTCATTGCCAGAGGTTGGTGGCGACGTGACGAAGTAGTAATTTTACGGGGGCTATTGTATATATGGTTTGCGCTAGGAGCAATTGGAGCCAGTTTCCGGACCCTGCTATTGAATATTTAGCCCTGCACATCGGAGTTGTAATGTACCCACCACCTGCCATTTATTCCTCTGCATGATGTCATGTAAGAGCGTATATGTATAATGAAAATTACAAAATGCCAATAAAAATATTTCAAAAAAAAGATTGGCTTTGTTCTCGGCTCTGGCATTGTGTCTAGGTTGTCTGTGTGGATTCGCAGAAATAGTTTGGATTTGTCCCAGAGTGTCTGTATCAAAGGAGTTTGTAGAGTTATAAGTAAGGAGGAGGGCATGAATTTTACTGTCAGATAGTAGATTGTTCAGTCTAACAGGCCGGGAAGGGGCATATGGGGAGGGTATGTGTAGGAAAGTAGGATCTGCTTTCTTGGCTACCCCCACTTTTTGCTGGTGTCAGGATGTTTTTTTGACTAGTCTGAATGGGATCATGCTAATCAGGACCCCAGTCACTGTGCTTCCTCCCTGAATTTGACATGGTAAGTACTTCTGCACCTCCACAATTGGTTTCTAGTGTACCCCTATAAGTCCCTAGTATGTGGTACTGAGGTACCCAGGGGATAGGTACACCAGGGGTCTCCTATGGGCTGCAGCATGTATTATGTCACCCATGAGAGACCACTCAGCCTGTGTAAGCTGATGCTAGCACCACATACGACAGATACAAGGTTTCTTATATCTGAGGTCACTACACTTAAAACCAATAAGTCATCCCTAAGGCAGGCCTTTCAATCCTGAAGGCACGGTGCCTGAGCAGGACACCCCTACAAACCTCGGAGTTGATTCTCCAGGCTTTGTGAGTGCCGTCTGCCATTTTGATACTTATAGTGGCCATCCCTTATGTGATAGGTAACTATATAGTGGCTGTGCCGAACCTGGGCATGTTTGGTATTCAACATGTTGGAATCATACCTCAACACCATTCCCGGTAACAACCTTCCAGGGTCTGCCAGCAAACTAGTGCTGCTGCCGACCCCAGACACGATTCTGCCCTCCTGGAGCTGAGCTGAGCTCGAGCTTTGGAAGGTAGAACAATAGGATTCCTGTCACAGGGAGGTGCACCACCTCCCAGACAAGACTTAGTGTATTGAGCTGGGGTGGGGCGCTTGCCAGCACCACCAGACTTCTTTGAAGGGCACATTTGGTGCCCTCCTTGTATACTCCAGTTGAAACCAGTTCTGGGAGCCCTTGGCTCACGCTCTGGGGCAAAACTGGACAAAGGACATGGGAGTATCCTCACCTCTGTCCAGCCCCTCCTTAGGGAGGGGACCCCAGGGTCGTCCTAACCCCTTACTTAGGGTATAAAAGGGCTTACCTGTGGGTGGGTCCTCCGATTCGTCGTGGGACAAGACTCAAGCCTGAAACCACGTCACTCTTCCACTGTCTGGACACCTGGACTTCGCCTGGAACCGAGACTGCATCAAGCAAGACTCCTGCTGCCCCTGGTCTCGCTGTTGTGCCAGTCTTTTTCATCGTCTCTGTCTGTGCTTCTTCCAGGATCTTCAACAGACCTGTGGGCATCAAGAGCACCCGAAGTAATCTCCCTTGGATGCGGTGCCTGCAACAGTCTACTGCTCCCGACATTCCACGGACTTCAAAAGGCTCAGCAACACAGGTGGTGGTTCTGCAACTCCCTTGAGGCCTAACCTGTCCTCCCTGCAATTCTGTAGCCAGTATCCCTTGTGGGAACCGCAGGGACTGAACCCCTGTGCACCGCATTGACTTGCTGTTGCCAAGGCTTGTTGGCTCTGCACGCCAGAGATCTTCGGGCTACAAGAAGCTCCAGCCTTCAGCATCTCTTCCTGCTAAGATCAGCGTCCCCACCACATTCCCTGAACTGTGGGCCTACATCATTGGTGAGCTGCTCAAGGTCCTCTTGCAACTCCTTTGCCCTTGGCCTGGTGTGCTCTTGAGGATCTTTTCCTGCTTCAGTGGGCTCCCCTGCTTGCTTGGGGCCTGCTCTGACTATCCTGCTTGTGGTGAGTCCCTTTGACCTTGCTGGTCCCAACGTTGCTCCTTCTTTGCTTTCCACACCTGTTGCAGCTGCCCCTGGTTTTCGACTTCAGACGTGGGACAGCTCGTGCATGGCTCCTGGCCTTCCTCAGCATCGCCTGGTCCTCACAGCTGTAGCGACAAGGTCACCGTCAACTACTTTGAACTGTTCGTCATCGGTGGGCATTGCTCTGCTGTGCCTCCTGGTCACCTCCATGTGGCATGAACTCTGTCCCCTCTGCTTGCAGGTTCTTCTCTTCAAGAATCCACCCTTGGATTCCACCGGACTCTTGCAGTCTTCGCCAGCGGCATCTTTACTGAAGTCCTCCATTGTGGTCTACAGTGGTTTCCGATGTCATTTCGCACCTATGCACCCGGCTTCCCTGGTGTAGGTATCCTGGTTCCTGGGGTGTCCACGGGTGGGATGACTCTCCAACCTTCTGTCTTCCATGGGGTTTCTTCAGGGTCCACTGGGAAGGCTCCTTCTTCAAAAATGCAACCGCGACTTTCCTGTTGACTTCTATTGAGTACGCGGCTAGGTTTCCACTTTACACACAGCCTCCGTGGGGTTCCTGGATACTTACCTTGGGTGGTTCTTGGTGATCCTGGTCCAAGTCCTGACTTTGGTCGCAGTTCACATTCCACTTTTTTAGTATATGGTTTGGTCTCCCCTTGGAGACCACTATGTATTGCGCTTACTTACCTATTTGCAATTGAAGTATTGTGTGTATTTGTGTTTATATCACCAGGTAGGAGATATACCAATGTGTTAGTGAGTGTTGTGTTATAAATAGACATGTTTTTATAACTACACTGTGTGGTTCTTTTTCGTTTAACCTACACAACATGATTAGATCTGGTAAAACAAGCTGATTAACATTCCTTCTGGACTAAGCCTGAAGGCTGTTCTCCACAGCTACCACTTAGAGAGCGTTCTAAGGTTGTCTAAGACCACTAAAAACCCATAAGGATTGTCTGGATTAGTGCAAGGTGCTTCACTTAAATAAGTGTGCACCACATACTAGGCTAGCCTCCTACATTGGTGTGCAGCGGTTGGGATTTAAGCCTGCACTGTTTAACCAGCTAACCTAGGTGTGGTTAGATGAAAAACCATCACTAGCATTAGGCACATATAAATACTTTTTGTAAAATAGTAAGTTCTACTGAACTTTTTGGATTGTTAGTTGAGGGTCCAGCACAACCCTTTCTACAATCCTTTTGAAGTTTAGTTTCCACTAGGGTAGGTAGGTGCTACACCACACTACACCTAGTTTACCATGTCGTTAGTTGGGGAAGCCAGTGGACCCCAATCTTCAAGCTACAGCAGTCTTAAGTTCCAGGAACTTAGGACACTGGCTGCATCAAGGAAGTTAAAGACAGGTAGCAACCCTAACACTCAGCAACTCTTAGAACTGCTGCTGCAGGGTGACCACCAGAACGCTAAGAGGTCAGAAGGGCAGAACAGTGTTGGTGGGGTAGTTCCAGAAGATGGGTCAGGGCTGGTTCACCCCAGTAACACTTATTCTAAACATAAGCAGGAGGAGTCTGATGACTCCACACCAGTGATCTCTGATCCCCCAGGGAATAGTACAGATAGTACAGAGGGTGCCCTTAGAGGTATGTCCGCTTTTATTCCTCCTTGGAGGGTGCAGATAATACAGGGGAGGTCTAGATCCTCCTCTGTTTATTCCCATGCCTCTAATAATTCCATAGGGACCTCCATCTCTAGTCAGAGGGAGGACTCCTTAGAGAGGGAATACCACCTGCTTAAGCTTGAGTGAGCCAAGCTCAGAATCAAACAAGAGCAGCTGGCCCTTGATAAGGAAACCTTGGAAGTACAGAGGGCTAGGAGGAATTTGGGACTAGAGTCCCATTGTGGCAGCATTAGTGTCCCTAGGGTCAAGGAGCAATCTTTTGATGTTAGGAACCATATCCATAAATGGATCACTGCCTTGAAGAGGGCCTGTAAAGTACAGAAGGTCCCTCAAGGGCAGTTGGCAACTATCCTGTGGCTCTCCTTTGCTAGCAAAAGCAGAGACAAACTTCTCACTGTCAAAGAGGAAGATGCTGACAACTATACAGTCTTGAAGAGTGCCCTCATAGATGAGTCTGGTTTAACCACTGAGCAATACAGGGTTAAATTCAGGGACACACAGAAGACACACACCCACGACTGGGTTGACTTTGTAGAAAGTGCTATTAAGGTTCTGGAAGGCTGGCTTCATGGAATTAATGTGCATGACTATGAGGAATTGTACAATTTGAGGGAGCACATCCTCAATAACTGTCCAAATCAGCAGCTGCACCAGTACCTGGTGGACTCTGATCTGACCTCTCCCCAAGAATTGGGAAAGAAGGCAGAAAAATGGGTCCATACCAGGATGAAACAGAAAAACAATGGTGGTGGAGGTGACCAGAAGCAAGATTCTTCTATGGCCCAAGAAAATGATGTGGAGAAAGGTAAAGACAAAAAGGAGTCTTCACAAGGTCCCTAAAAATATTTCTCTGGGGGTGGGTCCCAAAACTCCTCTTTCTCTGGCAAGAGACCTTGGTGTTACCTGTGTAAGGAGAAAGGCCACAGAGCAATGGATGCCAATTGCTCTAAAGCTAACAAAGAACCTACTACTACTGCCCGTAAGGCAACCAGCGCGCCTAGCACCAGTACAAGTAGTAGTAGTGCCCCCAAAGTAGTAGTAGGGTTAACCTTGGGTTCTGAAGTGGGTTCTGGCCTAGTTAGAACACCCACTCAGGCTGTCCTTGTCTTTGACAGTGGCATGGAACTTGTCACTTTACTACCAAGTCCCACTAACATAGGCAAGTACAGGCAACAGTCTCTGATTAATGGTCAGGAAGCTGTGGCCAGTGCCACAATGGTGACAGAGAAACATGTGTCTCCTGACCAGATCATACTTGTTCAACTTTACCAAGTGACCAGTGCAAGCAATGTCAAGACTGATCATTCCTTGGCAGTTGTAAATCTCAGATGGGGAGGGTTAACTGTCTCTAAAAGAGTTGTGGTTTCTCCAGACCTACCTGTGGACTGTCTGTTGGGCAATGACTTAGAAACTTCAGCCTGGTCTGAAGTGGAGTTCAGGACACATGCAGAGATGATGGGAATCTCTGCCAGTGCATTTGCTGTTACTAGGACTCAGGCCCAACAGTTAGGCACTGAGGGAGCTCTGGTTCCTGGAAAAATGGGACCAGCTAGCTCCTAGAGAATGAGCAGGAAGGGTATGGAATTATCATCATCCAAGATACCCAGTGAGGATTAGTCTCCTGAGGGAGATGATCCTAGCCCCTGTGAAGGAACTGTCCTAGAGGAACTTAGGCCTGACACAGCAGAGTTCTTGGGGGCAGAGGGCCCTTCCAGGGCAAACTTAAGTCTGAAGCAGAAATCCTGCCCCTCTCTTGAACAGCTCAGACAGCAAGCTGCTGCTGAGGAGTCAGGGAATGTCAGTGGGTCCCATAGGATCGACTGGGAAGATGGGCTTCTGTTTTCTGAGTGTAGAGACTGATGCCACCAGGAGGTTGGTTATACCTCAGAAGTTCAGGGGTTTTCTTCTTTCCCTGGCACATGACATTCCCCTTGCAGGACATCTTGGGCAAAGCAAGACTTGGGACAGGCTTGTCCCTCATTTTCACTGGCCTCACATGTCTGAAGATACCAAGGAGTTTTGCCGCTCTTGTGTCACTTGCTAAGCCAGTGGTAAGACAGGTGGCACTACAAAGGCCCCCTTAATTCCACTTCCAGTGGTGGGGTTTCCCTTTGAGAGGGTAGAGATAGATATTGCTGGTTCCTTAAACCCTCCAACAGCATCTGGACCCAGTTACATCCTAGTGGTTGTGGACCATGCAACTAGGTATCCACAAGCTATTCCACTTAGGACCACTACAGCTCCTGTGGTGGCAAGGGCCCTTCTGGGAGTCTTTTCCAGAGTGGGGTTTCCTAAGGAGTTCTTGTCAGACAGAGGTACAAACTTCATATCTAGCTACCTAATTGCCATGTGGAAAGAGTGTGGTGTAAACTACGAGTTTACCACACCCTACCATCCACAGTGCAATGGGATTGTTGAAAGGTTCAGCAAGACACTCAAGGGTGTGATCATGGGACTCCCAGAAAAGCTCAGGCGAAAGTGGGATGTCTTACTACCCTGCCTTCTCTTTGCCTACAGAGAGGTTCCGCAGAAGGGGGTGGGCTACAGCCCATTTGAACTTCTGTTAGAACATCCAGTTTTTAGGGATCCATTGTGTCTGTTTAAGGAGGGTTGGAAGCAGCCTCCAAAACCTCCTAAACAGGATATTGTGGACTATGTCCTTGGCCTGAGTTCATGTATGGCTGAGTACATGAAGAAGGCCAACAAAAAGCTCGAGGCCAGCCAGGAGCTTCAGAAAGGTTGGCATGGCCAAAAGGCTGTGCTGACTACCAGCTGGGACAGAAAGTGTGGGTGTTGGAGTCTGTGGCCCCAGCAGCTCTCTAAGACAAGTGGAGCGGCTCCCACACCATCCTTGAGAAAAAAGGTGAGGTCACCTACTTGGTGGACCTAGGCACTCCCAGAAGTCCTCACAGAGTTCTTCGTGTGAATTGCCTAAAGCCTTTTATTGACAGGGCTGACATGAGCTTGCTCATGGCTACTGATGAGGGACAGGAGGAAGAGAGTCATCCTCTCCCTGATCTCCTCTCTCGGGACCCAGTTGATGGGTCAGTATGAAGTAGCCTTAGCAGGCAGCCTCACTGATCAGCAGCAAGCTGATTGTAGGCAAGTCCTCAATCAGTTCCCAAACTTGTTCTCTCTGACTCCAAGTCAATCCACCTGGTGTACCCATGAAGTGGACACAGGTGACAGTCTGCCTGTTAAGAGTAAAATCTACTGACAGGCTGACCATGTCAGAGACTGCATCAGGACTGAGGTCCCAAAGATGCTGGAGTTGGGGGGTCATGGAACCTTCGGATAGCCTTTGGGGTAGTCCTGTAGTCCTTGTGCCAGAACCTCACACCCAAGATGGTTAGAGAGAGATGAGGTTTTATGTAGACTATAGAGGTCTCAATGCAGTCTCAGGACTGATGCCCATCAAATTCCCAGGGCAGATGAGCGGATTGATACTCTGGCCTCAGTCAAGTATCTCAATACCTTTGACCTGACTGCTGGCAAATCAGACTCTCTGAGGATGCCAAGCCAAAAGCAGCATTTTCAACCCCTAGTGGGCATTATCAATTTATTGTAATGCCTTTTTGTTTGAGGGATGCACCTGCCACATTTCAGAGGTTGGTAAACAAAGTTCTCACCGGTCTGGAAGCCTATAGTGCAGCATATCTAGATGATATTGCTGTCCCTAGTTCTACCTGGGAGGATCACCTGGTCCACCACAGGAATGTTCTAGAGGCCCTGCAAAATGCAGGCCTCACTATCAAGGCCACAAAGTGCCAGATAGGGCAGAGCAAGGTTGTGTACTTGGGCCACCTTGTAGGTGGAGGCCAGGTTCAACCATTGGAGAGTAATGACCAGACCATAATGGACTGGGTTGCTCCCACTACCCAGACTCAGGTCTGACTGGTTACTGCCGGAGGTTTTTAAGGTGTATGGGTCCATAGTGACTCCCCTTAATGATCTCACCTCCAAAAGAATGTCTAAGAAAGTTCAGTGGACAGTTAGCTGTCAGAAGGCATTTGATTACTTGAAGCAGGCCATGTGCACTGCTCCTGTTCTGCAAAGTCCTGATTATGCCAAAACCTTCATTGTCCAGACAGATGCTTCTGAGACAGGGGTAGGTGCAGTTCTATCACAACTTGTTGCAGAAGGCCAGAACCAAACAGTAGCTTTTATAAGCAGAAGGTTGACCTCCAAGGAGCGTTGGTCAACTATTGAGAGGGAGCTTTTGCTGTGGTCTGGGCCTTGAAGAAGTTTAGGCCATACCTGCTTGGTACTTACTTAATTGTTCAGTCAGACCATAAGATCCTCTTAAGGCTAAAACAAATGAAGGGTGAAAATCCCAAACGTTTGAAAAGGTCCATTTCCCTACTGGGAATGGACTTTTCTGTTGAACATAGACCTGGGAGTAACCATACCTCAGATATTTTCACTTAGAAAATGAAGACTCAACTGGGCAAGGTTAGTCTGATCTCATTTCGTTTGGGGGGGTGTAGGTTGTGTAGGAAAGCAAGATCTGCTTTCATGGTTACCCCCACTTTTTTGCTGGTGTCAGTATGTTTTTTTGACTAGTCTGACTGGGATCCTGCTAATTCTGGACCCCAGTCACTGTGCTTCCTCCCTACATTTGACATGGTAATTATGTCTGTACCTCCACAATTGGCTATTGGTGTACCCCTAAAAGTCCCTAGTATATGGTACTGAAGTACCCAGGGCATAGGTACACCAGGGGTCTCCTATGGGTTGCGACATGTATTATGCCACCCATGAGAGACCACTCAAATTGTGACTACAGGCCTGCCATTGCAGACTGTGTAAGCTGGTGCTAGCACCACTTACGAAAAATATACGTTTTCTTATATCTCTACACATAAAACCTATAAGTCACCCCTAACGCAGGCCTATCAATCCCGAAGGCAGGGCGCTGGGTTATGAGTGTGAGGGTGTCCCTGCATGAGCAGTACACCCCTACAAACCCCGGAGTCAGTAGAATAATAGGTTTCCTGTCACAGGGAGGTGTGACCACCTCCCAGACAGGACTTAGGGGCACATGCATCAAGCATTTTTGCCTACGCAAACAGGCCGATTCACAGAATCGGCCCATTTGCAAACACAAAAAATGCTTTTCAGATGCAGCAAACCCCAATTTGCGATTTGGTAACCTGTTACCGAATCGCAAAATGGGTTTGCGATTCGGTATTTGGAAGGGGCGTGTTTAGGGCGTCCCTTCCAAATACCGAATTCTAACGGTATGCATGAATGTTTTTTGACTGTGAATGTGGTCGCAAAACATTCGCATATTACCACCTACTTCAAGTAGGTGGTAACCCATTCGCAAATGGGGAGGGGTCCCCAAGGGACCCTTTCCCATTTGTGAATGGTTGTTAAAGCATTTTTAAGAGCAGGCAGTGGTCCCATTGCCTGGTCTTAAAAAATGAAAAGAAAACTTTTCATTTTACTTTTTGTAAAGCATCTCGTTTTCCTTTAAGGAATACGGGCTGCTTTACAAAAAAAAAAGATTGCTTTATTTAAAAGCAAATATAGGTAAACAACGGGCGAGAGAGGGCAAAAAGGGAGTCACTCATAGTCCCCCAAAAACAATATCTATTCAACAACAAAAGAGTGCCACCAACAAAGGAAGAGCTGGCAGGAGAAATCACTATAATTATTTAAAAGAACCCTCACTCACCAACCTAGTTGGTGACATGCTTCATCATTGGGTACCCACCAGAGAGGCTGAGTGCCTCTCCGGTGTGCTACGACGCCTGATTACAGCGGAGCAGGTTTTTTGTGTAGCGTGAGTGCAGTAAGTGAGTGAAAAGAAGTGGTTAAAAGGTGCCTTCGTTTTATCCAAAAGAATTTTTAATTGTGGAAAACTAGGCGCCGTTAAAAACAAGTGCGTCGGATGTTTGTAATGACTGGTTTTAATTGACCAGATACATCCTAATGTGCAAAGAAACAATTGGTCAACATGTTTCTGCTTCTAAGTGTATTTAGTGAAGCGTTCGTCAGGACCAACACACCACGGCGGTATGCGCACGCTAAGGCGCACCCTCACCTGTGGTGAAGTAAACCGAATAAACTCACGGTTTTTGTACAGCCCTCAGGATTTCTGAAAGCCGTTAGTATCTGTGGAGATAAAGAAACATACAGGCAAGACAAAACAAGTCACAAGACGCATAATACATTAAAAATCGGTGTGCTCGGAAATGTTTCCTTAGTGATCAGACTCATGCCATCGTTTGTAGTGCTCTTCCAAGTGCAGCAAAAAAGAATCTCTGCTAGCACAATTTCGTGATATATTCGTGGTAGTGACGTGTGTATTCTTAGCACTAACATGTTGTGCTAATCAATTGCCCTGATTGCGTGTCCATTTATTTGTATAGCACCATACCATGGAGTTAAAGAAACAGGAGTTGATTCCTGCCTGTTTGTACGGGCGTTACCGGCAGAGGATTGTTAAAAACAAAGAAAATGACTAATCACACAACACACAAGAAATGGAAAACCTCGTGGGGCTGGTGAATTGGGCAGATTTCAAGTGTGGTAGAAGGAAGGTTAAAAAGCATGGTAAAAAACACATATAGGGCTTACGTGAAGTATAAAAACACCTCACACCATGAGTCCAAGTGGGGGGCGGGACTTATAGTCACACTCTGTAAGGGTTTGAAAAAAGGAGGTAACGTTAAGTTACAGACATCATAGTCATAGCGTTACCTTGGTCCGTAGCTCTGATCAAAGTTAAACTCACTTCATCAAAGTCCTCCACCCGTAAGACACCTGCTTACTCCCTTCCATGGACCCCGAAGATGCCGAGAGGTCTGTGTCGGAAGTTTAAGAAGGAAGTGTCCGGCCCGGAAAGCCGGTTGTGCGCGTCATACGTCCGAGTCACATGACGCGATGACGCTCGGCGCTCTATGCGCCTGTGTCATCGCAGCATGAACAACTGTGGGAAGGCGCCACAGAGGAGCAATTCAATAAATGTATTCAAATCACACCACTCAACTTAACTGCTGTTCAATAACTTTAATTATACCTTTCTGGGGAAAAAAGACTGTTGATGCAACTGCCTAAACCTGGCCTATGGAACATACGCAGTAGGAACAAGCTTTCCCAGAAAGGCGTTTCTTTAAGCATTTAATGACCCAGTTTAAAAATTAATTAACTGGTGTGTTCCCTCTCCCTCCTTTATCTCGAACAGGGCTCCATCGCAGTCAGCCTCGATTCATGTCTAGGTCCCAGTGTACCGCTACTATACACTATCATTGGCACTCTATGCTTCATGGCATTATTTTCACTTAAATCTTTAAAAATTCATGTTGCCTATTCCCCTTATTTGATTTTTTGGGTGTTTTTCGGTCTTATTTTTGTCAAAAAATTATTCTCTTTATGTCAAAATTGGTTGGGGAGTTTTATTTGTTTGGTGTGACTTTCTACAGTGTACACACTGCTTAAGTACTTGCCTTTGATTTAAGCCTAACTGCTTTGTGTTACTTTACCAGGGACAGAGTAGAGGTTTATTTAATTGGTGTAACATCTAGAAGGTTGCCTTATCCTTCGAGGTGAACACTTGTCCACCCAAATAATAATACACTTTCCTACACAAACTCCAATTCTGGCAGCTTCCTCTGCTCATAAGTTCAATAGCACAGCTCAAAAATGAAAACTATGAGGAGCATTAGAGTAGCTCTCTAGCATTCCTCTCTAGTTCGAAAAGCGGATTTTGTGCAGTTGTCTGCAGGATTTCCAAATCGTGTTGTATATGATTTGGGTAATTTGTTACCCCACACAAGCGCCTGAACACTGCTTGGTGGTCAGATATGAGACTCTAGTTTGTTGTACATAGATGGTAGAACATGACTTAAGAATGACACCAAAAGATTCCTACCACATCATTATAGAGGTTTAATCATCCTGGCAATTGGTTATGTGGCTGGTTAGTAGATTGTGTGCTGGCAGTGTAGTCTGTAAGGGAAGAGTTGATGTCCCAGGTAAAGGGCACCCTAAGAATATAAAGGCCTGGGTACTCGTACAAAGCCACTTACCTAAGGCTCCCTGATGTCTACGCCAGACCTAGTTTATCCCCCGGTAACCACCCACGTTTTGGAGGATTCAGAAAACAAGAAGGGTGTAACGCAGCTCATTTCTCTCCTACGATTCTGTTCAAAATGTGACAGCCCAGAAAAATCCTTTGGCCTATCCCTCCAACAAGTGGCAAGCCCTCCTGAACAGAGCTTTTTTTCCTAGGAAGGAGGGCTGATGAAACAAGTCTGCCTGACCCCTATATCTGTCCATGCATTAGCAAATAAAAGCAAAGCCACACCGCATGCATATCCATGCCCACGCCCCTCCCCCTTTCACCCAAACTGATAAATTCCACATCTTCCGGATATCCACAAAGTATGTGTACATACAAATAACCCCTGCGAATCTCGTTGACTTTCAGGAGGTATCCTGAAAAATGTGGCCTGAATCAAGCCCTCCTGGACTTCTGTTCGGCATGCATAAATAACTAAGACACTATTCAGTCGGTGCCAGTGCACCTCACAGATAACAAACCTTCTCGTTGAACAGCATCCAGAAGGCATGTGCCCTGATCAGCACAGAGAGATGGTAGATTACCTTCCAAGCAAAGAAATATATGCCACGCACCAGGCTGCTTTTTTTGTGGACAGGGAAAGGAAGTTATTTGAAGCGTCTGGTGGGATACTCACCAGAAATATGATGAAAAGCCCTTTATTTTCAATTACAGCTGTAGGTTTGTTAAATATTAATCTTTGTGCAGGTTCAAGATCTATTGTTTGAATGCAAATGTATTCATAAAACCGCAATTAGATGCATTTCCCAATCACTTTCAGGCAATTACACGATTTCGCTTTTTTTTTTTGCTTCAGATAGGCCACTTAAGGCAATGTGAGAGCTGGGAGAGACAAGTGGGAAGAATGGTAAAAGCAAAGAAAGGGAGCGAAAGAGAAGGACCCATCAGCATGTCAGGACAGACCTTGAAGTGTGAATGACCTACCACCACACTTGTAAAGGTTTCAGAAGATGTCCAATAGAAAATTGAGACAGAGTGAAACTTGGACATATGATAAAATCAGAATGTGCATTATCTGGCACCTAGTTTCTACTCTGGCCAGTGGTCCATGTAGAGCCTAACCAATGCAGAGTTTTCCTGACCTTGTTATCTGCCTAATATGCGCCAACAAGACCTTCTACCCAGTGGCTTCAAGAAACCTTCCAGCAACTGGGACGAGATTTGAGGGAGGGGCAAGAGCATGCCTGTGTACTTTACAGTAGCAAGGCTAACATGCATCAAATTGGGGCATTTTCCACATCTGTGCTCTGCCGGTTGTAAAGAAACATTCTATTCATCTTCAGATGCCAAGTACATTGCTGCTCAATGGCTATTAAACCCCAGGTAACAAACCCAAAGATAAGAAAGCTTATTTACAGCTGACACAAGTCACAAAGACTTCGCTGTGAAAAGATGTGACTTACTCTTGCAGTGCTCTGGAATTTGTGAGTACGCCATGAGGGTCACATGAGTGAGTCACTACGCAATCTTGATGAATCGGGCCTGTAGGAAGCTGGCTCTGTATATACTATACCAAAGTGAGGTATAGTGTGCACAGAGTCCAGTGGAACCCCAAAGGTAGGCAGAGGCAAAGTTAGATAGAACCTTACTCTCCATTTGTGGTAGTGTGGTCGAGCAGTAAGGCAGTATCAGAGGACAGTGTTAAGCATTTGTTGTACACACTCAGTCAGCAAATGAATTCACACACTCAAAGACTGAACTTCAGACCAATTGTTTTTGTATAAAAATATTCTTTTAGTTATTTTATTTCTAGAACCAAGCAAGCCTGGCACAGGTAAGCAATAAATACTTTACAGTATTAAATGCTGATTGTAAAACAGTTCAATTGCAATTGTAAATGTACTATGGTTTGACTTACAGTATTGTTTCAGAGAAATGCAATCACTTGTAAATACAGTACATAGACTTGAATGGGATTTTCAGTAAAATAGCAGGTAAGTTACTTTTGGATTACTTTTTCTTACTCAGTGCTGTATGCCTAGATGCAGCACTGGGACATTTCCAGTAAACAGGTGAGTAAAAGCGTTTTTGTTAAATGGTACAATTTTAAAGAATTTCTTTAGGTTTCAAAACTCCACACTTAGAAACTTTTTCAGGAAAAAGTGTCAATGTTATCCTATGGAGGAAAATATGGTTATCGGTTTTTAGGTAAGTATTCGGTAGTGGGAGTTGAGGTTCTGGGGGTAGACTCAGGGGTCCCCCAGGGTCAGTGATGCGCTCTTGTCATACCCTCAGCCGCACTAGGGCGGCCGGGTGCAGAGTGTTGAGGCTCAATGTTATCCAATGAGGGATAGGGGGCCTCCGGTTGGTGGCTGCTGGCGAGCAGGCCACTGGGTTGTGGGAGCAAAGCTCCTGGACTTTAGCTCAGGGCAAATGGGGAAACAAATTAGCACCAAAGGTGCACCCTCAGCGGCACTAGGGCAGCCGGGTGCAGGGTGTAGTTTCGACGTTGCATGCCCTGTTGTTTCCAATGGAGAGCCTCCGGTTTGCAAAACCACTGCAGGCAGGGAACGACCCCACCACCGCCAGAGCCAACCTGCACGACGGGATGAGAGACGTCGCCGACTGGATGAGGAACAGCCGCCTTAAACTGAACTCAGACAAGACGGAAGTCCTCATCCTGGGCTCATCACCCTCCGCCTGGGACGACTCCTGGTGGCCCCCGGCCCTGGGCACCGCACCCAAGCCAACGGACCACGCACGCAACCTGGGCTTTATCCTGGACTCCTCCCTATCGATGACCAGACAAGTCAACGCCGTCTCATCTTCATGCTTCAACACCCTGCGCATGCTCCGCAAGATCTTCAGATGGATCCCCACTGAAACCAGGAAGACCGTCACCCAGGCACTCGTCACCAGCCGACTGGACTATGGGAACACCCTCTACGCCGGAACCACAGCCAAACTTCAAAAGAGACTCCAGCGCATCCAGAACGCCTCCGCACGACTCATCCTGGACATCCCCCGACACAGCCACATCACCGTACACCTGAAAGACCTGCACTGGCTCCCCGTCAGCAAGAGAATCACGTTCAGACTCCTCACCCACGCACACAAGGCCCTCCACGACCTGGGCCCAAAGTACCTCAACGACCGCATGTCCTTCTACACGCCCACACGCCAGCTACGATCAACCAGCCACGCCCTCGCCACCGTACCACGCATCCGCAGAACCACCGCCGGAGGAAGATCCTTCTCCTACCTGGCGGCCAAGACCTGGAACTCCCTCCCCACTCACCTTCGGCGAACCCAGGACCATCTCGCCTTCAGGAAGCAGCTCAAGACCTGGCTGTTCGAGCAGTAACTTACCCCCTCCCCCAGCGCCTTGAGACCCTCCCGGGTGAGTAGCGCGCTCTATAAATGCCGTGATTGATTGATTGATTGGTGCGACCACCACTTCGAGAGGTAAGTTGGGAAGTTAGGGGTTTGGATATGTACCGTTGGTTTGGGCACACAAGGCCGTGGGGTGTCGGTTGCAGGGGTGCCTTTCGGGGTTGGATCTTCTTACCAGCTCCTGGTCGCGGTTAGGGGGCCTTCTGGATTTAGACTACAGGCGTCGGCTGGAGGCTTGAGGCAGGTCAGGGGTCACCGGATCTCGGTTCAGGAATGCCGGGGTGACCTCCTCGGGTTGTTTGTCCACTCGAGCTCGGGCCGTGGACGGCGGGTGCAGAGTGGGGCGGATTCGCAGTCTCCGGCTGCTGCGAGAGGTTGCAGTTGAACAAATCCGGTGTTCACGGGAGAAGCAGTCTTTGGAAGTGAAGGCAGGCAGGTCCTCCGGGGTTTTTGAGGTTGCTGGCTGCAGGACACACCGGGATTTCGCAGGAGCAGGTTCGAGGGGGAGACAGGCCGGTGGGGCTGGGGCCAAGTCAGTGGGCGTCTTCCTCTTGTTAGCTGCTGCATGGCTGTTCGGTCCTTCTTCTTTTCTTCTTGTTTCTTGTCTGGATCTGAGGAAGCAAGGTACAGGGGTGCCCCTAAATACTAGATTTAGGGGCGTTACAAGTAGGTAAAAGGCAGGGACCAATGGGTCCCTTCCCTGGGGTGGGTACACCCCCTATTATGCCACCCTCCAGTGGGAGGGGGGCGTGTGCCTGTCCCTGGTTGGCAGAGTCCCCCCATCTTCAAGATGGCGTGGACTGAGAGTTGTGCTTCACCTCACCTCCCCCACCTGAGGGGTGGAGTTGGCAGAGGTGGGCACACCTCTCTTCCTCACTTGTTTTTCCCGCCGGTTCTCCCGCCCAAAGTAGGGGTCAGAACCAGTGGGGACCAGTTGCTGAAAGCAGCAAGTGGCCTGGGGAAGCTCACAAAGGCGGCAAGCCTTTGAAGCTTCCCCTTCGTGAACCCTGCCCATCCTGGGGGAGAAGGCTTGGCACCTCGTCCCAGGATGTGCATTGTTTCAGGCCCCAGAGAGCAGCAGGCTCTCGACTTAGGGGTCCAGAAACATGTCTGGTGGTGGCAGCTAAAAGCAGCCACTCAGCCTGGACACTAGAGGTGGGTTAGTTTTCAGGGGGGCATCTCTAAGATGCCCTCTGTGTGCATTTTTCATTAAATCCCACACAGGCATCAGTGTGGGTTTAATGTGCTGAGAGGTTTGATACCAAACTTCTCAGTGTAGCCATTATGGTGCTGTGGAGTTCGTAATGACAAACTCCCAGCACCATATACTCTTAATGGCAGCACTGCACTTACAATGTCTAAGAATGGACTTAGACACTGTAGGGGTACAGGGCTCATGCACCTGTACCCTCACCACTGGTATAGTGCACCCAGCTAGAGGGGTGACTGACCTATGCCAGGGCAGTGGGTTGTAGGCATGGCACACAGAGATGTGTCCCATGTAGACTCTTCACTTTGTTCTGCACCAAAACATGCAGCCTGCAAAGGCAGTGTGTGAGTGTAGTGGTACAGGACCTCTAAGGGTGGCACAATAAGTGCTGCAGCCCTTAGAGGCCTTCTCTGGTCACAGTGCCCTGGGTACCTGTGGTACCATTTACCAGGGACTGACCTGGGGCCAGAGATGCCAATTGGGTTTGGACTTCAATGCAGTTTTAGGGAAAGAACATAGGCCCTGGGTACCTAATTAGCAGGAGCCCAGGGCCCACTCAGTCAAAGTACATCAGCAATTCAGCAAAAAGTGGGGGCAACCATGCAGAAAGAGGGCACTTTCTCACACAACCCCCCCGCCCCCAAACGAAAGAGGATGAGACTAACCTTTCCCTAGAGAGTCTTCATTTTCAAAGTGGAAGAACCTGGAAAGTCCATCTGCATTGGCATGGGCATTCCCAGGTCTGTGTTCCACTACAAAGTCCATTCCCTGTAGGGAGATGGACCACCTCAACAGTTTAGGATTTTCACCTTTCCTCTGCATTAGCCATCTGAGAGGTCTGTGATCAGTTTGAACTAGGAAGTGAGTACCAAACAAGTATGGTCTCAGCTTCTTCAGGAACCAAACCACAGCAAAGGCCTCCCTCGCAATGGCACTCCAACGCTGCTCCCTGGGGAGAAGCCTTCTGCTTATAAAAGCAACAGGTTGGGCTTGGCCTTCATCATTGGTCTGGGATAGGACCGCTCCTATCCCTAGCTCAGAGGCATCAGTCTGCACAATGAACTGCTTGGCATAGTCTGGAGCTTTGAGAATTGGTGCTGAGCACATAACCTCTTTCAGGGTGTCAAAAGCCTTTTGACAACTAACTGTCCAGTTTACCTTTTTGGGCATCTTCTTGGAGGTGAGTTATGTGAGGGGAGCCACAATGGACCCATATCCCTTCACAAACCTCCTGTAGTACCCAGTCAAGCCAAGGAATGCCCTGACTTCGGTTTGGGTTGTTGGAGCTGCCCAGTCCAGGATGGCCTGGATCTTGGGCTGTAAGGGTTGTACCTGGCCTCCACCAACAAGGTGGCCCAAGTACACCACAGTTCCCTGGCCTATCTGGCATTTGGATGCCTTGATAGTTAGGCCTGCAGTTTGCAGAGCATTTAAAACCTTCCCAAGGTGGATCAGGTGATCCTGCCAGGTGGAGCTAAAGACAGCAATATCATCTAGATAAGCTGCACTAAAGGACTCCAATCCAGCAAGGACTTGGTTCACCAGCCTCTGGAAGGTGGCAGGGGCATTCTTTAAACCAAAGGGCATAACAGTAAACTGATAATGCCCATCAGGTGTGAAGAATGCTGTCTTTTCTTTTGCCCCTTGGGGCCATCCCAATTTGCCAGTACCCTGCAGTTAAGTCAAAGGTACTTAGAAATTTGGCTGCACCCAATTTGTCTATCAACTCATCTGCTCTTGGGATAGGGTGAGTATCTGTCTTGGTGACAGAGTTGAGCCCTCTATAGTCCACACAGAACCTAATTTCTCTCTTTCCACCCTGTGGATGAGGTTTGTGGACTAGAACCACTGGGCTGGCCCGGGGGCTCTCAGAGGGTTCAATAACCCCTAACTCCAGCATCTTGCTGACTTCAGCTCTGATGCTTTCCTTGACTTGATCAGACTGTCGATAGATTTTGTTTTTGACAGGTGAACTGTCACCAGTGTCCACATCATGGGTACACCAGTTTGTCTGACCAGGGGTCAAGGAAAAGAGCTTAGCATACTGCTGCAAGACTTGCTTTTAATCAGTCTGCTGTTGGGCAGAGAGGGTGTCTGAAAAGACAACTCCATCCACTGACCCATCTTTTGGGCTGTATGAGAGGAGGTCAGGGAGAGGTTCACTCTCTGTCTCCTGATCCTCATCAGTCACCATCAGCATGGTGATGTCAGCCATGTCCTGGTAGAGCTTCAGGCGGTTCACATGGATAACCCTTTTGGGTGTCCTGCTTGTGGCCAGGTCAACCAAGTAGGTGACCTCACTCTTTTTCTCTAGGATAGGGTAAGGGCCACTCCATCTGTCCTGGAGTGCCCTTGGTGCCACTGGCTCCAGAACCCACACCTTTTGCACAGGTTGAAATTCAACCAGTGCAGCTTTTTGGTCATACCAGTGCTTCTGAAGCTCCTGGCTGGCCTCAAGATTTTTGGATGCCTTTTCCATGTACTCAGCCATTCTGGACCTTAGGCCAAGCACATAGTCCACAATATCTTGTTTGGGTTCTTGGAGAGGATTCTCCCAACCCTCTTTCACAAGACAGAGTGGTCCCCTCACAGGAAGGCCAGACAGAAGTTCAAAGGGTGAAAACCCCACTCCCTTCTGTGGCACCTCTCTGTAGGCAAAAAGCAGACATGGTAAGAGGACATCCCATCTCCTTTTGAGTTTTTCAGGGAGCCCCATAATCATGCCTTTCAATGTCTTGTTGAATCTCTCAACAAGGCCATTGGTTTGTGGGTGATAGGGTATAGTAAACTTGTACTGCACTCCACACTCTTTCCACATGTGTTTTAGGTAAGCAGACATGAAGTTGGAACCTCTGTCTGAAACCACCTCCTTAGGAAACCCTACTCTGGTGAAGACACCAATGAGGGCCTTGGCTACTGCAGGAGCTGTAGTAGTCCTAAGGGGAATTGCTTCAGGGTACCTAGTGGCATGATCCACTACCACTAGAATGAATTTGTTCCCTGATGCTGTGGGAGGTTCAAGTGGACCCACTATGTCCACACCTACCCTTTCAAAGGGAACCCCCACCACAGGCAGTTGTATCATGGGGGCCTTTGAGGGGCCACCTGTCTTGCCGCTGGCCTGACAGGTGACACAGTAGCTGACAAACTCCTTTACTTTTTGGTGCATCTGGGGCCAGTAAAAGTGGCTAACTAGCCTTTCCCAAGTCTTGGTTTGGCCCAGATGTCCAGCTAGGGGGATGTCATGAGCTAAAGTTAGGAGAAACTCCCTGTACTTCTGAGGCACTACCACTCTCCTAGCGGCTCCACGTTTGGGGTCTCTGGACTCAGTGTACAGTAGTCACTCTTCCCAATAAGCTCTGTGGGTACCACTGACATCTCCCTTTTCCTGTGCAGCAGCTTGCTGCCTCAGGCTTTCAAGAGTTGGACAGACCTGCTGTCCAAGGCACAGCTCTTCCCTAGAGGGTACCCCTGGGCCTAAGAGTTCAACCAGGTAAGGGTCAAGCTCCATGGGCTCAGTTCCCTCTGGGGTGTCCAAGTCCTCTCCCTGAAGAGAGGGGTCCTGAATCTTTTGCTGTTCAGAAGCTGGTTTCCCAGTCTTCTTACCTTTCCTCTTGGAAGTTTGGGCCATACTTTCAGGCTCCAACACTTCTTTTTTACCCTGTCTCTTGCTCTGTGCTCTTGTTTTTACACACACCAATTCAGGGATATCCAGCATTGTTGCATGGGTTTTTAGTTCAACCTCAGCCCATGCTGAGGTTTCCAGGTCATTGCCAAGCAGACATGCAGCTGGTAGCTTTGGAGAGACCACTACCTGTTTCAGGCCAGTAACCCCCCCCCCAGTCTAATGTCACCATAGCCATTGCATGGTTAGTGGTGACACTGTCAGCATTGGTGACTGGGTAAGTTCTCCCAATCAAGTATTGCTCAGGGGAAACCAGTGTGTCTCTCACCATAGTGACACTGGCACCTGTATCCCTCAGAGCTTCTATCCTAGTTCCATTAATCCAAGGGTATTGTAAGTACTTTTTTAAGTTGGGTGGCCACACAGCTACAGTGGCAAACTCAACTTCCCCTTCTGAAACTAGAACTGCTTCAGTGTGCAACCCGATTTGCTCTTGGCACACTGTTGATCCCATCTGGAGACGTGCTACCCCAGGAGTAGCTATAGTAGGACTAGGGGCCTTCTTGTTTGAGCAAGCAGCATCTCCAGTTCGGTGTCCCAACTTCTTACAGTTGTTACACCAGGCCTCTAAAGGATCAAAGTTCTTTCCCCTGTACCTATTAATGGACTGGGAAGAGTTTTGGGACCCACCCCCTGTGCAGGTTTTTGGGGCCCTTTTGAAGACTCAGGCTTTTTATCTTGGGGAGTCTCACCACCTTTCCCCTGGGGAGGTTTTGTAACCCCTTTCTTTTGGTCACCACCAATGTTTGTTTTTGTCACCCTTGTCTTGACCCAGTGGTCTGCCTTCTTTCCCAATTCTTGGGGAGAAATTAGACCTAGGTCTACCAAATGCTGATGTAACTTTTCATTAGTGCAATTACTTAAAATATGTTCTTTCATAAACAGATTGTAAAGTCCATTGAAATCATGCACATTGTGTCCAGTTAACCAACCATCTAGTGTTTTAACTGAGTAGTCTACAAAGTCAATCCAGGATTGGTTTTGGGTTTTGTGAGCCCCCCTGAATCTAATTCTGTATTCCTCAGTTGTGAGTCCAAATCCCTCAATCAGAGTTCTCTTCATGAGGTCATAGGACCCAGCATCTGTCCCAGAAAGGGTCAGGAGTCTGTCTCTGCAGTTACCAGAGAACAGTTCCCAAAGGAGTGCCCCCCAGTGTGACTTCTTCACTTTTCTCATTTCACAAGCCCTCTCAAAGTCTATGAACCATTTTGTGATATCATCATTCTCTTCATATTTAGGGACAATCCCTTTGGGGATTTTAGGATCATAAGATTGCTCTTTATCCTTATTTAGTAAATTGCTGCCAGCATTGATGGGTGCTAGGCCCATCTCTGCTCTCTTTCTTTCTAAAGCCAGCAGCCTGGTCTCTAGATCCAGTCTTTTGGTCAGCCTTACTAAAAGGCTGTCCTCCTCATTGAGGCTGTCCCCAATGTCCTCACTGATACCCGATCCACCTGTGTGAGATCTAGGCACTGAGAGGTTTACTCTTGGAGTCAAGGGTACTTGAACCCTGCTCTCCCTAGGAAGTGGAGGGGGTTGATCTACCAGGTCATTCCCTTCCTCTACTTCCTCATCTGATTGGTCTTCACCATTTTCAGATGGGTGGTCCTTAGCATACCCAGCCAACAGCTCCTGGAGCTTTTGTTTGGTGGGATGTGGACCCATGGTTATGTTTTTAATTTTACATAGGGACCTTACCTCCTTGAAAGACAAGTGAAGGTAGGGGGTGAGGTCAAGCTCCTCAACCCTGTCCTCTATGTCATTGTGGTTATTTTCACTAATAGCTGGGTTCTTATTTTGAGACATTGTTAAAAAAAAGTCTAACCCCTCTAACCCTAGCTACAGTGACTTTTTATTTTCTAAAATTCTAAAGGGACTTAACCAAGGCCCTAACAAGACTTTTAGTAATTTTTCAAAAATGCCAATTTGAAAAATCAGAATTCTAAAGATAATTTAAGTGTTCTGTCGTGTGATCAGGTGGTAACCAAGTAGTCCAACAAATGCAAAGTTGTGTATCCCACCGCTGATCCACCAATGTAGGAAGCTGGCTCTGTATATACTATACCAAAGTGAGGTATAGTGTGCACAGAGTCCAGTGGAACCCCAAAGGTAGGCAGAGGCAAAGTTAGATAGAACCTTACTCTCTATTTGTGGTAGTGTGGTCGAGCAGTAAGGCAGTATCAGACGACAGTGTTAAGCATTTGTTGTACACACTCAGTCAGCAAATGAATTCACACACTCAAAGACTGAACTTCAGACCAATTGTTTTTGTATAAAAATATTCTTTTAGTTATTTTATTTCTAGAACCAAGCAAGCCTGGCACAGGTAAGCAATAAATACTTTACAGTAGTAAATGCTGATTGTAAAACAGTTCAATTGCAATTGTAAATGTACTATGGTTTGACTTACAGTATTGTTTCAGAGAAATGCAATCACTTGTAAATACAGTACATAGACTTGAATGGGATTTTCAGTAAAATAGCAGGTAAGTTACTTTTGGATTACTTTTCTTACTCAGTGCTGTATGCCTAGATGCAGCACTGGGACATTTCCTGTAAACAGGTGAGTAAAAGCGTTTTTGTTAAATCGTACAATTTTAAAGAATTTCTTTAGGTTTCAAAACGCCACACAGAAACTTTTTCAGGAAAAAGTGTCAATGTTATCCTATGGAGGAAAATATGGTTATCGGTTTTTAGGTAAGTATTCAGTAGTGGGAGTTGAGGTTCTGGGGGTAGACTCAGGGGTCCCCCAGGGACAGCGATGCACTCTTGTTACACCCTCAGCTGCACTAGGGCGGCCGGGTGCAGAGTGTTGAGGCCCAATGTTATCCAATGGGGGATAGGTGGCCTCCGATTGGTGGCTGCTGGCGAGCAGGCCACTGGGTTGTGGGAGCAAAGCTCCTGGACTTTAGCTCAGGGCAAATGGGGAAACAAATTAGCCCCAAAAGTGCACCCTCAGCGGCACTAAGGCGGCTGGGTGCAGGGTGCTGTTTCGACGTCGGATGCCCTGTTGTTTCCAATAGAGAGCCTCCAGTTTGCAAAAGCACTGCAGGCAGGGAGACGAAGGACTTCTGGGTGCGACCACCACTTTGAGAGGTAAGTTGGGAAGTTAGGGGTTGGATAGGCACCGTTGGTTTGGGCACACAAGGCCGTGGGGCGTCGGGTGCAGAGGTGCCTTTCGGGGTTGGATCTTCTTACCAGCTCCTGGGCGCGGTTAGGGGGCCTTCTGGATTTAGACTACAGGCGTCGGCTGGAGGCTTGAGGCAGGTCAGGGGTCGCCGGATCTCAGTTCAGGATTGCCGGAGTGACCTCCTCGTGGTGTTTGCCCACTCGAGCCCACTCGAGCCCACTCGAGCTCGGGCCGTGGACGGTGGGTGCAGAGTGGGGCGGATTCGCGGTCTCCGGCTGCTGCCAGAGGTTGCAGTTGAACAAATCCGGTGGTCACGGGAGAAGCAGTCTTTGGAAGTGAAGGGAGGCAGGTCCTCCGGGGTTTTTGAGGTTGCTGGCTGCATGACACACCGGGATTTCGCAGGAGCAGGCTCAAGCGGAAGACAGGCCGGTGGGGCTGGGGCCAAGTCAGTGGGCACCTTCCTCTTGTTAGCTGCTGCACGGTTGTTCGGTCCTTCTTCTTTTCTTCTTGTTTCTTGTCTGGATCTGAGGAAGCAAGGTTCAGGGGTGCCCCTAAATACTAGATTTAGGGGCGTTACAGGTAGGTAAAAGGCAGGGACCAATGGGTCCCTTCCCTGGGGTGGGTACACCCCCTATTATGCCACCCTCCAGTGGGAGGGGGCATGTGCCTGTCCCTGGTTGGCTGAGTCCCCCCATCTTCAAGATGGTGTGGACTGAGAGTTGTGCTTCACCTCGCCTCCCCCACCTGAGGGGTGGAGTTGGCAGAGGTGGGCACACCTCTCTTCCTCACTTGTTTTTCCCGCCGGTTCTCCCGCCCAAAGTGGGGGTCAGAACCAGTGGGGACCAGTTGCTGAAAGCAGCAAGTGGCATGGGGAAGCTCACAAAGGCGGCAAGCCTTTGAAGCTTCCCCTTCGTGAACCCTGCCCATCCTGGGGGAGGAGGCTTGGCACCTCGTCCCAGGATGTGCATTGTTTCAGGCCCCAGAGAGAAGCAGGCTCTCGACCCAGGGGTCCAGAAACATGTCTGGTGGTGGCAGCTGAAAGCAGCCACTCAGCCTGGACACTGGAGGTGGGTTAGTTTTCAGGGGGCATCTCCAAGATGCCCTCTGTCTGCATTTTTCATTAAATCCCACACTGGCATCAGTGTGGGTTTAATGTGCTGAGAGGTTTGATATCAAACTTCTCAGTTTTCAGTGTAGCCATTATGGTGCTGTGGAGTTCGTAATGACAAACTCCCAGCACCATATACTCTTAATGGCAGCACTGCACTTACAATGTCTCTGGACTTAGACACTGTAGGGGTACAGGGCTCATGCACCTGTACCCTCACCACTGGTATAGTGCACCCAGCTAGAGGGGTGACTGACCTATGCCAGGGCAGTGGGTTGTAGGCATGGCACACAGGAATGTGTGCCATGTCGACTCTTCACTTTGTTCTGTACCAAAACACGCGGCCTGCAAAGGCAGTGTGTGAGTGTAAGGGTACAGGACCTCTAAGGGTGGCACAATAAGTGCTGCAGCCCTTAGAGGCCTTCTCTGGTCACAGTGCCCTGGGTACCTGTGGTACCATTTATCAGGGACTGACCTGGGGCCAGAGATGCCAATTGGGTTTGGGCTTTAATGCAGTTATAGGGAAAGAACATAGGCCCTGGGTACCTGGTTAGCAGGAGCCCAGGGCACACTCAGTCAAAGTACATCAGCAATTCAGCAAAAAGTGGGGGCAACCATGCAGAAAGAGGGCACTTTCTCACAGGGCCCCATAGGTTCTTTGTAGACATTCTAATTCTACGTACTTCCGTTTGACTATAAATAGGTCTGTGTGAATAAGCTCGCAGCTCACACATGTGACTGCATCTCTATGGCTACTACTAGGTAATGTTCAACCACAGCAACGTCTGACTGAACCTGTGAGAAAAGCGAGGTAGATCTTGTAAAGTGAGCATGCCTTTACCATACCGGTGTCCTGCGCTTGCAAGTACTGTGAAAAACGATACAGAGTGGGGGTCACGTCCTTCCCAGTGGTGAAAGGTTAGTAAAAATATGCTTTGAGACAGAATACACGTGCATCTCTATTAATAAAACGTGAAGTTATTCTGCATAGAGTTTACTTTACAACATACAGTAAAATAACAACTTTAAATATAATTTGCACTGGTTACACATACTCACAGTACAAAAGAACTAGAATGCTGAGCTACAGCAACTAAAAAGCTAAAACAGATACAACAGGATAGATTAGCAAGAGTAACAAATTAACGCTGTGACTCAAGGGGAAGTAGTAACCTAGACCACATAACCACAAGCTAAAATACACCAGCGGTGGAGTGGTTGGATAAGGTCAGGCAGTGCAGCATACGTAGTAGAAGGGCATGCATGATTGGCAATTGATAAATTCATAATCTAGTTAACACAAGCACTCGAGAAAGTATCTCTAGCTATGTATTATTACTGTGGGTCGTACCCCTGGAGGTGCACAAGGAACGACTAACCAATCAATCAATCAATCAATCAATCACAGAATTTGTAAAGCGCACTACTTACCCGCGAGGGTCTCAAGGCGCTGGGGAAAAAAAGGGGAGGGGGGTGCTGCTACTGGTCGAACAACCAGGTCTTGAGTAGCCTCCTGAAGGTCAGCAGGTCTTGGGGCAAGGTGGGAGAAGGATCTGCCGCCGGTGGTGGTTCTTCAAATGCGAGGGACGGTGGCGAGGGAGAGGTCGGCGGAGCGGAGTTGGTGGTTGGGGACGTAGAAGAGGAGTCGTCTGTTGAGGTAGGCTGGGCCAGTCTTGTGGAGTGCCTGGATGAGGAGTTTGAAGGAGATTTGAAGGAGATTCTCCTGTCGACGGGGAGCCAGTGCAGGTTCCTCAGGTGGGGGGTGATGTGGCTGTGGCGTGGTACATCGAGGATCAGGCGTGCAGAGGCGTTTTGTATGCGTTGCAGTCGCTTGATGAGCTTGGCCGGGCTCCCGCGTAGAGGGCGTTCCCATAGTCAAGTCTGCTGCTGACGAGGGCCTGGGTGACTGTTCTTCTTGTGTCTGTCGGGATCCACCTGTAGATCTTGCGACGCATGCGGAGGGTGTTGAAGCAGGAGGATGAGACTGCGTTGACTTGCTTGGCCATGGAGAGCGTTGAGTCGAGGATGACTCCCAGGTTGCGTGCGTGGTCGGTGGGTGTCGGGGCTGCTCCCAGCGTCGTTGGCCACCAGGAGTCGTCCCAGGCTGAGGGGTTGGAGCCGAGGATGAGGACCTCTGTCTTCTCCGTGTTCAGTTTTAGTCGGCTGATCTTCATCCAATCAGCGACGGCCTTCATTCCTTCATGGAGGTTGGATTTGGCGGCGAGGGGGTCCTTGGTGAGGGAGAGGATCAGTTGAGTGTCGTCGGCGTAGGAGATTATGTTGAGGTCGTGCTGTCTGGCGATGCGTGCGAGCGGGGCCATGTAGATGTTGAACAGTGTTGGGCTGAGGGACGATCCCTGGGGTACGCCGCAGATGATCTCGGAGGCTTCGGATCGGAATGGTGGGAGGCGGACTCTCTGGGTTCTGCCGGCGAGGAAGGAGGTGGCCCATTCCAGGGCCTTGTCTCGGATCCCTGCGTCGTGGAGGCGTGCGCGTAGAGTGCGGTGGCAGACAGTGTCGAAGGCGGCGGAGAGGTCCAGCAGGATGAGGGCTGCAGTCTCACCATTGTCCAGCAGGATCCTGATGTCGTCGGTGGCGGCGATGAGGGCAATCTCAGTGCTGTGGTTGCTGCGGAACCCCGATTGGGATGGGTCCAGGATGCTGTTTTCTTCGAGGTATCGGGTTAGCTGTTTGTTGACGATCTTCTCGATGACCTTGGCTGGGAACGGAAGCAGGGAGATGGGCCGGAAGTTCTTGAGGTCTCTCGGGTCCGCCTTGGGTTTTTTGAGTAGGGCGTTGATCTCTGCGTGTTTCCAGCTCTCTGGGAAGGTCGCGGTCTCGAAGGAGAGATTGATGATGTTGCACAGGTGGGGTGCGATGGAGCTGCTGGCTTTGTTGAAGATGTGGTGCGGGGAAAGGGTCTGACGGGGAGCCGGGAGTGTATTGTGCTCATGGTCTTGATGGTGTCCTCCATGTTCACGCTGGCCCAGGCTGGCAGGGGGTCGTGGTCGATGGTGTGCGGCGGGTCTGGTGCATCGATCTTACTTGGGGCTGTCTGGGTGTTGAAGCTGTCGTGGATGTCGGCGATCTTGCGGTGGAAGAAGGTGGCGAGGGAATCGCACAGGGGTTGCGACGGCAGGATGTCGTTGGTGTTGGAGCTGGGGTTGGAGAGTTCCTTCACGATGTTGAAAAGCTCCTTGCTGTTGTGTGCGTTGTTGTCGAGGCGGTCTTTGAAGGAGATTCTCTTGGCGGACTTGATGAGGTGGTGGTGGTTACGGATGGCGTCTTTGTGGGCTGCGTGGCTGTCCGGTGTCTTATCACTGTGCCATTTCTTCTCTAGTTTCCGGCAGGTACGCTTGGAAGCTAGGAGTTCCGAGGTGAACCAGCTGACTCTTTTGGTGGTGTCACTGTAGGTGAGTTTTTTCAGCGGGGCGAGGGTGTTGGCACAGTCGTCCATCCATCGTCTGAGGTTGCAGGCAGCGTCGTCGGTGTTGGATGGGTCGGAGGGAGGGCTGAGAGCGAGGGTTGCCCGTAGTTGGTCTTCGGTGACTTTGCTCCAGCAGCGGCGTGGGATCTGTTGGGTGCGGTGGTGTGTGGTGGGTTTCTGGAAGGTGAAATGGATGCAGCGGTGGTCGGTCCAGAGGAGTTCCGTGGTGTGGCTGAAGGAGACGTGGGAGCTTGAGGAGAAGATGGGGTCAAGCGTGTGGCCGGCGGAATGGGTCGGTGTTGTGATGAGCTGGCTCAGACCGAGGTTGGCGAGGTTGTCGATCAGGGTGGTGGAGTTGCTGTCGTTGTTGTTCTCCAGGTGAAAGTTCAGGTCTCCGAGGAGGATGTAGTCGGTAGAGGTCAGGGCGTGCGTGCTGATGAAGTCGGCGATGGAGTCGCTGAACTGGGGTCGGGCCCAGGGGGTCTGTAGACAAGGGTGCCTCTAAGGGTGGTGTTGGGGTCCGTGTGGATCTGGAAGTGCATGTGTTCGGCGGTGCTGAGAGTGTTGTCGGTGCTGGTCGAGACCCTGATGGTGTTCTTGTGGACGATGGCGATTCCTCCTCCTACTGCGTTGACGCGGTCTCTGCGGGTGATCTTATAGCCGTCTGGGATGGCTATGGCGATGTCGGGGGCGGAGGAGTCGTTCATCCAGGCCTCTGTCTGGAAGGCGACGTCTGGTGATGATGTGTCGAGCAGGTCCCAGAGCTCGACGGCGTGTTTGCGTGTGGAGCGGGTGTTCAGTAGGATGCATCGGAGGTGGTTGAGGTCCTTCTTGGCGGGCGCCTCGGTGGCTCTGAGGCTGGTGTAGCTGCAGTTCCGGCAGGTGAAGGGACCATGGGTGCGTTTCGGTGCGGCCTTGAAGCAGTTGTGCGTCCGTCCGGGGTTGAGAGCGTGGAGTGTGGTGGCATCGTATCGGCGTCGGTCCTCGAGGCTGGTGCGGGGGGCGCACGGCCCAGTGGATCTGGCGCTGGGCGCGGTCCAGGCACGGACGGGCGCAGACGGGCTTGCCTTAGGCGCGCCTTCGGCGCGCCAGCGGCGCGGCCGCACAGCAGCCGCCATATATGGGGAGGTGGGAGGGAGGAGCAGCTGGGAGGCAGGGGCAGCGAATGGGCAGTCAGGGGGGCGGGCCGCAGGGGACGCAGCGGCGGGAGGGGAGAGAGGCAGCGAGGGTACAGAAGGCAAAAAGGACACAGGGAAATGGGGGCAGCGAGGGAAACAGAAGGCAAAATGGGCACAATGCAATGGGGGCAGCGAGGGAAACAGAGAGAAAAAAGGACACAGTGAGAATGGGGGCAGCGAGGGAAACAGAAGGCAAAATGGGCACAATGCAATGGGGGCAGCGAGGGAAACAGAAAGAAAAATGGGCACAATGCAATGGGGGCAGCGAGGGAAACAGAAAGAAAAATGGACACAGGGAGAATGGAGGCAGCGAGGGGAAACAGACGGAAAACGGGCACCGAGGCCACAAGCAGAGGGGCGAGCTTACCAGCAGCAGCTGCGGGCAGGACACCACAGGCGGAGCTGTGTGGCGGGGGAGCGACCTACCTGGTAAGGTCAAGGGTCGCTCTCCCTCACCGCAGCGGCCGCCATATATGGGGAGGTGGGAGGGAGGAGCAGCTGGGAGGCAGGGGCAGCGAATGGGCAGTCAGGGGGTGGGGCTGCAGGGACGCAGCGGCGGGAGTGGAGAGAGGCAGCGAGGGGTACAGAAGGCAAAAAGGACACAGGGAAATGGGGGCAGCGAGGGAAACAGACGGAAAATGGGCACAATTCAATGGGGGCAGCGAGGGAAACAGAGAGAAAAATGGACACAATGCAATGGGGGCAGCGAGGGAAACAGAAAGAAAATGGACACAGGGAAATGGGGGCAGCGAGGGAAACAGAAGGCAAAATGGGCACAATGCAATGGGGGCAGCGAGGGAAACAGAGAGAGAAAAAAGGACACAGTGAGAATCGGGGCAGCGAGGGAAACAGAAGGCAAAATGGGCACAATGCAATGGGGGCAGCGAGGGAAACAGAAAGAAAAATGGACACAATGCAATGGGGGCAGCGAGGGAAACAGAAAGAAAATGGACACAGGGAGAATGGGGGCAGCGAGGAAAACAGAAGGCAAAATGGGCACAATGCAATGGGGGCAGCGAGGGAAACAGAAAGAAAAATGGACACAGGGAGAATGGGGGCAGCGAGGGGAAACAGACGGAAAACGGGCACCGAGGCCACAAGCAGAGGGGCGAGCTTACCAGCAGCAGCAGCGGGCAGGACACCACAGGCGGAGCTGTGTGGCGGGGGAGCGACCTACCTGGTAACCACAGCTTTTTAGGTCTCGCCTAGGCAGCGCATGCGCTGTCTCGTCGAGAGATGCTGTATACAGTATAGCGGGGGAAGCTCCGCCCACTTTTCGGCCATAAATTTGATTGGCTGCAATGCTAAATTCTGCATTTTGATTGGTTTGTGCCTTCTTAGTCCCGCCTCCTGACTGCCATGGCGTCATATTTCCCCTTCCGAGGCTATCAGCCCCTTTACTTGTAAAACCGTTTTGTTTCCCTGTCTCTCCCCGTTCCCTCCAGCAGTCCGTAACTTATTGTACCACAACCACAACCACCCCCACCACCCCCTCCCGTTCGTGCCTTCACCCATGCCGGCACTTCCATTTAAAATGCAATAGGTCTCGGGTAAATCCGAGTCCTATTGCATTTTCAATGCTTGTTTGCGGTCTGATTGGTGGGTGAATTCGCACTCTTTGTGTCGCATGCGCGCGATGCCTGACATCGTACGCATGCGCAACAAAACAGTGGTGTTCCTAATTCACGGTGGTAGGCATTCACTCTCACCCTTCACATACCCTCTAACACCCATGCAGTCTCTCAGACATGCCCACAAGCCATGCTCATAAAGTTGGCAGTGGAATGAGCTTGTACACCCGTCTCGCATCCCCGAGGTCCTAAAAGTAAAGGGGGAGGGAGTGGGGAGCGGCCATGCTGTCCAGCGGACACTCATCGGGTTTCAACATTGCAAGAACGGGAATTTAGTGTCGTGTTTAACCTTTGCAGCGGATTACAGAGGCCCCGCTCCCGCCGGCACTGTCTTCGAGCTGCCACCACCGCGCGTGGAACACACACTCCCTGTCTGAGCGCTCACTCGCTCTTTTCTAAACCACTGACTCTCTGGCAGTTCACAACACTGTCCTCTCAGAGACATGATCCCCTCGGATCCTCCAAACCCTCACTCCCTACGGAGAGCACTCTTCTCCAAGGGCTCACTCCCCGCTCGGAGCACTCTCGGGCTCATAAGAGCACTCGCCACGAGCCTGCATCACTCCGGTCTCTCACTCAGAGCACCCTCCTCAGCAGTGTGACAGCGACAGCCCCGGAACACTCTCCCCCATGCTCACTGACTGCTCAATTCGCCCTCCCCGTCCGTTCTCACCTCGAACCCTCACTCATGGTCCAGATTACACACTTTGTGGGCAGGGATGCGGTGCACGCGGGGGTGGGTGGCATTAGGTCTAATAGCGGCTTGAAAGGGCGTTGTGGGCGCGCTGTGGTTGTGTACTGGCCGGGTGCTCTGATTGTCTGTGGGTATGATATCGGTATCCCGGTGACGTCGTGTCAGTATGGTGGTAAGGGGGTGCTGGCTGGAGCGTGATGGGCAGTCGAGAGGTGTTGTGGCGAGCCTTTGGTGTGGTAGGGTCAGACTATGACTTCACGGTGTCTGTCGGGACATTGGGGCTTGTCTGCGTGTGCTGGGAGGTGTGGTGGTATTAAGGTGGGTGGTATAGAGTGTGATTTATGGGCTCTGAAGTGTGAAGGTGTGATGCTGTTGGGCACAGCATATGGTGTTTAGGTGTCTAATGTGTGGTACGCAATATGGACGATGGGTGTGATATACCTGTAAATATGGCATGCCTATTCGGCAGATGCTGTGCTATGGGGGTGTGTGCTAAAGCGTTTGCAGACGGTTATTAAACTGTGATAAGGCTGTGGTACAAAGATGTTGGGTGTGTGAGGGGATAAGGTGTGATATGTACATGCTGGGAGAAAGGGGTGTGCTGGGATATGTTTTGGCATGCGGCGCGAGTGTATCTGTGAGTGTGGGTTCAGATTGGGTGTGTAGGGTGATGGGGGCTGTGATGAGCTCTACTGAAGGTACGATATTAGGTGCTGGGTGTGTGTAGGGTGTGTCCAAAGGTCAGTCGTGGGGTTGCTGGGTGTGACATAGCCACGCTTCAGGGATGCTGAGGTGTGGCCCTGTGTGGGTGTGCTAGAAGGCTGGGTAGGTGTGTAGGCAGCGAGCTGTGGGTCCAGAAGTGGTTTGGGGTGTGGCTGGTCTGGAGAATACAACGTGGGTGTGCACGGTGATTGTGCTAGAGGGGGGTTGAGGGTGGTAGTGAGGTGTGGGTCTGATGGTAGAAGTTATGAGGTGGTATTAGGACTAGGTCAGGGGCAGGCGTGAACTGGGTGCTGGGACGGGACACTGTCCAAGGCGCAGGCAGGAAGTTCTTGTGCGGCATCTGTTGTTTTTATAGAAATGCTGAGGCAGCAGAGGGGGCGGTGGCGCGGGGCAGATGGCTCCGCGGCAGCTGCTGCCCCGTTACGAGTCCTCTGACAGGGAGGGACTAGCTAACGTGGGCGCTCTCAGCCGCGGAAGCCCTCACACACCCCTCCTGCCGCAGGAACGTGGCTCCTCACCGCTACAGCAGAGGCCCTGCCTCCTGCCAAGAATATGCAAAACACCCCCTTAAAAGTCTTTCCCAGCATGCAGTTCTATTGTTATTCCCACCACCAACAGTCAGTGGCGTCTCCAAAGTGGTTTTTAGGGGGACGGAGGCACACACGAGGCCACAGATACAATGGGCGAGGCTGACTGCAAAAGTCAATTGTAAAGAGTGTGTGCACATATATAGAATGTTTAAATCTGACTTTGTATGGCTGACATGTATATATCTTTATATGTGTACTGCACTTCTAGGCACTGCACCCTACTGCCGTACACACAGCGGCTACCGTCTAGGCGCTCGGGGCACCCAACAATGTACTGCAACTCTTTAGGAGCTGCACCCCTCTGTGTGCTGCCCCTCTGTGCACTGCCCCTCTGCCTTACACACAGCGGCTGGTGATCTAGGGGCTGCACTGTTGTCTACGCACTTTACGTACTGCGCCGCTCAGGTGTGGGCACGGATGCTGTGGGGGTTGCTCCCCATTACGTATTGCACATTACTTCTGTGCACAAAGCTGCAGGCCATCCAGGCGCCAAGCTGCCGCAATCCCAGAGCGAGGTAAGGCTGGTGTGTGCAGGTACTACTGCCCTCTATGGGACCCGGCGTCCCCGCTGTTGCACACGCGGGTGCAGGGTGCCACACCGGGACACCTCGTAAACCGTGCACAAACACCGTGTGTGCACCAGAGAAGGGTGTGAATAGGATGGGTGTGGTTAGGAGCTGCTAGCGGGCACTGGTGGTTAGGAGGGCGATTCAGCCCCTATGGTGGGCACAACGGGTCAGTGTGTGTGCTGTTGGACTGGAGGTACCAGGAACTGGGGGGGGTTCTCAACGAGACGCAGAGGACAGTCAAAGTTTAGGAAAGCACTAGCTGTACCGGGGCACCAGCAACAGCACCCTTGGGGTGTCACTTCCTACTGCCGCCGTGCACTCACCATTGCATTGAGACGTGGTGCCTCTACCGGGCAGCGCCAGCCCTCGAAGAGCTGGAAAAGAGCGCAGCAAGAGGGCCTGTTTAATTGTTCTTTTTCAGAGGGCAGACTTCACACAGCAAGGTTTCAAGGCGCTGCCCATAAGTGAGTGTGAAAACACCAGCCAGAAGTCAACCATGTGTGGACTGGAGCCGTAACAAAGCGAATTCTACTTACAAATGCACTCGGTCTTTACAGACCAGCCCACGCGGTAAGATTTGTTTTGGGGTATTATTTGGGAGGGCGTAGACGGGAAAATGTCTATAATGCCTTACACACTTGTGATGAAAACATTGCCCTTCCTGTCCCCCTTGCCTCTTCAAATGCCCAAGTCACATTGCCCTTCCTGTCCCCCTTGCCTCTTCAAATGCCCAAGTCCTGCCCCCTCATTAAGTTCCAGGCCCACGTTAAGAGCCCTGTTTCCTGTGCCTCGTTACCAGGCGCTGGCTGGCTCCCTCCTGCCAGCTTGCCTTTCCCCTCGGCAGCCTGCAGCCAGTCCCCAAATTGCCAGGCTCTGTAATTACCAAAGTGCGCCTGTTTAAGTTACAAGCTTTTTTTTTTAACTCTAAATGAAACTCGAGGACGGAGCTGTCTGTCCTCTGCTTATCTAGGGAGTCACTTTCTGGTCAGCCCTCTCAATTTAGCTCTCTTATATTTAATCAGCATTAAGGTATTGCTTGTCCTTAAGAGCTTTGGCTAATGGGATTACTGGACGCTTTTGTCGGTCTAACGTTTCCTTTTTATCATATATTTAACTTTCAAAAGCACAATTGGGGGCAGGCCGCGCATAACGTGCTTCAAAAAATCTGAAGCTATTAAAAAAGTCGGGGAAAGAGTTAAAAGGCAGGAAATGGTGCCTCGGTGTTTAGTGCAGGGGCTAAAAATGTAACAAAAGCAATTCTGGAGTAATGCATTAGATACATCAATTTATATAAAGGTATAATGCGTTTGGGTAACTACAATGCTAATGGATTTTATAGTTGTGCTGGTTTCTAAGTCCTAGTGTTTTGTTACAGCGTAATTAGTACGAATCTAATTGGTACGAATCTGCTTTATTGTGCGGTTTTCAGGACGAATGTTAATGGCTGGGGTGTAAAATAAACACCTAACTGCAGAATTACAGAAATAGCTGGCTTGGGGAAAGAGTTTCCCTTTGATTAACCCTGGGCGAAGTACTACACTATGCTCACTGAACATGCGTAGTTTGCGCTACTACGCACTACGCAAATTGCACGTAGCACAGTACAAAAACTGTGCTAATTGACGTAGCATAGCAGCAAAACCATCAACACCTACAAATGCTTTGAAAAAGCAATTTTACATGCTAAAAAGCATATAACCAATTCACAAAAAAGAACTTTGAGAATGAAAATATCAGGCAATGAGAGAGGTGATGATTTTGGGGTCCCCCCAAACCTAGGGGAGGACCAAGCAGATGCCTTGAACACAAAGAGCATATCATGCTGAATGATTCAGTGGTGGTCCCTTCCTCCTAGGACCACCTCTAGCCAGTTATGGGCAAAATACAATCCCAACCAAAGGCACTGCAAAGCATTATGGGGACGAGATTAGCAGTGGGCAGTGAATATTATAGTGTCCAATATCAAAATAATTCTACAAAGAGCTGCAGTTCAACTAGTCGTTACTAGATGTCCTCACGAGTCAAATGCAAAAGCATTGAAGTTATTAATACATCAAGCTGCAGTTCCACTAGTCGTTACTAGATGTCCTCACGAGTCAAATGCAAAAGCATTGAAACCCTTTCATGAAGCTTTTGCATTTGACTCGTGAGGGACATCTAGTAACGACTAGTGGAACTGCAGCTTGATGTAATAATAATTTCAATGCTTTTGCATTTGACTCGTGAGGGACATCTAGTAACGACTAGTTGAACTGCAGCCCTTTGTAGAATTATTTTGATATTGGATACTATAATATTTACTGCCCACTGCTAATCTCGTCCCATAATGCTTTGCAGGGCCTTTGGTTGGGATTGTATTTTTGCCAATAACTGTGCTTGGGGTGGTCCTAAGAGGATGGGACCACCACCGAATCGTTCAACAAGATGTGCTTTTTGTTTTCAAGGCATCTGCTTGGTTCTCTCCCCTAGGTTAGGGAGGGTCCCAAAATCATCACCTCTCTCATGGCTTGTTAATTTATCGTTTTCACTTTTGTGAAATGATTATATGCATTTTAGCATATTAAGACAGAGATACTTATTTTATCTTAACTTGCACTGTGCAAGATGCCATTGGCAATTATTGCACAGTGCAGACAAGCACACAACTACGCAATTTGTGTAGCTACGTGTAGTTCAAAGTGTACTTCGCGTAGCTACGTGTAGTGCTACTACACCAACTACGCCCAGGGTTACTTTTGATAGAACTTGCATTCACGTTTGTGCCCCAGGGTACTTGTTTACCAGGTGTATTGCTTTCTGATGAGGAACTCTAGCTAATCACTTTAGCATTTTCTAGATTCCAGTCCATAGAACTTCTCTTCCACGAGCACCCGTAAACAATAATATTTTTTTCACATCATGTATTTTCAGTGATATAACCACCGAACGCCCTGATATTATATTAAAAACAGAGCTTTGGACTATACCATTTCCTGCTAAAAGGCAATATTTCTCTCCATGTGTTCCCATACCTGGCATGTCACACTGTTTGGTGCTTACTTTCCCTCCATGTTGAAAAACAGTAGATGTTTCACCACCCAGGCTAAGGTACTGCATAGCTAAATACATATAAGGTCCCAAAGGCGAGACCGTTTGCATTGCAAATGCTTGTTTTAATACTGCTGGCTGCTTTCCCAGCTTGGACGAGTAGTTACTATGGAAAAGAGATTGCCAGTATGCCGAGAGGGTGTTTATTGAATCAGAAATGTAACTATAAGATTAAGAACACTCACTGTTAGCAATAAATCATCCTTAACAGTGTTTAAGGCACGAGAAACGAAGGGATTAAATGCCAACATCAGAAAGGAATAAAAAGAGAACGTTTTAAAACTGTTGAGAATAGCAGCGCTACCACACCATGATGCAAAAATGCATTCCAAATATGCAGTTGTAATTTTAACTGGTGAAAAGTAAATCAATGACAATAAGACACACACACACACACAGATCACAAAACTTGAGATTCGGCAACCTACAGCTGCCTGTCATACGTGTAGGGCAGATGTGTGGTTTGATTTCAGACTGCTTCCTCTGAGGGATGCTCTGTTTACAAAAGGTTGTACATAAGATGCATCGTCACATCTGAGGCACAAGGCTCTAATGATTTGCTATATGTGCAACTTGTTTCATACAAATGGAGAAAAATCGGTTTTATAAGTTATATATTCATTATTGTGCTTACACATTACTTAACGGCGGGCATTTACAGAGAGAACAGATGCTGCAGACATACAGCACCCGTGAAGGCATGATTGTAGCAAACATGGGATTTTTATATGCCCAAAAGAGAACATACAAAGAGAGCATATCGTGATAACGTGGACATGCACGTTTACTACCGGCCGAGTCGAGGGGAACTGCCATATTGGAGGTGGGATGTGGAGGGCTCGAGGGCTGAGATGTTTACATGAGAACTCCGCCTCTAAAGATAAAGCTGCAAGAAACCGAGGAAGGTTTCTGCGTTTCAGGCATACACTGGTCAGATGAGGGAGGCTGTGTGAGAACTGGGCACGCCAGACAAGCCCAGCCCGCCTACAGGAATCAACTAATATCAGCCTGTCACTGAAGAATGGAACCGCAGCTCGCAAACGAGGCAGGGCTGGGAGGAACCAGACAGGAAATGAAATTACTAGCACACTGCAGTAGTGCTGGTGCGCAGTTACTAATACAGACTTGACACATAGGCGTCATGAACCTAGGGATGGTCACACACACACACCCCCCCAGCAGTGTACACAATGTCTACTTTACAGCCATAGTATGCACGCTGTAGAGATACCCACAAATTACTAGCACTGCTGTCAAAGTAGAGCGCGCGCAAACACAAACTACTAGTACCACAGCCAGAGCACATGCTGCTAGTCCAGTATCTTCACGAACTGCGGCTGCCCGCGGCCCACGCAGTGGGCCACCCTAAAAGGGCGGCCCCCTTAATGCCAATTAGGCACAACCATCACCCCTCTTGTTGTGGGACTCGGGGAGGAGTCCCTCTGCACGGCGCGCTAGACGCGTCACTTCCGGCGCTTAGAGGGTCGGGGAGGGTACTTATACCTCCCCCTGCCTTTCTGGCACCCTCTTTGCGCCAGACATGCCGTCTTTGAGCACGCCGTCTATGTGCCCCTCTGGACACACTGTGCAGTCCCGCCGGTATCGTCATCGTCGGGTTCAACTTCAGTTTGGTTTGTGGTGAGTGCGGGCCAGGAGGGGCCATTGCCGGTTTTAAACAGCATCCCTCCCTTTTTTCCCCTTTTGGGACTCGGTGGCTCCGACCTCCTGGTGTTGCGGGCAACAGTGACGCACGAGATAGGGAGAACTGCATGGGGGGCTGGCATAATTGGGAGCTTACATGCAAGCGCGTGGAGGGCCAGTTGTCACGCACATCATCCACTTAGGCTACGCCATAAACCTCATGCTTTGATGTCATTTACTCACTATGTGAAAAGTGTTAAGGGTTGCGTATTGACCCTAAGTTGACCCTTTCTGGCCCGGAGTTTGTGGAGTGTGGGAGTTAGTGGTGAGTCGTCTTGTGTCCCACGGCCCCTACGCCCCCCTCCCTTTTTGTTGTCCGTGCCAGTGCAGACCATCGAGACCACGTGTGCAGTGGCGGAGCAGGGCCGCGAGTGGGCTGCGCTGTGGCTCGGGACAACGGGGGTGTGGGCGGCCCCTTGTCCGGGCTCCTGAGTTGTTTGTGGTTCGGGTGTTGGTGCCCTGGGCACACAGGAGGGGGTCGCGGTTTCAGAGCTTGCCTGCGGGTGCCTGTGCGGCTTTGCTCAGCGCTCCAAACACGCTAGATCCTGCGTGATCTGAGTGTTCGTACCCCGCGCTCCTTGCTTGCAGGGGCCCTTCGCGTTGGTAGCTCTGCCCGGGGGCACCCCCTTCCCGGCCGTGGTAGCGCTGGTCAGCCAGGACCGGGCGTGGTCCCGCGAGTGTGGTCCCGGGCGGGGCTGTGCTTCGGAGCACTCGTTTTCCGCTCTGGCCTGGGGCGAGCCACATGCTTGGTCGCGGGTGTGTCACACTGGCCCGGGGAGGTAACACTGCCTGAGGCGCCGGGCGTTGGCTCCGCCGGTGAGGTCTGTATGTCCTACCGGGTGTTCAGTTGGGGCGGTGGTGGTGCTGTGGGTCGCCGGCCGGCCGCTCCACTCGTGGCCCGTCGGCGGGCTGTGCGCTGTTGTCTGGCGCCGTAGCATAGAGCCAGGGGGGGCGGCGCCGGGTTTGGGGGACCTTTTGCTCATGCCTGCTTTGTCGGCGGGCAGAGTGTCTGTTTCGTGGTCCGCGGGTCCTGAGTTCGATCGATGGATGGGGCGTTTGTTGTTCAGGAGGCGAGCGCTTGTTTGGTTGGCCACCCGGGTGGTGCTCATGTGTGCCGGGCTTGGGAAGGGCAGGTTTGGAATGCCCTCACTTGCTGGTTTGGGTGGCGGAGATGCACTTCAGGCCTGTTGTCTGGGGAGGTTCGACGAGATCAGGGTGTAGGGTAAATTTATGAACAAGCGCACATTGGATACCACCCTCACCCAAGAAAATAGTCATAGGAGCAGAGAGCATGCAGATTGATCCCCTTGCGTCGTGGTCTTGCCCCACTTTAAGACCTAACTTTAGTTAGCGAGGGTTGGCTGTCTGGCAGTGTGTCTAGGGATTGTGCGGCTGGGATTCGCTTCCATGTACATTACATATTGATGGTGTACAGGACACGGGGGTGGAGCGGACACAGTCCGAGTCGACATAAGGGTGAATACTGGTTACTTGAACCGTTATACTGCGTTGGTGTCATAAGGTGCCTAGACCACTTGGTGGCATTGTTGCTGTCTTTGCCTGAACGAGGAGAGATCCTGTCTGAATGTGCTTTGAACCTCGAGGGGGCCCCCGCCTTTCATTGGGAAAGCGGGGGAATATTGAAAGTCCCGGTCAGGACCGGTAATTACCGCATCTCCCGTAGGAGAGGCCCGGAGGCTTCTGTACTCCACGCGGGGAAGATTACCAGCTAAGGGGCAATAGGGGGCTGTAGAAGCTGCACCCTAGTCACTGCGGGATGACAAGTCATGAAGAAGATTGCTTTAGTGTGTGTTACACACACCAAGTGATAGAAGCCTCCCACCTCGTTATACGGGGCCCTGAGTGCCCTTCTCTGGAAACCATGTAATGGTCTGTGCAAAGGTTGTACATACGTGTTGTAATATTTGTGGTCGCTTTATCCGAGAGTGCTTGGACATTAAAATAAGCACTTTATATACGTATAATCAGGGTGTGCATTGGACTAACAGTATCCTAGTGTCTCCCTGCAGAAAGTAGAAATGCAGCAAGCAAGATTGTTTATCCTGCAGCTCGAGTGTTAGTGGAACATTTACAAATGTTCATGTGTGTCATTCAAAAATTGCATCCTCATTTTGACACTCGTGGTTTTGATTAACAGCCATCATACTCCTATAAGAACCAGAACACAAAGTAAAACCAATAGGATGGATTACGTATTGCAGATTACAGCTCATAGGTTGGTTTTGGAAGGGAAGAGAGGATGCTGCACTGTGGCTTTTGAGGCAGATCATAGGATGTCATGAATGCGGCTCGGAGTTTACTGAGCACCTTAGCTGAGCATTGGCCTGCTTCTGTGTGCTATGTTTAACCCTGGGCATAATACTTCGCTACGCTCACGGAGCATGCAAAGTTTGTGCTACTATGCACATTGCACGTAGCAGAGTGAAAAACTGTGCTAATTGACGTAGCGTAGCAGTAGTATAATAAACACCTACAAATGCTTTGATAAAGCAATTTTCTATGCTAAAATGCATATAACCAATTCACAAAAGTGAACTTTGATAATAAAATATCAAGCAATGAGAGAGGTGAGGATTTTGGGGGCCCCCCTAACCTAGGGGGAGGACCAAGCAGATGCCTTGAACACAAAAAGCATATCATGTGAACGATTCAGTGGTGGTCCCTTCCTCCTAGGACCACCCCAGGCACAGTTATGGGCAAAAATACAACCAAAGGCCCTGCAAAGCATTATGGGACGAGATTAGCAGTGGGCAGTGAATATTATAGTGTCCAATATCAAAATAATTCTACAAAGAGCAGCAGTTCAACTAGTCGTTACTCACGAGTCAAATGCAAAAGCATTGAAATTATTAATACATCAAGCTGCAGTTCTCACCAGTCGTTACTAGATGTCCCTCACGAGTCAAATGCAAAAGATTGAAACCCTTTCATGAAGCTTTTGCATTTGACTCGTGAGGGACATCTAGTAACGACTAGTGGAACTGCAGCTCTTTGTAGAATTATTTTGATATTGGATACTATAATATTCACTGCCCACTGCTAATCTCGTCCCATAATGCTTTGTAGGGCCTTTGGTTGGGATTGTATTTTTGCCAATAACTGTGCTTGGGGTGGTCCTAAGAGGATGGGACCACCACTGAATCGTTCAAAAGATGTGCTTTTGTTTTCAAGGCATCTGCTTGGTTCTCTCCCTAGGTTAGGGAGGATCCCAAAATCATCACCTCTCTCACTGCTTGGTCATTTAGCGTTTTCACTTTTGTGAAATGACTATATGCATTTTTAGCATATAAAGACAGATATTTATTTTATCTTAACTTGCACTGTGCAAGATTCCTTTGGCAATTATTGTACAGTGCAGTCAAGCACACAGCTATGCAGCACTACGCAATTTGCATAGCTACGTGTAGTTCAAAATGTACTTCACGTAGCTACGTGAAGTGCTACTATGCAAACTATGCCCAGGCTTAGCTATGTTCAGACATACCCACGTGCAGCCAGCAAGAACAGAGGGCCAGCTGCTCTGATGGTGGCCTCATGTTGTGACCTTGCCTACCCCCCCCCCCTCTCTTTCTTAGCGCCAGCAGTCAGGCTGATGATCTCTGCTGTCCTGAGCTGGCTCAGTTCTCCCCCTAAGACTAACCCTGCGAGTCAGGCCGTAAGGAGCAGAAAAACCACAGGGGTAGCTGCAGTAATCATGAAAGACTCTCAGCAGGTGCACTCTGCTTTTCCATCCTCCAGGTCCTCAAAGGTTGCAGTTGGCATGTGCCCACCTCCTGTAACTAACTGTGCCAGGCTGTTTAGACTGACTGTGTATATTTATGTATGTGATACTCTGCTCCATCTGAGCTATGTCAATTTCCTACCATACCTAGGCACTTTGCCGCCCAAAGTGTCACATACATGTTAATGTCACACATAGGCACACCCCAAGCAGGAAATGTTTCATAAAAAGCAGCCTTAAAACCTGGTCTTATTAGAATTTTCGTTGTTCTAATGGGTGTAAGTACTGATATTAATGTTTCCCACATCGTATTTGTTTGATTTTGCTTGCTAGAAAGGGTCACTCATAGTCTTTGAAATGTCACTCATAGTTGCACTGAAATTATGAAAATGACACACATAGCTATCAGAAACCTTGGCAGCTATGGATGGGGGCAGCTAGCTTGGGTCAGGCACGGCCGGTGTCGGGTGCCCGGGGCCCTGACGGACAACACGCCACCTGGTGGCTCCGGGCTGCTGGGCGGCAGGGTTAGAAGGTTGACAATGGCCTGCTGGTTGTTGGGCCCTAGCATGTATTGCGGCCGTGGCTCCGAGGGGCCGCGTGCTTGCTCCTGCCCCTCAGCAGCCTGCGGCGCATCCGGCAGCCATTTAAGGCCACAGGGCCTCTGTGTTCATCGCCGGACACGCTGTTGGTCGGGTGACGTCTGGCGATACGGGCCAGCCTTTGTGGTGCGTCGGTTGATGTTTTGGTGAGTTGGGCTCGTTGGGGCAGAGAGGTTCATCTCTTCCCCTGTTGTGGGTTGCATCGTGGCTGCATGGCCACTCAGGGCGGCGACATTTGTTTGTTTATAAGGCGTGCCAGGCGAATGAGTCCCAGGGTCATATGTGTTCGGGCAGTGCCTTTTGAATTCAGCGCATAGCTGCCCTTCCCCCCCACCCTCCTGCTGCCCTCACCTCCGCAGACCCAACCGACTGTTTACAGCAGTATGTAATAGGTAATGGTATTGTCTCGCGCTCACCCTCGGACGCCATACCATGCAACACCATAAACTTAACCGGGTTGAGTAACCAGGCCAAGAAGTGGCTGTGTGACTCTCGGGTGCTGGAGAGGGTCAGTTTGTTGGCATGCCCTTCTAGATGATTGTTGCAAGCTCGCACGTTTTGTGGTTCCGCTCGCCTATGGCAACATCTTTAATGAAACAGCTGGACGGACTAGTTCCCAAATGTAGATAACAGAGCGACATCACTGTGACCAGGTGGGCCAGCGCGAGAGACTTAGTGAGTCTGGGTCAGGTTTTGTGATCAGGACAGGTGGTAAGGCTGGCTACAGACCTTACCTTGAATTTCAAGTAACACCATGGTTGAGTGATATTAAGAAGCGCCGAAGTTAACAACTCCTTTTCTCGCTTAGGCAAAAAGACTGCAGAGGATGAGAAAAGTGGAGCTGAACCATCAGAGTGGGTCAACTTGTTACATTCAGGGGGGTATTCCGAGGCATGTGTAGCTGGTGCTTAGGAAACCCAGAGGGAGCATGGGTGATTAGTTGGCAGTAGGTCCACAGCAATCCACCAGTCCGCCTCTAGCACGGGTAGTAACTGGGCTGCTGCAGCTCGGTGGCAAGGAGGTGTCTTAGGCAAATGCCACAAGTTTATGCTTCAATTGGCTAGAATCAGAGTTCTGAATGGCCATTTCTGCTGCATGTGTCCCAAAAAATTGGTTAAAACAAGTCTGGTTCTTTGAAGGCAGGTATTAGTCCGCCCTTCCACCTCAAGATCACCCAGACTCCGAATAATGGGCAAAATGTACTTTCAACGGGCTGGGGCAACCAAAATTATTGCATTTAGTCCCAGCTTCAGCCAGCTGATATCATTATGATTTTCAGAGGCTGAGGGGTTGTACCCCCATGCAAAGTTCCTCAGGGGAAGCAGAGTTGGGGCAGGTTAGCATACCTCAAAGGTGTATCCGTGGGTTGACGGTACATGTATCCCTGGTCTTGTGGCTGTGCAGAGCCATTTTCATTTGGCACTCTGTCTGTGTTTTGTGTTCTTCGGCCGCCCCACCTCTGAGACATTTAGAGGTATGTCCATGGAAAATGCTGTGCTTATACTAAGGTTCTCATGACCAAAGCGGTTTGCTGTATCTTTTCAAGGGGAAGAGATATATGTTAGGTACCTAATCGCTTACAACGTAGCACTTTAAGGTGGGTGGAGAAAAGTTGCAACAGGAGACCCCCCCCCCCCATTCATGTCAGCAATTGCTCACATTGCTAGCTGTTAAGCAGCCTGGGAAGTCTGGGGGCAAACACCACATCATCGTCCGAACTACAGCACTGGTATTAATTTGACTTATTTTCAGTCAATCAAGGTACTCAGTGGCAGATGCACAATAGACATACAGTCACAGAAACCAGAGTGACACCATTCATTTGTTCGCCATGGTTTATCAAACAAAACTGCCTGCGCAAAGGTCTGGTCGAGGCAGCAGAGTAAGTGCACTCTGTAAACAAGGGCGTGTTACAGGTTGCTGCAGTTATGCTAATATCACCCGCCCTATAGCCATGGCAGCCAGGCGGGTTGTGGAAGAGGTCATCTAACTAGTGGGCGGCAGTTCAATAAGTTGTGGAACACTGGGTTGGAGCACAAATAGGCTACAATGTATTAAAAACATTTTGCATTCCCAGAACTCAAGAAAGGGCAGGTATTTGTACATATTGTTCCCCTCCTGTTCCCACTGACTTGTCTGCTCCCTGGTTTACATGTGGGAGTGCAAGACTTCACCTATGGTGGTGACTGGCTTAAATTTGATATCTAGTCCAAAATGTTTCACATTTACTGAACGTGTGAAAGTTTCAGTTGCCTGTGCATAGTTTATTCATATACACAGTATCATATTCATTTAAAATAATCGCTGCATTGACCAGTGCGACCAGCGGACGCTCACGCAACAAGGCATCGGCAGCGGTGAGTGTTGCTATGCTGTAAGGATATATAGGTTAGATACGACTGCCAGGTCCCTTTGGGGTGTCAGCCAGGACGTACTAAATTAGAACTGTACAGTGGGCGTGACTTGCTGACCGTGCAGTATTACTATGGCCTTCATGGCCGATTAGTCAGACACCAGTAGCGGTGAGTGTGGCTTGCCCTCAGTGCAGCTGTTAGGAGAATTACAATACCATTTACAGGTTATACTGGACTTGCTACCAGCGGGTCTCTTGTGTGAGCGGGTTAACTGCATTGAAAAAGGCATAAAAGGAGTAGGGCATAACACATAGACGACTAGGAATTAAATCGGAGACCAGCTACCCTTACACATGGATTTCGGTGGAGGGCAATTATCTCCGGGGTAACCAAGTGTACCAGGTCTAGTGCTTATGCATCTTGGGTCACAGCTGGTTTGCACGCAGTGTGTATCTAGGATCGGACCAGGCACAGTCTGAAGTGAAGAATGCAAAAGAGCTGCACATTGCCACTATTTAGAGTGTGACAGAAGCAACAATTCTATCCCAGCCAGAGCACACCAAGGTACTTACTGTCAGATGCACAACATACAACCGTTCACTCCAGCCTCATTCAAGGTGATTCTTTAACAGAAGTATAGAACGGGACGTCTTGCGCCAGGGTGCGGACATTGAACGGGTGACATAGCAGATAGACTGCTATCAGACGAGGGTGCTTGCAGGCTAGGAGGCCATGTATGTAGCAGAACCTAACGCTAAAAATCCCTCTCATCCCACCGGACTGCCCGAGAATGTGAGGGCAGTGGGATTTGCAATGTTGCAGGTATTTTACTCGCCGATACAGGGGCAGAAGGGTACATTGCAGGAATCGGCATAAATAGAGTGGGGGCAAGACCTATAGAAGATGTGCACCGGTAACCACGAGAGCATGGTGATAAGATCAAAATCTCTCAGCGGCAATTCAGCCAGGTGGGTTGCGTCAGTGGGTTATGCCAGAATGTGTGCCGTGGCTCCAATAGGTCTAGAAATATAGTTTTGGAGCACCATTGCTGACAATTCCAGAGCACACACTGCCCATTCAGTACGAGTGGCTTCAGTTATGCATAAAATTCCCCGCCCTGATAGCCATAGTAGATAGGCTGGTTGTGGAAGCGGTCAGCTAACAAGTGTGCTGCTGTTCCATAAATTGGGGAAACAGGTGTTAGGCACATAAAGTGCTAGAAGGATTGAAACTACGGGTTGCAGGAGGTTGGAGCCTACATTAGCTTGAAGGGTAACATAGCTGTGGTTAAGAGGAGAGCTCCCTCCTGGGAGGCCATCACATTCCTACAGGTCTTGTGAGGCAGTTGAACATTCCGGAGAAGGATAATCAGCGCAATGCACAAGTGCACAGACCAAAGGGGCTTTGGCTTCATCAGGCATGGGCTAATACAGGCGAACACCAAAGGTCATTTTGACAAAGATGCGGTGCAATTGTCACAGGTGGGCATGGATCTGTTCTTACTGGACATGAAGGAGGCCCTGGAAATAGCGGGTTGCAGGTGAGGAAAGTAGCAGTGTTGGTGGGGGGCTCCGTAGGCGATGGGGGCCGCCCCCAGAGCTGTTGCGGAGTTACAGGATGATCTGGAGGCTGAAGGGTACAGAAGGGTACCTCTTCAGGAGCACAATAGAGGTGCCAGTGCCAAATCCCAGGAGTCCTCATGGCAGGTCCCTGGAAGAAAATCGTCGGTGCCCCGCTAGTCCTGAGGGCGGTTGTAAGCCTGAACAACCGGGGGCTTGCCTTGCAACGCTCCGCCCTGAAAGGGGCGTGAGTAAGATGGTCCAATGGGTCACGTGATCCTGGGAAGGGGATCACTCTATAATGCGTAGCACTGATTGGGTTCGCCACAGTGCAAGTTGGCTCATCAGGCGGGCAGGGCAGCATAGGTTAGTTACCGCTGCCTGCCCTTGGATCGCCCGTAAGATAACCCACCATATTGCATACTTTTGTATGGAATAAACCTGCAGCAATATTTTCCCAAACAAAAGTTGTGTTGTGTATTTATTTATTCGTCATGCATGCTTTGGCAGTGGGTGGGGAGTGTTGCCTATAATGGCACTATGCGGCTGCCCGCGGCCCACGCAGTGGGCCACCCTAAAAGGGCGGCCCCCTTAGTGCCAATTAGGCACAACCATCACCCCTCTAGTTGTGGGACTCGGGGAGGAGTCCCTCTGCACCACGCGCTAGACGCGTCACTTCCAGCGCTTAGAGGGTCATGGGAGGGTACTTATACCTCCCCCTACCTTTCTGGCGCCCTCTTTGCACCGGACACGCCGTCTCCCGCCCTACCGCTTACCCGGCGTGTGGCTGGTGAGCTGAGTAGGTGGAACTTTGTAATGTTTTCTTTTGTGTTGCAGGCGGAGTTACAGGGCGATCTGGAGGCTGAAGGGTACATAAGGGTACCTCTTCAGGAGCACAATAGGGGTGCCAGTGCCAAATCCCAGGAGTCCTCATGGTAGATCCCTGGAAGAAAATCGTCGGCGCCCCGCTAGTCCTGAGGGCGGTTGTAAGCCTGAACAACCGGGGGCTTGCCTTGCAACGCTCCGCCCTGAAAGGGGCGTGAGTAAGATGGTCCAATGGGTCACATGATCCTGGGAAGGGGATCACTCTATAATGCGTAGCACTGATTGGGTTCGCCACAGTGCAAGTTGGCTCATCAGGCGGGCAGGGCAGCATAGGTTAGTTACTGCTGCCTGCCCTTGGATCGCCCGTAAGATAACCCACCATATTGCATACTTTTGTATGGAATAAACCTGCAGCAATATTTTCCCAAACAAAAGTTGTGTTGTGTATTTATTTATTCATCATGCATGCTTTGGCAGTGGGTGGGGAGTGTTGCCTATAATGGCACTAATGCAGTTACACTACAGCCGGGGTTAGCACAGCACCCACGGTCAGTAGCAGTAATGCATCCGTGATGGTTGCCTCCACGGCAAGCGCTGCAGCGGGGCGCACACCCACCACGCTGCTAGCACCGCAGCCAGCTAACAGATACACAAGGTTCCCATAACCAGAGTAAGTGCACACATACACACTACTAGTAGTGCAGATAGGGTGTGTGGGCACACAAAAGGGATGCTGGTGCTAGTACTGCAGTTGGCGTGCGCACAGTACTACAGAAAGCCACCGCGCACAGTACTGCACCCAGATTATACATAAGCACTCCTAGTATAGCAGCCGCAGTAAACCCGCACATTGCAGCCACAGCCGACCGCTCCCCCACTACTTTCAGTACTATTAGCTCAACAGCAACCTTCCCTCTGACAGCCAAAGTGGTCACTAGCACTAAAGACAACACAACAAGCAGCTGTAGGCGGTTACAAATGCAATACAATCGGGCTCCGTATGCAGTGCCTGGCGGTCATTTCTCAAGCTCTCGCATTCGCCTGCAGCGCCGCATTGTCCATTGCAAAGCACGGGACCCTGCACACCCGCTGCTCACTGTCAATCGAGGTGCTGGGGTATAAGAAACCCTGCTCGTCACTGTCGGCTCCTGAAAATTACCCCGTGGTATCTGAAAGACTGCAACTGCATCTTGCTCTAACACCCTACTCACCTCCCGGGTCGGAAGCGTTGGCAGCGAGAAGGATGATGCGCTAGCAACCCCGGCACATATAAGTAAGAAGAGGATAAGGCAGCTCGCAGTGCCTTGCGTGCTGCGTGGGCCGTGCAGGCGCAAACGCTGCCCCGCCAGCTACACCGCACGCCCTTTACCGTGCTGCCCCACTGACCCCTGCCCAAAATACGGATACAGCATTCTGCTCCACCATTAGTAAGAAACTCCGGATTGGAACTCCCTGAAATATGGGTTTTGTAAATGCATATAGTTTTTATAGGATCCTCTTTAAACAAATTCTGTTTAGTACGTGAAAATTGGACCTGTTTGTGTTTCGGACTCAAAATGTACGTATATTTAACTTTGGGAAAACTAACTAGGAAGTGTTCTTGGTCACTACATCGCTAAGCACGAAGTACTGGTATGGTGTCAGAACTAGTGACCTCGTCATATAAAACAAGTGCAACACTCGAAGTAAAGGGGCCAGTAGCCATGGAAGGATACAAATGACAACATGGCTGTCATAAGGAGGGACTAACAAGCATTATAAAAGTGCGCGTACTCCTACGATGCCTAACTAGATGTACCTAGCATATGTATAGGTCTAAAAGCCTAAGAGCCAAGAATCCTTCTAGGATTTAGTCATACCCCATTACCTGAATAAAGAGAGTGTGGGACCCCGTCCTGGTCTCGAGTTGGACACCCCGCAAGGGCTGTGTTAGACCGCTGTCCGCTGGAGCGACTGCATGCAGGAGCCTCAGCGTCTCTGGTCAGTGTGTCGGCATGGAAGTCTCGGTTCCCTCTATCTTACCGTGGCAAGATGTGGTGTATTTATACCCTAAAGTGCATCGTCCCTCAGTATGGTTTGTATTGGTCTTTGTTAGACATGAGGAAGACGTCAGGGGTGAACTTTGTACATACATATTATGCGGGAGATGTAGCTGGTGAATGCTCATGCATAATTTATGAGTACATTGTAGGCCTGTGTTCGGGAAAAACCCTACAGTGTTCTAACTACAGACTAGATAACGTTCAACCCTCAGAGCTCGTTGTGTACTGTAGGGAACTAATGTAGGTGAAAGATCATGCCTATATTAGGGCATAGGAGATCATGACTATAATAGGGCATAGACGATTATGACCAAAATAGGGCATATACGATTATGTCCATAATAGGGCTTATGCGAATATGACCATATACGGCATATATGAACGCGTCTATATTAGTGCCTCTATATGAAACATAACATCTGAAGGCAGCATTAAGGAACGACAAAGACGCAAGCCAATAAAAAAGATGGGCGGAGAGTGGGCGGAGCTTCCACTCCATACTGAATACTGCATGCCTCGCAAAGCGAGCAGCGCATGCCCGCTGCCGCTATAGGCTCGACCTAAAAGGAGACAAAAAGGAGGCGATTTCACTTGCAGGAATAAGCCTTTATATACAAGTAGAGTCTACTGAGCAAATAAATAATGGTAGAAGAGGATGAAAAAGACTTGCTAGCCTCTTTCCTTCCAAAGGGACTAAGTTGGAAAGTTAGTAAAACTAAAGTGGCCGTTTGATCGCAATTCCTAGACATTCTTTAAGGCTCTGGAGAAGTCTGGCTTGCCAGGTATGGAATCTGGTATTGCAGCTGTTCTGCTAAAGAGGCCGCCCATTTAAGGTAGGTACAAAAGGATTAACACGAGAGGGAGAAACAAGAAGACATTCAGATATGGGGACTTTAAAGAAAGGTGCATTTAAGGTGCCCCATATCCAATCCCACCTCCACCCCCCTTACTCCCCAGCAGAACTTCCTAGTGAAAATATTAACGTTGGCTACAGTATTATCCATGCAAGTGATTTGTTGTCCCTCATTAGATTTCTGAATGGTACTGGAAAAGGAACTTGAAAGAGTGAAAAAAGTCATGAATAAGTCAAGCCTTTACTAAAGACTAGACTAATAAGATTTATAGGACCTTAGGGGTCAAATAGGTTTTGTCAGACTGTTCCCTCCATTCCACCAGGGCAGCAGAGGCATGCACTCCTCAGCTATAGTGGACTACTACCTTCCATATTTAGAGATCTCCACCTACCCGTCCGAGATCTCTGTGCCTTCAGAGGTGCCATGGATGCTCCTCTGAAGACATTGTACGTTTTCTGTGCAGCTGACATGTTTCAGGTGGTTGATCAGCAAACTTTATTGTTTTTTCAAAAACAGTCTCCAAAAGTGAGAGTTTGCTTTTGAAAAAAAAATAATAAACACTAAATGCCCAGACACCCTGGGAGCGATGAGGTTAGTGGTGCCTCTGATCCCGGAATAGAGGCTTAGAAGAACCAGTAAATGTTAGGACTCAATGGGATTATAGATTACGTGGGAGCATTTATATGCATCTCTCACTCATGGCAGGGTTTGGAAAGTGCTAGCAAGATGGAGAAAATTAACCAGATAATGTATAGTTAGGGGAAAGTAGTTAGAGATGAGAGGGATAAACAGAAATCACAACCACAGCACAGTCTGCTATCGGTCCCTTTGGGAGAAGAGTTAAAAATACCCCCCTGTAACCAAAACGGTCTGTAACCAAGGGTAGTGTAGGATTACATTTAGTTAAGGTCACTGGCATACATACAGGATTACAGTGCACTAATGATGCACTGGTACATGCAAGGACAAAAAGATCTGGAGCTGGTTGTGAACAGACAGGCTTGAATTAACAGGATAGCTAATACTATGGAATACGCCACAGATGAACTATGGAGCCCTTTGAGATTAACCAGACCTCAAGTGCTTATTATTATTATTATTATTAGGAAGCTTGTAAAGCGCTATGGTTACTCCATACGGAGTGTCCCAGCGCTAGGACATCAGTGAGACCCAGCAAGCCCTCCCACGCTAACCAACTTCCTACGCAACCTCCAAACAGAGAAGACGCAGAGTTACTTCGGACCACCCAAAGGGTGACGGAAGAGCCAGGTTTTCAATTGCGGAACAGAGACTCTGACTCAGAAGTTCTCAGATCAGCAGGGAGCTCATTCCATGCCTTGGCTGCCAGGAAACCAAAAGATCTCCCGACGCACCCTGGGGACAGTCATTTTAGCACAGCCGAGTGATCTCAAATCCCGGACGGGCTGGTAGACTGTCAGGAGGGGGAGCTGCAGGCCCAAGTAATGAATCAATGGCTTTGATACATTATGCTGGATACCCTCCCGGGTGATTAGTGCGCTATACAAATCAGTATACTATAACATAACGTACATTCTGATATACAAAGTGAAACTGAGGCTCATACTGCAAAGCAGCCATAACAATCTTGTGAAAAATCATCAATGATAGGGCAGTTCCAGGTCTTTCCGAAAGAAGTAGATAAAAGCAGATTATGAGAAATTTAACTCCGAGAAGAAGCTCTTAGGAGGCAAAATTTGATCAATACCTTCAACCGGTACAACACAAGTTTCCCCAAGATAGGATGGAGGCTCTGGTGCTAATGAAGGCATGTTTTCTTTGCCAAAAGTAGGAGCTAGATCTCTTACTATAGTTTATATATATGCACGACTTTACAATAAAAGAAATGACCTTTCTTTGTCTATATTACGTTTCTTACATATTATTTAACCATATGGCAAAAAGAGATAAGAGGATATATCCCAGGGCAAAGATGATTGGCACACCACTCTCCATGATAGCAATGTGTAATGTAAAAGGTTAATAGCAGGGAACATTTCCTAATTTGTATGATCCTGAGGAGCTTTGGAATTTTTTTAACTAAGTAACGATTAGGTTGAAAAATAAATTTCTGAGTGAGTTTGGATCTCTGAGGTAAGAGGACTGTGTGATGGAAGGGAGAGGGGGCAGATTATGGTGAATCGTGTTTCCTCTGAAGAGAATACTTATCATTGCATTCTGGGATGGGTCACTGGGAGTAGGGAGATTTCTTGTCTGAAAGGTGTGGAGGGGAGGGGGACAAAACGAGGGAGAAGGTAGGGGAGCCCTGCAAGGGAGGTGAAAACAGATTCCTCAAAAAAGTTTGTTGGAAATTGTTTCATTCAGTTTACTGAAAGTAATCTACTCCAGTGTAAATGGGTTGAACAATGATCAAACCTACAAATCAGTAATGGTATATTTAGGAAAAGAGAAGACATGTATATTTATTGCAGAAAGCCCACCTCAGGCTTTAACCTTCAAAAAGTCTAGCTTTAGGTGGGTCTACATTTAATAACAGGGACTTTGAAGAGAGAAGTGGCTATCGTAATACAAATTCTGGTGTGAAGTAGCTCAGATCCAGATCGAAGGTTGGGTAAGGTGTACATTAGCAACATTTTATGTCCCCTTTAAGATGATCCAATCTATTTACTAAACCTTGCTTTCATATTAACTGAGTACCCTGCACCTGTTATGCTGTGTGGGACTCAGATCACTTCACTAGGAAGCTAAAATCACAGGCATGTTTGTTAGAGATTATCACAACATTTAATTGAAAAGATATCTAGCATGTTTAGCTTACGGGGGTACTAGTCTGCACGCTTTTATTCACAGATTCCAGAGTTATTCCTGGATTAATTGTTCCTGAATTCCAAATAGCTATGAGAAGGGCGCAAGTGAAATACTACAAGAGGTTGCTACTCTTGGGTCATACGTTGCAGACAGTGAACTGACTCTAGTCTAAGCAATCTAAAGTTGTTTCCTCAGGTTTAGCTGTTTTAAGTATTAAGAGTCATATAAGATCTGAAATACAATTGTTTTTATTGTGATTAATGATTGAGCACCCATACATATAGCATAGGAAACATTTAACATGTATCGGCAACATCTTCCCTTTTCCCAAATTCAGAAAATAGGGTGCTGGGAGAGGAAACTAGAAACCCTCTGCAATTTTAGATTCATCAGCTGGCAGAAATGATGTGTAATTTTAGTATGGAGGGCAAAGCATATCTTAATAGACTGGAAGTTTACTTGGAGTCATCTGTGAAGTTATCAGAAATGGTTAATTTCTAGGCATATAAATATTAGCTGTATGAGGAATATTGTAAAATAGTGGAGCATTTAAAATGCCAGGGCAATGGGGTAGGCAGGGTGAACATTTTATCCAAGGTAACAAAACAGAGCTTTGCGAGTTATAGAAGAGTGCAGTTATAGGTGCTTTTAAAAATGTTTAAGAAGGCCTCATTTAAAAAAAAAAAAAAAAAAGTTTGAGGACCTGTACTAATCGCAGACAGGCTTCTGTGTTGTGGATAATGACAGTCAGTGAGTGTTTGAGGGGCAGCTTGTTTCTAAGGCTGAAAGTGAACTGTAACTGGATTATGATGTAGTGTGTATTGAATTTTTCTTAAATTGGGGCATAGGTGGGACAGTCTGAGGGATACAGGGATTTTGTTCCAGACTGGGTGCATAGCTAGCGAAACCTATTCCCTTTTAGGTCGAGCATGAGCCAGCGCGCAAGCGCTGCTCTGCAAAGAGCTGTGGTATTTCAGTACGGAGAGAAGCTTCGCCCACTCCCCCGCCCTTATTTTTCATTGGCTTGTGTGTTTGTCCTTTGTAAATGCTGTCTTCCGATTCATTATGAGGCTTGTTAGTCCCTCCTTAGTACAGCCATGTCGTCATTTGAATCCTCCCATGGCTACTGGCCCCTTTACTTGGTTGTTACACGGGGCGTATACTATTTCCTTTATTAAGCCACCGCTTTGTCACTGCAGTGTCTATGCGAGTGAGGGGCACGAGGCTGTCTGCGTGGCGCCATCCTCGTCAAACGAGTGGAGAGAGCGTGGTGCACAGCCTTAGGTGCTTTCATGGCAGGGCCCCAACACCGCAGGTCGCCTCTCTGGGCTTGGAGGGACTTGGGGCATCGGGTTTCCCCCTGGCCCTCACTCACGGGATGTGTAGGGGGTGCACATCTCACAGTGCAGGGAGGGAGGGGGATGGGGGGCTTAGCGAGTTCTCTCGCGCTCCAGCCATCTCTGGGGCGTCCCTCAGGAGCCGCTGCCAGCTCTGGGGGACATTCAGCCGTAGTGAAGGCTGGGCCTCGAGGTGGGTTGGATTAGGAGAGTGAGTGCACCCCTCTGCCCAGGGCCCAGAGTGCCCCGCCGCTTTGGAGACGTGTGCACAGCAGACCAGCTGTGTGACCTTGCACCGCGGATGGCTTGCACTAATCCCTCGATGGCTCTCAGTGCTGCCCGAGCACCTGGTTTCTGTTTTTCCGTCCGGGAGGAGTGAGGCATCGGAGTCTCTGAAGAGTGCTGTGGGACATGTTGTAGGCTGGAGGCCAGGGGGGAAGAGCTCTTCGCCGGCTCAGGGGAGGGAGCTCGGCCCCTTCTTCCAGTGCTTGTTTTTTTCGCACTTCTTTATCTCCAGTCTTATAGAGTCAGCAGAAACCTAAGGGCATTTCTGAAAAGACACCTGGGTACTAGACACTAGTCAATCAAGTGGTTGCCGAAATAAATCTGGGGGGGATTTAGCTACATCCTAGCTCCATTATTTTCTGGACTACTGAAGACAGTATAGAAATGTAAAAATAAAAGGTGTCTATTTTGAGATAACTACACCAGAAGGAAAATCAGGAGTTTGGAATGCACACATAGAATTGCTAAATACCCACCAGAATAAGAACCCATCTGGTCTGAAATGCACCTTGGCATATTAAAGGGGCATAACAAAAAAGCCTTAGATGGATTATGTCCAATCTGAGTATGCGTTGCCATAAAGAGAAGAGAAGGCATTGATATGGGTCTATAATTATCGTGAAAAATAAAAATAAAATTTCAAATTAAAGAATTTGAGCACTTTTGTGATATTAAAAAAATTATGATGTTCTATTGTCAGTCAAGCACTCAGTGACCTATAGGTTGCAACACAGTACATGGTGACACTATCCGCAAGTTGGAATGTGCAGTAAACATTTTGGAATGGAAGATTGGGGTGTGCAGACCTATCCTTCTAGCGAGCCAAAATAAGAAGCAAAGACTGTGAGAAAGTAAGGGCCAGATGTAGCAAGCATTTCTTGTCTTCGCAAACGGCCGATTCGCAGAATAGGCCGTTTGCGAACGCAAAAAAAATGCTTTTCAGATGCAGCAAACCTTTTTTGCAAATCGGTAACCTGTTACCGAATCGCAAAATGGGTTTGCGATTCACTATTTGGAAGGGGCGTGTCTATCGCGTCCCTTCCAAATAGCGAATCCTAATGGTATGTATGAATGTTTTGTGACCGTGAATGCGATCGCAAAACATTCACATTTTACCACCTACTTCAAGTAAGTGGTAACCCATTCGCAAATAGGAAGGGGTCCCTAACGGACCCCTTCCCCTTTGTGAATGTTTGTAAAAGCATTTTTTAAGAGCAGGCAATGGTCCCACTGACCACTGCCTGCTCTCATAAAATGAAAAGACAACTCTTAATTTTTCTTTTTGTAAAGCATCTCGTTTTCATTTAAGGAAAATGGGCTGCTTTACAAAAAAAAAAGATTACTTTATTTAAAAGCAATCACAGACATGGTGGTCTGCTGATCTCAGCAGGCCACCATCCCTGTGATTTTTACGATTCCTAATGGATCGCAAATTGCGACCTGCCTCATTAATATTCATGAGGCAGGTCATTTGCGACCCATTAGGAATCGCAGAAAGTGTTCAAAACACTTTCATACATGCCGCTTTGCGATTTCCTAATTGCGAATCGCAAGGATTCGCAATTAGGAAATCGCAAAACGGATTATTGGTACATCTGGCCCTTAATAATTATAATATAGGAATAGCACAGGTGTGACCCGCTTATCCGAACAAATAAAGGGCATTTCCATACTCTATTCTGGATCCTCTAAGGGCCGCAGCCACCGCATGATGATCTTCGGCAGGATTAAACATAGTCAGTTGAAAGGGTGACATCAAAACTGCAGCCGAAACCAGAGGCTTAAGTTGAAATGAAAAATAGATTTTTACGTCTGTACTTTTTACAACAGTCACTAGTGGAAATTATGGGCCCATTGCTGAAGATTAATATATGGTGTTCCAATCACCCACACTTAAAAGCCAGCTAGCAATATTGCCATGCTATTGGACTTATGCTTTAGACTGTGTTTTCACGTCCATTACCTTACCTGTAATGTTATGTTAACAGTTTGTAAAGCGCAAAGCTAGCCTATTTGTTATGAAATAAAGTTTGTTTAGTTAATTAAAACCATAACAATTTTACTGTGTATGCCAACTATATTTAAAAACAGAAGTTTAAAATCAATTCATCAACCCAATATTTCAACAATGCAATATCTCAGTTATAAAATCTTCAATTGACAAATACTCTCTAAAATCCTGTAAAGTAGTGTCTAAAACATGTAAAACCACTGTTTAGATCGGGGACAGGCAGGAGAAAACCCATCAATTAACAGGTAGCAAACTTATTAGCTTCATTTCCGGAAAAAGTTGTTTATAGATAGACTAGGCTCTAGGTCTCTTTTGTTGCTGGGTTTCAGCAGTCGTCGACCCTGAGCAGGACATGTTTATTTGCTGCCCAGCAATTGTGACTGTAGACTGCGCAGGGTACCGTCCTTAAGATGACTGATCGTACAGATCAGTTGCTGCTGGCGTTGTTCCTTCTGTGAGTGTACCCTCTCATTGGGGCTTTGACTTCACAGCCTGAACATGTATGTGAAGGAACTTGACCAGTTTGCAGTTCATCAGAGGATCAGATGGATCAAGCCCTTTGATGATAGCGAACCGGCAGGATTGTAGTCCTCTGTCTAGGAAGGCTTTCCTTAATAAAGTGTAATGTGCTGGATAAAGTTTCTGGCAGATACATATCAGGTGGATAAGATCTTTTTGATTTCCACACAGGGGACACATTTTGGACTCAGTATTTTTCCACCTCGGAGCATCTGAAAGTGAGGGATATTTTCCAAAGTGCAATGCCATTAGCTGTTTTTCTAAATAGAACGAAAAAGTTAGATCTAAGTAAGCCGCCGGTTTAAGGACTTTGTAGTTGTCGATTACTGCCCAGGAATGGGATCTCTGGCTAAAAATGCTTTTGTCTAGTAATAGAGAGTGGAGATTTGCGGCTTTGTTAAGTGTTACCTTAAATGTTGAAAAGGGCAAATTTTTGTTCCATAGATCCAAAGTGCAAGTGGATTGTGCAAAAAGTGCGTATATGATGATTTGTTCCCTTTCTCAATTTCTAACCACAGTGCCTTGTTCAGGCTAGAGTTCTCCGTGGTCTGTTTTATGCGATGCCAAACCTTTATTGATGAGTAGAATCTCCCCAAAGTCTCATTCATTAGGCCAAATTCCAGACGCATTTGTGCCGGCGAAGCAGTTTGTGGGAGCTGAAAAACCTTTTTAAAGCTGCTAGTTTTTAGGTTATTAAGAAGAGTGGAGTCTTTTCCTTGCAGGGCTGTGCTTGCATATGTTAAAGTTGGAAGTGTTTTGGCTGTTATTACTGAAATCAGTGGTTTGAATGAGGGGCCCTCCAGGTTTAATGCCAATGACTTATAAGCAAAGGTTAATGCGCTTGCCCGTGGAGCCATGTAGTTTTTCTGTTCACGGTGCATTAGTTTATTATCAATGTAAAATCCCAAGTATTTATAGCTACGCACATTCTCCAGCGGTTTGCCTTCGAGCCAGATGTTGTACGGATGGGCTGGCCGGTTACTGATGGAAATCAATATAACAAAAACAATGCTTAACTTGTTTACTGTTAGAAATTCTGCAAGTTCAGAACGGGGCTTCCCAGTGCTAGACCCCGCAAACCGTGTGGACAACAGCTGCCTACAGAGAGAGAAAAGGAAAAAGAATAAGGCTAGATGGAGAAGAGCCAGGTCTTAAGAGATCTCCTAAAGAGAAGGTGATTCTGGATTTTCTTCAGAGAAGGGGAGAGAGAGTTCCAGAGAGAAGGGGTCAAGGTGCCCACCCTCCCTGGCTCTCCTAACTCACAGAATGACAGCTAAATTGAGATCCACAGAACGGAAGGGTCAAGTGGGCCGGAAAGGTGCAATGAAGTTATACAAAATGGGTGCCCCCAAAGTATGCAAGATCTTATGAGCAATACGGAGGGTCTTAAAACTGATACGTTTATCCACGGGGGGCCAATGCAACTTACAAAGAAGAGGGAAGACAGAAGTGAATTTGGGAAGAGAAAATAACAGCCTGACTGCAGCATTTTGAGCCAGCTGAAGTCTTCTGGCGACTACTCTAATGGCTCACAAATACAGAACATTGCAGTATCCAAAGGGAACATGATTACCGCCTGGATTATAGTTTTTCGAGTGGGGAAATACAAAAAATCCAGAATGGGCTTGAGGGATCTCAAGAGCTCAAAACACGTTCCAGATACAGTCTTAGCTTGAGCCTCAAAAGACAGATTATTATCCATCTATACTCCTAAATGTTTGATGGAGGACTTGGATTTAGGGGGAGGCCGGCCACATTTTTCAGTTTTGTCTGGATTCAGGTGAAGACAGTTGTTATTCATCCACTCCGCCACCGCAAGCATTCCTTTTTGAAAATTGGCCATTTCATGCATATTGTTTTCAGAAATTGAAAGAATAAGCTGAGTCTCATCAGCATATGACACCAGCGCAAGTCCATTAGATTTGATAGTCTGTGCCAGGAGTTGTACATATATATTAAACAGAGTAGGGCTCAATGCAGAGCACTGGGAAACACTGTGATGTATGGCATGGGATTGGGAGCCATATGGAGGGGAAATTACCTGGAATGAGCGCTCCAAAAGAAAGGAGGCAAGCTAGGTTAGAGCGGACGCTCTTCTGCCAATGTTTTGTAGGCACTAGATTAAGATCTTACGAGACACCATATCAAAAGCGGCGCTCAGATCAAGCAGAATCAGGACTGAGTATCTGCCCTCATCTAAGTCACCACAGAGATTCTCAGTGACCGCAAGAAGGGCAGATTCCATACTATGTGCAGACCTGAGGCCATTTTGGGAGGTTTTGAAAATAGGATTGCCCTCCAAAAACCTAGTCAGAATACCGTTAACATGTGTCTCCGTGACCTTAGCCAAAAAAGTTAGGAGAAAAATAGGATGGAAATTTTCTGACTTTGATGCATCCAAAGAGGGTTTTTTCAAAAGGGGGATAACTTTAGCATGCTTCCAAGTGCGGGGCACAGAGGCAGAAGACAGAGAGAGGTTCACCATCTCTAAGCACGGCAGGAGGAGAAACTCCTGTAGCTTACTAAAAACGTCAGGAGAAATGGGGTCCGCTGGTGAACCGGATTTCACTAAACTACAGAAGTAAAGAAAGGAAGATGAACTCAAGAGAGGGAGCGAGTTCAGCAAAACGCTGGGATTAATGGCAGTTGGCAGCATCATGACATCCGAAGCCGCTGAAGGAAAATGAGAGTAGATATCATTGACCTTACCAATGAAATACTTTGCAAGTTTCTCACAGTGTGAGTTAGAAGCTCCAATGATATCAGTTGCAAGCACAAGTTTTGTGAAGCTATTCACAAGATTGAAAATTTCTTTTGCCGGATTGCTACTAGGGCTGATTGGGGACGCGGCTGCAGTGGCTGGCCTTGCCAGTGTGTAGACTGCCTTTGCAGAAGAGGTAGAACCCTTTCCCCCTTAAGTAAAAGCTCTTCTTCGCTCCGGCCTGCTTTCTGGCACCCTGGGCGAGGCAATCATCTTAATTAGTAAGAGTGACACATGAACAGAGGGAGAGGGCCAGCCGCGAGCATGGTGCGTTCCAGACAGCTGAAGAAGGCCCACTTGGGCGTAGGGGCCAATGGCATGGGGACGGCGGATGATGGGACATCGTTGGCAGCACACACGGCCGCAATCTTACAAGCTATTAAAGACACTAAACTATCACTGGAGACATAAATAGCAGCAGTGGTGAGTGAGGTGGGGCTTCTGAGAGATGATCACAGGAAACTGACTGACTGGGTGAAGGAATCAGAGGACCAACTAGGCACTACCATGCCACAAGTGCAAGAATTTACCAGGAAGTGCGCGGACATGCCTAAGGAGATAAAACAGAAAACGAATAAACTGGAAGATGCAGAAGGAAGGTCCTGCCGCCACAACATTTGAATTGTAGGGGTGCTGGAGAAAAATCAGAGAGACGAAACACCGAGTTCTTTGTGAAGGAGTGGCTGGACAAGACTATTTACAAGGTATACCCTCTCAGTTCTTCTCTGTGGAGCAGGCGCATAGAGTTCCAACCTACCCGCCACAGCGGGGGGCACCTCCACGGCCCCTCATTGTGCAAATCATGAACTTCAAGGATAGGGATGTTATCCTTCAGACTGCGACAAAACATGGCCCCTGGTCTATAGCAGTCCATTAAGTACATCTATACCCGTACTATACGACTCTGGTCCAAAGATAACGAGGTACGTTCGTGCCCGTCAAGAGTGCTAAGACAAAAAGGACTCCGATACTCACTCCTTTATCTGGCTAAGCTGAGAGTGGATCACAAGGGAAAGGCTCATTTCTTCCCAACTGTGCAGGATGCTTGGTCCTGGCTTGAGTAGCAGGGGCTGTGGTCGGACCCACCGCCAGGTGGTCAGGGAGATGAAGGATGGAAGCTTGCACCAAGAAGGCAGAAATGCACCAGGGGCGGAGAGTGGGTGGAACACTGCCTCCTCCCCAACGAAGGCACAAGTGAAAGCAGCACAGGAACAAACGGTCAAGGAGTTGTAGCAATAAACAGGTGTTCTCAGCGCAAACAGGTGGAGAGCCCTCGCCCCTGAGGGGGTGGCAGCGGATCATAGCACACGGAAACCGAGCATGAGACGTCGGACGACCAGATGCTGCAGGTGACGCCTATGATGCCGGAGCAATTGGGGTAATGGTGATCATGATGGTTAGCAGGGTCTGGTAAAGAAGAACAAGGCCTCGGATGAGAGGGGCCGGGGCAAGACTGGTACAGGGTGCTCAGGAAAGGGACTACATGTAGAGGGACATTGTTGTGAGCACAGCAACGCACGAGAGGTGGACAGCCTAGCCCCAGCAAAGAATGCATATGTTAGTTATAATGTTTAGGATCCACACATACCATGAATTGGGGGGGGGGCGGTTAGTTTTACAATCACTGCACGGTGAGGTAGGGTGGGGGTTAGTTCAACGGGAGTTTATAACAGCAAATACACCGGCAATCAAAGGGATCGGTCATAATGGCCACATAAGGATCGTCTGTTTCCACTATGACACACTCATTCAATCAATCAAACAGGGGTTTATATAGCGTGACTACTCACCCGTGAGGGTCTCAAGGCGGCGGGGGGGCTGCTGATCCGTCTGGGCACAGGGGTTCAGTAGATCCTGCGTTTGCTTTTAAACAGAAGCAGATTAGAACAGCAAAGAACTCGTGCCATCAAGAAATCCAAGATGGCCTCGATCTTTAGATCCAAGAAAACAAGGGTCGCAGGTCTAGCTAATTGGCATCAAGGCAGGAACCGGAAGAATACACGTGATGAGACACAACCCCTTATTGGGGCACACAGGAACACTTCGGTATCGTCGACGGACGCGGAGTGGCATATCCAGAAAACATCGACCCTTGACGAAGTAAGTCCCGGGGAGGTGGGGGGGGGCGCGCTATGAATGTGACAGCATTGGGCACTAGTATGGGTGCGGCTCTTAAGGGGAAAACAGATTTGGCATTCCTAGAACCAGGACAAGGCAGAGAAATTACTCTTACACCAGTCCTCATGCTGCTTACTGGGAGGCCATTTGGGAACAGATCTGGCCTAACACCGGCATGATTACAGGTGCATTCCCATGTTAAATTGACACACTATGCGCCAGAGGCACAAAAATAGTAAACCTAGGGTGGGGCGGACAAGCAGGCACTACCAGTCTCCAGGGTGTTTTGGACCGAGGGAGTAGGATCAGTTCCATAAGTGAATAGATTTTTCAATCCTACAACCTGGGTAAGGCGGTGAAATTACTCTCCCACCAGTCTTCATGCCGCCTATTGAGAGGTCATTTGGGAACAGATCCTGTCTAACACTGGCATGATTACGGGTGCACAAGAATTGTGCTATTGACACGCAAAAAGCTATGGCCACAAGAATTCTATACCTAGGGTGGGGCGGATAAGTACAACACTGCCAGTCCCCATGGTGATTTGAATCATGAATTAATTGACAAATACCATGGCTGATATTGTGTAAAAGCAGAAACCTAATACAGTGCTTTAATTCCAGATTATAGAAGGGGCAAAAAGGGAAAAGGTACATAATACACTTAAGAGATGGACTATTTAGAGTTAGTAGCATATTCCGGAGCCTGAAACAGATATTATAATTGCCATATTACGTTCTGTCTGAGCACCTTATTTGTCCAACAGTGTGTGACTACAGGGCGGAGTTCCCACGACGGTCCCGGGTTCAGAGATTAGTTCACAAAACTCGGGTAACATAACTGATTTTAGCCTTACCAAAAATGCACTTGTGTTTTAAACCTTCAGTGAGCTCGTGATTAGAGCGTCTCTGTCCTCACTTGGTGATGGTTGTAATATGGGCTGACGTGGAAGATTCCACGCTGGGGGAATAACATGTCTCCATTTCTTTTAAACACACAGAGGTGTTTTCAAATCTACTTTGAATTATTTTGAAATGGTAATAGGGGTTTAGAGGGAATTTCTTATGATTTTTATTATCTCTTTTACAGATGGTATTGGCGAATGTGTTACAATGAACAAGGAAGGTTGATTTAACCCCCTGTCATAATCGGTCAGACTTTCACAAAGACCAGTTTCAAGAGGGATCTATACCCTGAAGAAGGCTAGTGACCCAATAGGGCAAAACAATATGGCTGAAACATGTTGGTAGTGGCAGATGGGGTAAAGGAGCGGTAACTCCTCCTGTACACCCTTCTTTCGATTTTTAATCCTGTCCAGGGCAACCAATAATAAAGGAAGAGAGATGGTACCTCCTTAGGTAGTTTTATCTCACTTTCCTTCTGCACTAGTGATCCCTCATCAGGGAAACTTTTCCCTTTCTTTCTGATTTTCTTCCTTTTTCACCTCACAAAAAAATCAGTACTCTGCCCAGTGAGTTGGTCTGCACCTAGGCATTGATAGCGGCCCTATGATGAAGCATTGCACTATATAGTGGGTGAGGGCAGTACTAAGAAAACTGTTTTTCCCTTATATTCCTCTTCTCAAACCCTTTCTTCCTATCGACTTTTTTAGGATAGAGACACGGACGTAGTGCATTGCAGCTGGGTCTCTGTTGTAGTTTGTAGTCCTTCTCTTTTTTTGAGTTTAGATGCTTTCGTGAGGGGAGTTAGAGAAGGCTCACTCCCTTGTCTCTCTTTTTTGTGGTTGTTCAGTAGAAGAGCCAGGTCTTGAGATCCTTCCTGAATTGAGTCAGCTACAGGGTTTGTCTGCGGTTGAGAGGCAGGGTGTTCCAGGTCTTGGCTGCAAGGTGGGAGAAGGATCTTCCTCCGGTTTTGGTCTTGTGGACCCGTGGGACAGTGGCCAGGGCCAGTTGGGCAGAGTAAAGGTGTCTGGTGGGTACGTGGAATGAGAGGCGGTGGTTCAGATATGCAGGTCCTGCGTCGTGGAGAGCTTTGAAGGCATGTGTGAGGAGCTTGAAAGTGATTCTTTTACTGACTGGAAGTCAGTGGAGTTCTCGAAGGTGTTTGGTGATGTGGCTGCGGCAGGGGATGTTGAGGACCAGTCTGGCTGTGGCGGTTTGAACGTTCTGTAGTTTCCTGATGAGTTTCTGGGTGACACCGGCGTAGAATGCATTCCCGTAGTCAAGTCTACTGGTGATGAGTGCGTGGGTGACCGTCTTTCTGTGGGGATACATCTGAATGTCTTTCGAAGCAGGCAGAGTGTGTGGAAGCAAGATGAGGGTACGGGTTGATCTGGCAGTTCATTGTGAGCGAGGAGTCCAGTAAGATGCTGAGGTTACGTGTGTGGTCCATGGGGGTGGAAGGGGTTCCCAGTGTGGCAGGCCACCAGGAGTCGTCCCAGGCTGAGGGGGTGGGTCCCAGGATGAATACTTCGGTCTTGTCCGAGTTGGGCTTGAGACAGCTATCTGTCATCCAGGTGGCAACTGCCTTCATCCCACTGTGGAAGTTGATTCTCGCGGCTGTGGGTTCGTTGCTGAGGGAGAGGATTAGCTGGGTGTCGGTGTAGGAGACTATGTTGAGTCCGTGGTTCCTGACAATGGCAGCAAGGGGGGGGGGTGTACACGTTGAAGAGGGTGGGGCTCAGGGAGGAGCCCTGGGGCACTCCGCAGCTGATCTCTGTAGGTTCTGAGAGGAACAGAGGTAATCTGACTCACTGTTTGGCTGGTAAGGAAGGGGTGGATCCAGTCCCAGGCCTTGCCGCGGATGCCGGCGTCGTGGTGTCTTTTGATTAGGGTGCCATGGGAGACCGTATCGGAGGCGGCCGAGAGGTCCAGTAGAATGAGGGCTGTGGTTTCACCTTGTGTGAGTATGGAGCAGATGTCATTGGTCGCGGCGAAGAGTGCGGTCTTGGTGCTGTGGTTGCTTCGGAATCCAAATTGGGAGATGTCCAGGACGTGGTTCCCTTCGATGAACTCAGAGAGTTGGGAGCTAATGGCCTTCTCGATGACCTTGGCTGGGAAGGGGAGCAGGGAGATGGGTCTGGAGTTCTTGAGGTCTGTCGGGTCGGCGGATGGCTTCTTCAGCAGGGTGTTGATCTCGGCGTGTTTCCAGTCGGGGAAGGTGGAGCAGTTGATGGTGCGGCATAGCTCGGCGGCGAAGGAGGTAGCTGCTCTATGGAAGATGTGATACGGGCAGGGATCCGAGGTGGCTCCGGGGTGAATGCTCTTCATGGTCTTGAGTGTGTCATCTGTGGTAAGCGGAATCCAGTTGAGCAGGATCTGTTGGGGTGCGGTGTGGGTAAACAGTCTAAATATCGAGTTTTTAATTTCGACCTACAATAATATCGAGTTTGAAATATCGTAGGGACACAATATCGAAGTCAAGAATATCGACGACCAGAATATCGACCTCAAGGTAAGAGATATCGTTTTGTTAATATCGAAGTTAGTAATATCGATAGCAAAAATATCGATGTTACTAATATCGATATTTATATTAGTGTTATGTATTTTATTATGTATTTTATATGTTTGTGTTTATATTTTTTGTTAATGATTGTACTAGTTTTAGAATATATGTATAAAATTTTTAGAACTTAGTTAAAAAAAATTAAGTAAATTATGCGTTTTAGTACCGTAGCGGGTTGTGGGTTTATAGGGGAAGAGGGTGGGAAGTAATTTAATTATATTAAATTAATTTAAATATTTTAGGAATTAGTCATTATTTTTAAGTAAATTTTGCGTTTTAGTTCTGTAGCGGGTTGTGGCTTTATAGGGGAATAGGGTGGGAAGTAATTTAATTGTAATTAAGTAATTATTTATTTTTATTTATTGGTATTGATAAATAATTTTATGTTAATTAATTATTAATTGATAATTAATTTTTATTAATTGGTAATTAATTTTTATTAATTGATTAATTGGTAATTATATTAAGTGTATTAATTTATTATTGAAGTGTGTTGTGAGTTTATAGGGCAATAGGGTGGGAAGTAATTTAATTGTAATTAAGTGATTATTTATTTTATTGTTGAGTATTGATAATTAATTTATTGTTAATTATTAATTGGTAAAAACTTTTAATAATAGATATTTTTATGTTTTGGGAATTAATTTGTTCATTAATTAATAATTGGTAATTGTCATTAATTATTCTTTATTGGTATTTATCAATAATTTATTGTTAATTAATTATTAATTGCTCATTTGTTTTTTAATAATTATTGTTTTTTGGTATTGACAATTAATTATTTTTTATTTTATTATTATTTGGTAATTAATTGTTAATAATTATTATTTAATTGTATTTATCATCTATTTAATTGTCAATTAATTATTAATTGGTAATTATTTTTAAGTACTTATTTATTGGTATTGTTAATTTATTGTTATTTAATAATTAAATTATTATTAATTTAAAAAACAAATTTTTAAATTATTAGTAAGTTATTTTTACCCCTACGATATCCAACACTTTCCCTACTGTTGCACTCTCTGGAGTTGGAATAGTAATTTTAACCTCTACACTATCCTACACTTTCCCTACTGTTGCACTCTCTAGAGTTGGAATAATAATTTTAAACTCTACGCTATCCAACACTTTCCCTACTGTTGCACTCTCTGGAGTTGGAATAGTAATTTTAATCCCTACGCTATCCAACACTTTCCCTACTGTTGCACTTTCTGGAGTTGGAATAGTAATTTTAACCTCTACGCTATCCAACACTTTCCCTCCTGTTGCACTCTCTGGAGTTGGAATAGTAATTTTTACCCCTACGCTATCCAACACTTTCCCTACTGTTGCACTCTCTGGAGTTGGAATAGTAATTTTTACCCCTACGCTATCCAACACTTTCCCTACTGTTGCACTCTCTGGAGTTGGAATAGTAATTTTAACCCCTACGCTATCCAACACTTTCCCTACTGTTGCACTCTCTGGAGTTGGAATAGTAATTTTAACCTCTACGCTATCCAACACTTTCCCTACTGTTGCACTCTGTGGAGTTGGAATAGTAATTTTAATCCCTACGCTATCCAACACTTTCCCTACTGTTGCACTCTCTGGAGTTGGAATAGTAATTTTAACCTCTACGCTATCCAACACTTTCCCTCCTGTTGCACTCTCTGGAGTTGGAATAGTAATTTTTACCTCTACGCTATCCAACACTTTCCCTACTGTTGCACTCTCTGGAGTTGGAATAGTAATTTTTGCCCCTACGCTATCCAACACTTTCCCTACTGTTGCACTCTCTGGAGTTGGAATAGTAATTTTAACCCCTACGCTATCCAACACTTTCCCTCCTGTTGCACTCTCTGGAGTTGGAATAGTAATTTTTACCCCTACACTATCCAACACTTTCCCTAATGTTGCACTCTCTGGAGTTGGAATAGTAATTTTACCCCTACGCTATCCAACACTTTCCCTACTGTTGCACTCTCTGGAGTTGGAATAGTAATTTTAACCCCTACGCTATCCAACACTTTCCCTACTGTTGCACTCTCTGGAGTTGGAATAGTAATTTTAACCTCTACGCTATCCAACACTTTCCCTACTGTTGCACTCTCTGGAGTTGGAATAGTAATTTTAATCCTACGCTATCCAACACTTTCCCTACTGTTGCACTCTCTGGAGTTGGAATAGTAATTTTAACCTCTACGCTATCCAACACTTTCCCTCCTGTTGCACTCTCTGGAGTTGGAATAGTAATTTTTACCTCTACGCTATCCAACACTTTCCCTACTGATGCACTCTCTGGAGTTGGAATAGTAATTTTTGCCCCTACGCTATCCAACACTTTCCCTACTGTTGCACTCTCTGGAGTTGGAATAGTAATTTTAACCCCTACGCTATCCAACACATTCCCTACTGTTGCACTCTCTGGAGTTGGAATAGTAATTTTAACCCCTACGCTATCCAACACTTTCCCTCCTGTTGCACTCTCTGGAGTTGGAATAGTAATTTTTACCCCTACGCTATCCAACACTTTCCCTATTTTTGCACTCTCTGGAGTGGGAATAGTAATTTTTACCCCTACGCTATCCAATATTTACTGTTTTAGTTAATGTAGTGTATAATTTATTTAACTTTTTTTTTTAAATTCGTTATATATATTTTTTATATTTTTATTTATATTATTGTTGTATGTGTATGTATGTATTTATAATTTATAAAATGTTTTTTAACAATTTATAAGTTATTACAATAATTAATTGTAAATATTATTAAGTATATATATTATATTTTATATGTATATGTTTAATTTTTTTTTACATTATATGTATTACTTATAATTTTAAACATATTTTTAACTGTTTATTTTAAATATATGTATCATTTACTTTATTTTACATTATTTTATAACACCGCATTCATACACAAAATACTCACCTGGGCCCATTCATTCGCACTAACTAATAATCATCGCTGGTGGGAATCAGTTGTACTCTTTATCAAAATTCCTGCTACCAATTACCTTTTCTGATTTGAAGAGTAATGACTTACCAATAGACCTTTGATAACTGGGGTTGAAATTAACCCTGGGCGTAGTTTGCGTAGGAGCACTACACGTAGCTACGCAAAGTACATTTTGAACTGCATCATGAAAGGGTTTCAATGCTTTTGCATTTGACTCGTGAGGGACATCTAGTAACGACTAGTGGAACTGCAGCTTGATGTATTAATAATTTCAATGCTTTTGCATTTGACTCGTGAGGGACATCTAGTAACGACTAGTTGAACTGCAGCTCTTTGTAGAATTATTTTGATATTGGACACTATAATATTCACTGCCCACTGCTAATCTCGTCCCATAATGCTTTGCAGGGCCTTTGGTTGGGATTGTATTTTTGCCCATAACTGTGCTTGGGGTGGTCCTAGGAGGAAGGGACCACCACTGAATCGTTCATCATGATATGCTCTTTGTGTTCGAGGCATCTGCTTGGTCCTCCCCCTAGGTTAGGGGGGACCCCAAAATCATCACCTCTCTCATTGCCTGATATTTTCATTCTCAAAGTTCACTTTTGTGAATTGGTTATATGCTTTTTAGCATGTAAAATTGCTTCATCAAAGCATTTGTAGGTGTTGATGATTTTACTGCTATGCTATGTCAATTAGCACAGTTTTTGCACTGTGCTACGTGCAATTTGCGTAGTAGCACAAACTACTCATGCTTCGTGAGCGTAGTGTAGTACTACGCCCAGGGTTAGTTGAAGTGAGATCATACAAAACATAATTTCATTGACTACCTGAAATAACCACTGACTCAGGAAGTTTTAAAATGTTTATCTAAATTCTTTAGCATAGTAAAATATAAACCACATGGTACTTAATCGCATACTCAAGGAGGAAGCATACTATAGTCACCTATTAATCACAAATGACGGTCCCTCAGAAAGGAGAAGATAGAGACAGCAGTACAAACTAAAGATTACGCATTTATAGTTACCTAAAGGTGTGAAAACCAAACCCCTTGGCCAAGGAGTTGGAAAAGGGTCCCAAGAAAGGATGAAGACCAAGACCTCTGGACCAGGTTCAGGACAGGATAGATGACCTCTCTACCAACGACGCCTGCGTCGTTCCCCTCTCTGACACTTCGTTCCTCCTTGTGGTTTTCTTCTGCGTCTCTCTCTAGTACGGTTCGCCGCCCCCACCTCACGACCTCTTCGGACAGCGATTCAGTCTGCTCTGTTCTCTTTATGGCAGCATCTGAGCTCTAAGCACTCAGTTCCTTGTACTCCTCTGCGCTAACTGCTAACTAATTAGCTAATTCTATATCTATTATACCCTTCTACGCCCATGTACCTCCCATTAATGTTTCAAAATTATGGGCCCACTAATTCTGATTGGACAGGGACAGGGGGTTAATCCTCACACCATGTCAATTTAGTTAAATTTTCTTAAGCCCATTGTTTTAGAATCCCGCCCCTCTCAATTAATACATTTGCTTTATTTCCCACCCGTTTCACACCAGCATTAATACACAATATATACAAAATGTATCATTTTATAAGACATTTTAGTTGAGCTCTGAAGGTGATCAGCGGGTCATGTCCTTGGACATCCTCCAAGTTGACTTCATCGCTTTGCTTTGCTAGTTTTCAGAGCGCTTGCGCAGGTCACATGGCTCTCGAGCTGCTGTTTAGCCAACCCAGGCCCACTTTACGAACTAAGAGAAAATCAAAAAGAAACATTTTAAAATCAAAAATAAATGTTTTCACTGTATACCCCCTACTTCTACTCTACTCCCATTTAATTATAAATGTCTATCCCGCATTAGTAGCGTTAGAATACCACATTATTAATTGCAGCAATGCGAAAGCTTTAGCATGTGAGAACATTAAGCGGCCATTTTAGCATACATTGCGCAGAAGCAAAAGATTCCCTCCAAGCAAAGAAAGACGTCATACCACGTGACATGGTTGACACATGCGCAGTAGAATTCCCACGTTTTAGCGGCCATTTTGGATTAGACAAGGATTACTTTTTAGTGGAAAACACATAGGCAAGCATCTTCTAGATAAAAATGTTGTGTTTGCACATTATTAATAAAGACATTGCAAGGGTTTAGTACAAATTAATTAATACTGTGAGAGGATTGCTTCCGAGCAAGTCTCATTGTGAGTCCTTGCTCCATCAATCCCCTCTCTGATGGCGTTTCTGAGCCATCAAAACTACCTATAACCAGATGCCAACTTCTAGCATATTTTATTCACATTTCATTTTTACACTGTCCATTCTTATCTTTTCCCTTCAGTTTCTTGTAAATTTCACTTTGCAGATCTTCTAATTCAAACTCTTCAAATTTTCTTTTCTTGCCTCTTCCTGTTACCCTATATGGTTCCTTCTTTCTACAACATTTACACCATATCATTATTGACAATACTGTTATTGCTATTCCTACTAAGGGTACTATTATTTGACCTATAAGTCCTTTCCCTACATTAGTAAACCAGGTACCAATTGACACAATGCTATTCGTCAATCTTTCCCATACACTATCAACTTCCAGTGGTTTCAGTTCCTTCTCAAGTATAGTAATATTCTTCATATATGTTCCGATTTCTGCACTTTTGTCCGGAATATACGTGCAACAATGTTTCGTTTTCAACATTTTACAGACTCCGCCCTCTTTTGCTAACAATATATCAAGAGCAAGTCTATTTTGCATAACCATAGATCTAATCGCAACCATCTCCGCATTAATCATTAGAAATCCTCCAGCAGTATCCGTTGATAAACGATCAACCACTGTAGACAATTTACATATTCTCCTTGAGTTCAGAATTACTCCCACTGAAGGTATCAATGCACCAAATATATCACCTACAATTTCTGAAAAACTAGCTCTTTTACTACGTGTTAATTCACTATTATTTTCATTGCTCCCAGTGTTTCTTTTTACGTGATATACCTTTGGAAAAACTATTCCAAAATAACAACTTCCATACCACCGTGCAGGAAGCCTAAAGTAAGCCTTATTCCCACACACATAATATATTCCAGGAAAAAACTGAATCTGTTCCTCCTTTTAGTCCCCAACCTCCAAGAATTAAAAAATTATGTTCACATTCACTGGTACCAATAAAAACGTTGTTATATTCAGTCTTTAACCTATGAAGACAAATTTTCCCTGTCTTTACAAAATCTAGAGCCATAGCAGCTTGAGCCTTGCCAGGTGTATAAATACCCTCTTTCTCAGCCCAAGGTGGAAGATGAGCTTTATGCTCAGACGCTTTCCTTTGGAAATCCTGTCTTCTATTTTCAACTAAGTTTAAAAATATCTTTTCTTCTTCACGTAATGAACATGTTAGATTGCTTCTATGTGCATGTGTTATGTCTATTGACTTCATCGTTAAGAAAAATTCTCCCATAAATTGTGCATCTTGACTACTAAGCACTGGGTTCAAATTCTTTCGAATAGGAACCTCTGAAAATATCCCGTCTATATTTGAATAATAATACTGAAGTTTCCCTGTTCTTTAAAATAAACTAGTTAGTACACTACATGATATACCATAAGTTAAAGGCAAATGATGATAGGTTAGACCTTCTGCTACTGATTCAGGTAACTTCATACAGACATAAGTCACTAACATCCATTGTATCTACGTACTGAAACAATAATTTAGTAAAAACATTTAAACTAGTATCGTTATCTGTTACAACGTGATGAAAATCTGGTTCATCCTCTGCTTCTATTTCTACTCTATCACTTTTCAAATTATCTATCCTTCCCTTGGTGTCATTATTATTCTTTTTGTCCATTATTATAAGGTAAGGAATTGCTACAATCACAACTAACCACACTATAAGCACCACTACCAAACTACATATGCATATAGCACAGCATCTTCTACAACATTTCCGTTTCGGTTTCCCAGAAACTCTGTCATCAGCCATTTTTGCCCAAGAAGATTTCTCTTCTTTTCTTTTTCCTTTAAAACTTTAACGTTATCAAGGTGGTTTCACGTCTTTTTCATAAGTCAGTTCTGCACTTGTTCCTTCGTCACCACTTTCACTATTCTCTGAATTTTCACAGTCCTCAAGAATTATATAAGTCCAATCAGGTCCTTTAAACTTATTGTTCACGATTTTCAATCTTTTGCTTTTTCGTTTTTCAGTCCCACTTGTTTGTCCAGATAAGCTTGTTACTTCATTTACTTGTTCTGGGTCTTCACTTCGTGTTGCTATATGATATTTTACTCTTTTAATAACACTAGGCCAATGATCACCCTTTCGGACTTTCTTGGTTTGCACTGTACTTTCACCTTCTGAGTCTTTTCCAAATACTTCTTTATTCACAATAATGTGTGGCACAAATTGTCCGTCCTTGTTTTCGGTTTCCCTCTCTATCTGCTCTTGTTCAGGTCTTATCCTTGTTTCATCAGTTGCCTGAATGTGAGTTTCTGCTAACTTGCCCTGTTCAGGATTGACGTTTTCATGCTTGATATTTTCTTGTTCGATGTTTTCTTGGTTTTCTTCTTCCTGAACGTGTTTTCCTTGTCCTAACTTGTTCTGATCAGGGCTTATTGCATTCTGTACTTCTGCAGCCTGACCACGTTCTTCTAAACCGGCCTGTCCCTGCTCAAACCCTGTTTCGTTGATAGTCTGAGCCCAATTTCCTTTCCCTATCTGGGCCTGCTCAGGTTCTCTTACAGTTTCAACCTCCTTATCCTGAGCTGTTTCTTCTTCACCTATCTGGTCCTCTCTAATTTCCTCTAATCTAGCTCTGCTCCTTGTTTTGATAAAGACCTCAGTTATATCAACCACTGGTATCCAGTCCTGACTTGTGCTCGGGTTGTTCTTCTTCAGCTACTCCCGAATCTATCACTTGGGATTCTTCAGCTGTCCAACCTTCAGCTTCCTCAGCTATTGATGCTGACTGAGGATCTCTTTCTTCAGGAGCTGGCACCCTTTTGGTATGGCTTACATGAATCCAATTAGGTAAACCTGCACATTTCACTGCGGTGTTTTGTAACCAATATAACCTGACAAGGTTCGCCCCACCTGGGTGATAAACACGTTTCTCTGGTGTGATGCTTCACTGCCACCCAATCTCCGGGGTTCAGATCATGCTCTTGTTCAGGCTGCCTGGAAACTGCGTCTTCTCCAACCTGGTGAGAGACAGAACGCACTAGGTCAGCCAATGCTTTGCAATAATCTAGAACCATATCATCAGTTATGTTCAGCAGTTTATTGCCAGGTACATGGGCTTGTCTCATTGCTCTTCCCATGATGATTTCATGCGGACTCAATCCTGTATTTCTATCAGGAATGCTTCTGAGTCCCATTAAGACAAGAGGCAACGCATCTGGCCAATCTAACGATGTGGATGCACACATTTTTGACAATCTTGATTTTATTGTGCCATTTATTTGTTCAACCACTCCAGAAGCCTCTGGGCGGTATGCACAGTGCAATTTTGTTCAATTTTAAATGCTTCACAGATTATTCGAATTACATCATTATTAAAGGGACTTCCTCTATCTGATTCCAAAGTTACTGGGAAACTGAACCGTGGAATGAGTTCTCGTAACAACAATTTTGCAACTGTTAAGCTGTCTATCCTTCTGGTAGGGTAAGCCTCCACCCACCTTGAAAACAGACACACTATGACAAGTACATATTTCAGCCCTTTACATGGTGGTAACTGAATGAAATCTAACTGCAATCTCACAAATGGGCCTTCTGCCTTTCCAATTTTTCCCAGACCAATTACTGTTTTCCTTCCTGGATTATTCATTTGACAAGTTAACCATCTCTGGCAAAGGCTCTCTGCTGCAGCCCTAAACTTTGGATTGTACCAACTTTGTCTGAAAAGTCTAATCATGGCATCTCTTCCTACATGTGTGTCTCCATGATACATTCTAGCCATGTGTGAAATTAGGCAATCAGGCATGACTGGTCTGCCATCTCGATAAACCCATACATCATCATCTGTCCTTCGAGTACACCCTATTTTCATCCAAACATCCCTTTCACTCTCTTCAGCATCATCCTGCAATTGTTTCACATCATTCCATGTTTCAGGTGTTGAACATAGCATAAGTTGGCAGCTGAGTCCCATTCTTTCAACTTTTCTGTTTACTGCCAGTCTATTTCTGGCACAGTGTTGCGCGATTAAATCTGCATATCTGTTACCGGCTACCACCCAGTCATCTCCTGACTGGTGGCGGCACATTTCACCACTGCCAATTCTTTTGGTGATTGTATTGCCTCCAATAATTCTTTTACAAACTGTCCATTTTTGATTGGGGATCCTGAAGAAGTCATGAAATCCCTCTGAATCCACAGTTGGCCAAAATCATGCACAACCCCATATCCATATTGACTGTCCGTAAATATGGTCACTTTTAGATTCTTCCCAATTTTGGAGGCTTTAATCAAAGCAATTAATTCAGCTACTTGTGCAGATTTGACTCCTGGTAAATAGGATGCTTCGACTATTCTGGTAAGTTCACATACAGCATAAGCTGCACTCAATTTGCCATCTTCATGCCTTAAGCATGAGCCATCTACAAACAGCTCCCTGTCTGCGTTTTTAAGAGGCATTTCCTGAATGTCAGGGCGCGGCTTGGTACACAATTCTGTGACTTCCAAACAGTCATGATCTGTGTCGTCCCTGACTTCTTCACAATATGGATCTGGTAACAATGTTGCAGGATTTACAACTGTGCACCTAGCTATGGTCACATTCTCAGCTCCTAGAATTATTTGCTCATATTTTGTCATATGCTAGATGCTGAGTTCTAGTTCTTGTCAACAGAATCACAACTGCATGTGGGACGAACACTTTGACAGGGTGTCCCATTACTATTGACTCACTTTGTGCAATGCTCATACAGGTAGCAGCTACTGCTTTTAAGCAGCCTGGCAATGCTGCAGCCACTGGGTCCAATGTAGCAGAAAAATATGCTATAGGATGCCTGTCCAGTCCATGTCTTTGGGTTAAGACTGAAAGTGCACAACTTTCTCTTTCATAGCAAAATAATGTAAATTCTTTTGTATAGTCAGGCATGCCCAGGGCAGGTGCCTCACACAAAGCATTTCTTAATTTTACAAATGCACTGGCACTTTCATCATCCCATTCAATTGGATCCTTTGCTTTCTTTTTGGTTAACTGAATTAAAGGCTTCGCTAGTAGTGAAAACCCTACAATCCATTGTCGACAGTATCCTACTATTCCAAGAAACATTCTCATCTCTCTTTGTGTTACTGGCATTTTCATTTGCTTAATTATTTTTATTCTCTCAGATATTATTCTTCTCTTTCCTCTCTCAATTTGGTGTCCCAAATACTTAACTGCTGTTGTACAAAATTGTAACTTCTCAGGTGACACTTTGTGTCCTTCCTCAGCCAAATGATTGAGTAGTACAATCAAGTCGGTGACACAATCGTCATAAGTTCTAGATGCGATTAACAAATCGTCTATATACTGTACCAAGACTGAGTTCCTAGGCATTACTACCTTTTCTAGGCACTTTTTCAGTATCTGATTAAAAATGGAGGGACTTTCTGTGTACCCCTGAGGAACACGATTCCACACATAAACATGATTTTCGAATTTGAACGAAAACAAATACTGACTATCTGGATGCAATGGAATTGAGAAAAATGCTTGGCACAAATCAATTACGGTAAACCATTCTGCATTCCATGGTATTTGGTATAGGATTACTGCAGGATTTGGTACTATAGGACAACAAGGTACCACAATTTTATTAATTTTCCGTAAATCTTGAACAATCCTATATTTTCCACTAGGCTTTTTCAAACCCATGATTGGCGAATTACAAGGACTACTCATAACTTCTTTTAATATACCTTGTTTCACCATTCTGTCAATGTCCTCTGTAACTCCTGTTTTCACTTCAGCACTCATTTTATACTGTCTGGTATTTGGGAAAATTGCGCCTTCTTTTACAGTTATTTTTACTGGGTCTATATTTGCCATCAGACCTACTTCTTTTCCAGTAAAATCCCATACTTTTGAACTCACTGTAGTTTTTAACTCTTCTGGCAATTCGTCTTTGGTTATCAAGGAAAACATCTCATCTACTTCCGTTCCTTGCTTGGCTATCATGAATTTGTAAACATGATCTTCATCCGGGGTCTGTATTGCAACACCATCCGGTGTGCAGAAAATAGTGCAATTCATTTTGCACAGTAAGTCTCTGCCTAGTAAATTTACTGGACTAGAATCACACACCACAAATTGGTGCATTTCTCGGAAGTTTCCGATTCTTACTTCCATGGGCTCAGTAAGGGGTGTTCTAATGTTTTGATTTGCTACACCTACAACTTGGATAGCTTCTCCAGAGAGAGGGAGGTCTGGGATGTCTGCTGTTCTCACAGTAGAACGGGTAGCACCAGTGTCCAAAAGAAAGGTGATATCATTACCTTTTACTTTCCCTTCAACATATGGACCTGACTGATCTACCGGCAAGGATGCGCCAAGTACGCACTCCTTCTCCCCCTCTCTTAGGCACCGTTATTGATAATCATATGGATTAAAATCATCCTGTAAAAGAAACTGTGAAGTTACATATTCATTCTTACCACTTCCTCCTTGATATCCGACATCTGTACCGTGCTTTGCTCTGCTTACATTACCCTGTATAGGGGCAGGTGGCAACTGACTCTGAGGATTTACACCCTGCTGTGAGTCACTCTGCGTCTGTGGATTTAAATTATGATTTGGGCCATTATTATTTTGAATCTTTTTACATTCGTTCTTCCAATGTCCCAATTTTCCGCATCCATGACAAGGAAATTTCTTTTTAGCCTCTTCTCTACTCATTCGTCCTCTTGCTTTTCCACCATTCTCTGTGTCACCATTCGTTCCAGATTCTTTTCCCTGACTTTCTGTTGGATTATCTAAATTAATTCCCTGTCGCTCAGCCATTTTCACTTGAGCCGAGCCCACATCACCTTTTCTTGTAGTTTCTTGTGTCTATCGTCAATGTCATCCCCACAATATTTAGCATATTTCAAAATTTCATCAATAGGCTTTCCTTGCCAACACATGTGCTGCTTAATCATCTGACAAATCTCTGGTTTTAGACCATAAACAAATCGATAGACAAACTGACTCATATTTTTGTCTCCAATATCTTCAAAACCACTATACTGTTTCAACACCTGTAATAGACGTTCATAGTAGGCATGTACCGATTCATTTGCTTCTTGGGTAGTTCTGTCTATTTTCACCCAATCTGTTTCTTTGGGTGGTATTTTCCCTTTCAAATAAGTTATTACCTGGTGATACTTTTTCATCACATCATTTGATGGGGCACCTGTCTTTGGATCCCTAGGATACTCTTCACTAGGCCAGTCTATTGTAATTTTACAGTCTGTCTAATAATCGGCAGATACCACTATGTCAAACAAACCATCTAGGTCCTTTAACAAAACCTTTGAAACCTTCACAAACCTCTCAACCTGCTTGTACCATTCAATTGGTTTTTCTCTCAATTTAGGAAAATCATTTGTAAATGACAAAATGTCTTGCCTGCTCCATGGGACATGGACATAGCCTCCTCCTGGAACCTCCCGCATCGGGTACATCTGTTCTACCTTTCCTGTTTCCTTCAATAAATACTCAGATGTCATTCTATTTGAACGTGCTTCTTCCTTTTTCTTTGTCCATCTAGTTTTCCATCTATCCAATTCTCCCCATTTCTGTAAGACTGTCATTAATTCTTTAACTTGTAATTTTCTACCAGATGTATTCATATTTTTTAAGTCTTTGTCAGTAAATTCTGCTCTATATGGTTTCTGCAATACTTTTGACTTCCTTATTTCAATTCCCATCTCTGAGGCCAAATCTGTTAACTTTTCATGGAATATTTTTACATTTCTGGTTATGCTCCTACATACGAACAATAGTTCTTCTTCACTGTAGGTATTTAAACGATCTACTCCTACATTGCCTATCATTTCTTCTAATTCAACTTTTAATTTATAAATGTCCAAAATCTTTGGGGGTGAACTTTGTCTGTCTATTCCTTGTGCCCATCTTTCTAAGTCTTCTGGAGTTACTACTGTTGCACTTTTAGTTCCTGAAGATGTTATTATATTTACATCCTTTGAGCAACCAGGTGTGGTTCTTCTGGGAGTGCTATTTGCGGATTCTCGAATAGGCAAATCCATTAGTGAAATCATAGATTCACAATCACTGATATGATCATCAATTATTACAGCTTCATGTTTAGGAATATCCACAGGTGTAGTCATAGCTAAAGGCTTCGGGCAATTTACTTTGTCTCCGTATAAAGGGACCACGGGCCCAATGGTTACGGGTATAGTCAGAGATTCAGGATGTACATTCAACTGTGTTATTTTCTGTATTAATTCTGCTCTGTTTCTGTCTAAAGCCTCTTTTTCCTTATCCTGAAGTACTCTATTACCTGGTGGATTGTGCAGTACCCGAGGTACTAACGGTGTTCTCAAAACAGGTGCACTTGGGGATCATCCACCCAACTCTTCCTGGTATGGTGGAGGGTTCTTTAATATTTCTTCCATGAATTCATCTTCGGATTCTCCAAACCCTGTCATATGTTTAGTCTTTTCCTTGCATTTGCTCCCTAGCTGCTCATCAGCCATAAATACTGGATACAAACCTTCAGAAATCATCGCTCGTCTCCGCTGTTTCATCTGACTTTCTCTTGTCCCATTCTGGTATCTAGGGAAAAATCCCCTATAACCCCTATTGCTCCCATCACGTTCAAATGTTTCTGTCTCCCATTCTTCTAGGGCTTCGTACTGCGTTAATCTTGGTCTGGGTTCTAATTCATTCATTCTCATTCTTAAATTTTGAAGAATTCTCCCATTGAAAGTACCATTCTCTGGGAACGCTAATACTCCGTCATCTTTTGTATATTCTATCCAATTTTCTAACCATACACAAGTATGATAACCCCTCTCCATCATCATGAATGAGGCGGGCGTTTTTACTGGTGGAATGAGAATTCCTTCCCTAGTTTTTATTGGCTTATCCTTCTTAAAATAGTTCTTAATTTTTGGTAGAAATGACAATTTTCTCTTTTCTCCGTACATTTTGGGTAAATATCTATGTATTGAATTATATTCTGCAAAACCTAAAAATCTCCTGTCGGGACGGGTTCCTACCAAAGTCGGATCGTGTTTCCACATACAATCTCCACTATCCACTAATATTTCGATTTCTATTCTAACAACCAATCAAATTCCAGCTAACATTTGTCTCGGAACCAACCTAGCGCGGCTTTTCTGTGACGTCTATTCACTCTCTCTGATGACCCCTCCTTTACAATCTGCGCTTCTCTGTCCCTCGCTGTGTCGACCAATCCCAGCGCGGCACCTGTGACGTCAGTATTACTCCTGACTACTGACCCCTCCTTTACAAGACTCGTTCTACGCCCGCTGTTTCAGCCAATGTCAGCGCGGCACTTGTGACGTCAGCTTCTACTCCGGCAGCTGACCCTCCCTTTGCAAAAATCGAATGCAAAACTTTATTTTCTCAACACTTCTTATTAAAATTCAGTAACAACATAAAACATTTGCTATCTTGTCAGTTTCCCTAATTTGAAAAGGATAGTTTTTTCCCACACTTAGTAAAACCCTTCCGTTTACTAGACATACACTACGAGTAAAACCCTTCCGTTTACTCTTCACGTAAGCTTCGGAAATACCTGCTACTCCTTCAATGTTACCCTTTCTAGGTGATATAACATCAAATTTTCAACAGCATATGCCTTTGCTGTCACTCACACACACACAGAGTCCCTAACAAGTACTGATAGCCCTGCTTAACTTTTCAGTACTATTTCTGCCTGACAGATAACCTCACTGCAGTATGGCTTCCACTTACCATCTGCTATTCAAATTCCCCGGGGATTTCTAGACAACATAAAACAAAACTTTTAACACGGATGTTAGTTCATAAAAATAAAATTCTCATTACCCAATTAACAAAGTATAACCATCCTCTGATAGCCAGAAAACTGATCCAGCGGGTTATTAGCAACAAGCATTCATACACAAAATACTCACCTGGGCCCATTCATTCGCACTAACTAATAATCACCGCTGGTGGGAATCAGTTGTACTCTTTATCAAAATCCCTGCTACCAATTACCTTTTCTGATTTGAAGAGTAATGACTTACCAATGGACCTTTGATAACTGGGGTTGAAATGAGATCATACAAAACATAATTTCATTGACCACCTGAAATAACCACTGACTCAGGAAGTTTTAAAATGTTTATCTAAATTCTTTAGCAGAGTAAAATATAAACCACATGGTACTTAATCGCATACTCAAGGAGGAAGCATACTATAGTCACCTATTAATCACAAATGACGGTCCCTCAGAAAGGAGAAGATAGAGACAGCAGTACAAAATAAAGATTACGCATTTATAGTTACCTAAAGGTGTGAAAACCAAACCCCTTGGCCAAGGAGTTGGAAAAGGGTCCCAAGAAAGGATGAAGACCAAGACCTCCGGACCAGGTTCAGGACAGGCTAGATGACCTCTCTACCAATGACGCCTGCGTCGTTCCCCTCTCTGACACTTCGTTCCTCCTCGTGGTTTTCTTCCGCGTCTCCCTCTAGTACGGTTCGCCGCCCCCACCTCACGACCTCTTCGGACAGCGATTCAGTCTGCTCTGTTCTCTTTATGGCAGCATCTGAGCTCTAAGCACTCAGTTCCTCACACTCCTCTGCGCTAACTGCTAACTAATTAGCTAATTCTATATCTATTATACCCTTCTACGCCCATGTACCTCCCATTAATGTTTCAAAGTTATGGGCCCACTAATTCTGATTGGACAGGGGGTTGATCCTCACACCATGTCAATTTAGTTAAATTTTCTTAAGCCCATTGTTTTAGAATCCCGCCCCTCTCAATTAATACATTTGCTTTATTTCCCACCCGTTTCACACCAGCATTAATAAACCATATATACAAAATGTATCATTTTTTAAGACATTTTAGTTGAGCTCTGAAGGTGATCAGCGGGTCATGTCCTTGGACATTCTCCAAGTTGACTTCATCGCTTTGCTAGTTTTCAGAGCGCATGCGCAGGTCACATGGCTCTCTAGCTGCTGTTTAGCCAACCCAGGCCCACTTTACGAACTAAGAGAAAATCAAAAAGAAACATTTTAAACTCAAAAATAAATGTTTTCACTGTATACCCCCTACTTCTACTCTACTCCCATTTAATTATAAATGTCTATCCCACATTAGTAGCGTTAGAATACCACATTATTAATTGCAGCAATGCGAAAGCTTTAGCATGTGAGAACATTAAGCGGCCATTTTAGCATACACTGGCAGAAGCAAAAGATTCCCTCCAAGCAAAGAAAGACGTCATACCACGTGACATGGTTGACACATGCACAGTAGAATTCCCGCGTTTTAGCTGCCATTTTGGATTAGACAAGGATTACTTTTTAGTGGAAAACACATAGGCAAGCATCTTCTAGATAAAAATGTTTTGTTTGCACATTATTAATAAAGACATTACAAGGGTTTAGTACAAATTAATTAATACTGTGAGAGGATTGCTTCCGAGCAAGTCTCATTGTGAGTCCTTGCTCCATCAGGTATACTACACATGCGCTTTGTTACACAAGATGGGACGAACAGACAGTGCGGATTGCCTTAAGGGATGTGGTTTGGAGGGCACCTTCAGGCACACACTCTGGAGCGGACCCCACATCGAAACATACTGGGAGGCGATAGCCGCATCACTGCAAGCAGCCACAGAGGTTTCGTAGGAACTGACACCAAAGCTGGTAACCTTGGGGGTGTGGGACCCAACTGACCACACGAGATACCAAAAACTACTGATGAATATGGGATGCATAGTGGCTGAACATGATATTGTGCAGAGATGGGTGTTCAGGGACCCTCCGACACATGGTAACTGGGAGACACGAATGGACTTTTGTAAGGTGAAGGAAAAAGAAATGTATAAAGCCTGAGGGTGTATGAAAAAAATTGAGAAAATATGGGGAGTTTGGGAGGGAACCGAGGGATGAGTGTAGTGGAACAGATAGTAGGGGCTTGAGCTTAACTGTTCCGGCCATCCTTAACTTCAGGAAAGGAGGCGTTGGAACAATGATGATGGACATTTTTGGACAAATTATGAATCCGGAGCGGAGGGAGATCTAGGAGGGAATGTAGAATAAATGCATAATGGCTGCCACAATATGTGTGTTTATCATTTGTTTGTTGTCAGAGAATCTAAAACAAATAAAAAGACATAAAAAACTTTTTCAAGGGAAAGTGCTACTGAACCATAATTACACAGTGGCAAGAGTCACTGTGTTATACTATATCTCTAAAAATACGATAAAATACTGACATAAATAGTAGTGCTTCGTCTTTCATCTTTGTGGAGGAATGGAGATTTTCAAACCGTCAATGTGGTGTGCTTTTGGAATTGATAGTCACAGATAATGTGCTGTTTGAAGTGTACATAAAGATGCTCCCCTGTGCTGTTTGGAGTGAACATAAAGATGCTCCCCTTCTTCACAGGTTGGCGAGGAAGACATGGGACACCCTCTATGGTACTTTAAGGATGCCCTTCAAATGCCTGCCTCCCAAGGAGCAGACCTGCCTTACTTCTTCCATGCTGGTGAGACTAGTAAGTACTGGGGCGCCGTGCAACCTTTCACTCATAGTACATATTATCATGAAGCACCAGAGAAGAAGCAGTGGGTAAACGGTGTCCCACTAAGAGAGATGCATTGTGAGATGAAGCAAGTGTGAAGAGTTTCTGAATTGTGTGGACTCGACCACAGTTCAAGTATGTTCAAATATATGAGCAAAGACATGCCCCATGTAATTGTTCATTAATTTTTCATCTTGTAAATTACAACATATGCATTGCTCCACCTTGGTGGTCAGAAAACACTTACGTCTACATCTTGAACTCTAGTATGAAACAGGCCTATCCTGGTGTTTTTATTTTGTTAGCTTATGTGAAACGAGTCGCTAGAATAGTTACCACTGGTCATGTACGTTCTTCGTGGAAAATGTTTGCAGTATGGGTCTCTTTACTTTTTAGGAACATACTTTCAATCACAGAAAGCCCCTCGTCCCCATAACAGAACCAAGTCTGAAGGACGTGATACTGGTAGCCACGTGAGATATTATTTTAGCCATTACTGTAAGAGTTTTTTTTTCTTTCTTGTTTTTATTAAGGACTTGCAAAGTATGCGGCTGCCCGCGGCCCACGCAGGGGGCCATCCTAAGTGTGTGGCCCCTTTAGTGCCATTGGGGCACCAACCCACCCCCTCTGAGATTGGGACTCGGGGAGGAGTCCCCCCCCCTTTTGCCTGTGGCACGCAAGGCGCGTCACTTCCTGGCAACATGGGGACCAGGGGGGAGGGTATATATGCCTCCCCCGGTCATCCTGGGGCCATCTGTTGCACCAGGCATGCTGTCTGGGAGGTGCATCGGGAGCATCTTTCCCACTACCCTTGACGCCGTTTACCTTGTGTTCCGATGGTGTCCATTGTCTGGCGTCGGTTCTTCCGCTGTTGAGTCCTCGCATCAGCATTGTCCTGGTGAGTGCAGGGGTATTGTTAACCCCCTCCCACACAAGTCTTTCCCCTTCAGTATAGGGCTGTGCGGGGGACATTCGAGCGGTGTGGTGAGTGACACGCCGTCGTCTAGTGGTCTTCGGTCGTGTCGCCTTTCGCCGGACCGAAGTTGTGGGAGTGCGTGAAAATCCGCGGTGAGTGGTCCGTACCCATACCGCCCTCACCGCCCTCCTCCCCCCCCCTCCCTTGCTGGTTGTCCCCGGTTGGCTGGACGGGTCTTGCCACCCGGCCACAGATGCCGCGGTTTCACAGGGCCGCCAGGGGGCTTCGCGGTGGCGCGAGGTCGTGGTGGAGACAGCGGGGGGGTTGTCACTTCCTTTCCAAACTCCCTAAGCAACTGGGGAGGCTATATTGCCATGCGGAAGGGGCTGCGTATGGTGATTGCACAGGTTTGGGTCCCGGCGCCAGCGGGGCATGTGCTCAGACTGCCCCCGCTGGGAACCCGTTGTTTGTCTCGCCATCCAAGGCCGGTCAGCAGCTCGCGATTTTGGCCCACTGCAAGTTGTTAGTGCTAAGTCATGGAATGGGAGAGAAGCGTGGCCGTCTCCTGGTCTGGCAGTCCCACGTGCGTCGGGATTCTTGTGGTGAGTGTGGGGGCTTTAACAGCATCCTCCCAGACCCCTTACCTTCTTTGATTCGGGCCCCCTCATCCAATTTGTGGAGCGGTATCGCAGTTTACTGGCGGCGATTTTAGGGCTACGGAGATTTCATTCCGTATTTTATAGTGGTAAGGGCCCGCGGCCTGGTCGTGCATGGCCCCGACTCGCTCTTGGATCCGGGGCCTATAGCGTAGCCGTGGGAGGGGGGAGGGGGGTGCAGTCGGCCACTCGGCCGCTCCGGCCTCCTATCCTGGGTAGCAATAGTGGATTTGGCAATGGGGGAGCAGCGTGGTGGTGACCCGCAGCCCAGTCGGGGCGCTGGCCCCCACTTGGGTCGATGACACGTGGTATCCGGGTCGGGAAGCAGCGTTCGGCATTGTAGCCGTCAGTTGTACCGTCTCCGCATCTCTTCTGAGGTGCCTTGTCCCGGCTTCATTCTGGCGGCTGCATGTTACTGGGTCCCGAGGCCCCTGTGAGGTACATATATGAGACATTGGGACTGAGTGGCATCCTCCCCCTCTTAGCCAGCGTTTAGTGGGCAGAGCGCCTCGCTTATGGACCCGTGAGTCTGGAGTCCGCACGCAGGTGAGGCAATGTAATGTAATTAGGTTATGTAATTAAGTTATTACAAACGCTCCACTGTCTAGCGGGGAGGTCTGGGACTATTGAACCCCTTGTTTGGGCTATTCAGAGGGCGGCGGTTCTGGGTGAGTGCGGGGCACTAACAATCCCCCTGCTCCCCTCCCTAACTGTTTGGCTCCGACTTCCCGGTTTGGGAGCCTGATGTCGGGGGAGTTGGGCAGGACCAAGCCTTGGGTCCCAACGGTGAGGGGGGTGTGTAGGCGGGCGGGGCCTGACGTGTGCATGGAGTCGCCACAGGATAATTGCCTGCGACCTGGCCATGCACAGGCCCTGAGGGGCCGCTGGTTGCAAATGGGCGCAGAACCGAGTGCTGCACTAATGCTGCATTGTTTCCTGCTTCTCTCCTGCTGTGTGGTTGCGGGCTCTGCCCTGGCGAGCTAATGCTTTGGGTTTGGGTGTCCGGAGGGGGGAGAGTTGACTTTCATGCAGGCCGCAAGCTTTCTTGACTCCCTGGGGCCGTCAGCGCGAGTGACACGGCGGCCTTGCCACAGAGCACTTGGGGTGGGGGATAGAGTCCAAACTTTTCACTATGCCCATCGCGAGGGCAGGCGACCTGGAGGTATGGAACTACTTGAACCTTCGTACTGCCCTTGTGCACAAGTCGGACGGAAACAGCTTTCTGATGTCCAGTTGAAGCCAGCGTAGGGAAGCCTTCTTCCACCAGGTAGACAAAGTGGCCAGGATGCCAGAGCAGCGGAAATGGGTCCTGCGGGACCAGTGTATTCGCAGCCCCGATCCATTGTGCTGCCAGGCCCCAGTGTAAGGACGTCCAGTGGTTGTACTTGGGGCCAAGTGGGGGACAGGAGCCAGTTTCGGCCGTGGGATGATGCCTGGGTTAGGCAGGCGCATGTACTTTCACAGGGCCTTAGTTTTGCAATCATTTATGTCCATTAGCCAACTGTGGCAAAAGAGCCTGGGTAGCGTTTCGTTTAACATTGTGTAAACATTATAAGTAGTATGAAACCATGATATGGTTTAAATATTTTCTGCGTAAATGTTACTCCAGAGTACAGGCATGTTAAAGACGCCATAAATTGTGTACCGAAATACGCTACTGATGGAAACTTTACATAAATGTTGTACCTCAACTGGAGGGATGTAAATAATTTACAGGATGGTTTGATGGCACAATAGGTAGAATTGCCGTAAGAGAAGTTAGTTCACGTCACGTTTTCCCCTACGGGCATAAACTGTTTAGGCCACAAGTTGGCTCTACTCGATTGTTCCTCGACCTGGTCCAATTTTAGTAGGTTTTCAACGCACAAATGTGAAATTTTGTACATCTCTTTAAGGGTGCTCCGTGGGCCAGGTGCTAAGATGTTCAGTAACAAGTCCACACCTTGCTTATAATATTGCCTCCTTTCACAGGTGCAGGTATCAAGCACTATTAATGTCACAGCCCGGGCTCCGCCGCTTGCTGCTCCCAAGGGCCGGGAGATTTGTGGACTTGTTTGAAGTTTTGCTTCGCTGGGCGCTTTTGCTGTCCGTGTTGACAAATGACCTATGGTGTGTTCTTGTTGATGGCGATTCCCCGGCCCTTTGAGTGGGCCGGGGATCTTGGCTCATTTTGGCCCATGGGCACGGTTGCCGCGTGCTCTCCCTGGCACAGGGGCGGTACTGTCAGGAGAACGGCGGGATGTGGGTCCTTCCTTGTTTCGCATTGCTTGGGCAACAGGGGTTTTGTGCTCCCCATCGCGGTGGGCATTACAGGGAAGTAAGTGTTGCGGGGGGACGTGGTGTTCTCTCTCTTTTCACCAGTTTCATGTTTTCATCGTGAATTGTACTGACATTTTGGGCAAACCTATGTTGGTGGACTTAGGTTCACGCAACAACTGCAGCTGGAGGTACGGTAACGGGGCTGAGGTGGCCGGTAGTGTTTGCTTGGCCAGGCGTTGGCTGGAGGTGTCGTGCGATTTCTTCGTGGGCTTAGCGGTGCAGGCTACCCTGCGGCCGGGTTTTAACAGACTAAGACACACAGCGAAATTTGTGGCAGGCAGGCGACAAGAGATGGGTCTTCCGATACATCTATACATGGTTTAGTATCCAGGCCACGGAGTGGCTGCGTGACACTCTGGTGTTGGAAGTGGTCAGCCAGTTGGCAGGCCGTCTAGATCAGGGTTCCTAGCTTGGGCCTGTCCAAGTAAGGGTTCAAGTGCCAGATGTCGGCCCTGGGATACAATATCACAGGCCTGTAGAACGGCAGAACAGAAAGTGGCTTGTTTCAACCTCTTGATCACAGGTTCCGATCCTGGTAGGTCCACTCAGCATTTCATCCTTCTGAGGTCGATAGAACGAGTACCATGGAGTGGAGTAACAATAAAATGTTATGCAGCGCCAAGATACCATGGGGCGAACGTGTTCCCAATTACAGTCAGAAGCGGGAATTGTGAAGGAATCTGGTGAATACAGTGGGCTCACTCCGCAGGGTAGTAAGCGAGAGCTCAGCACTTTTCCATGGGTCTGTAGGGTGGCGCAGGCAACAACGTTGACACAGCCAAAACGACAAAGTTTGCATTAACGCCGCAAGTGCAGGGGCATGGGGGCCTCAGGAGAGTAACTAGCCCACTGCACCCTTACTATGTACTGTGTAACCCAACTTGATGGGAGGGGGGTAGTTTACTTGTGCATTATCGATCATGAAGCCAAGTTTACTTCGCGGGGCTCTGCTCACACTAAAGTGGGCCAAAATCACACAAAGCATAGGATGAGAGTGCGGTGTCAGTCATATATGGCGATTTATGAGAATATGCCAGAGGTAGCGAATATGACATCACAGACTTGATCAGTGATAATATCACGGTTCATCTTTTGTCCCAATATAGACAATAGTTACGGACAGGCTCTGTTTTGCAAAGAATAGTTACTTTGTCTCATTCGAGTGCCGCACATGCCTCTTTCACAGTATAGCGAGGTCAATTTTGTCTCCAACGCGGGGATTGTGCGCCGCCATTCCGTTTGCAAAAGGGCTGCCGCTTTCTGGTTTCGGAACCTGGCATGCGCACAGGTGGCCTGTCTGGCTGTTGCGGGAGTATGGAGGGTGCAGAGGGACTCCGGTGGTCTCTACAATTCCCTGATAAACTGCTTCTAGTGGTTTCGTTTGGCTACGGCTGGGTTTTACACACATGTCAACATGTTTATTGGCTGGCGCAGCACTTGGTCATCAGTCTGTACCCTCGTACTGGGGATCATCCAGGGAAAGGGGCACATTAGTCCTTAGTCTCCCCAGAATGATATGTACAAACTGGCACGCGGTGCGTTAGGGTTTGTACCACACAGAGCTGGGGGTGTCTCAGTGGGCACACGCACTGCCCGTGCATTGTGCTTTGGCCGGTTTGTTTCATCTTTTCATAGGGAAGAGATATGCGGGGTATCTAATTGCACACAGCATGGCACATTAAGGTGGGCGCAAACCGGGTTGTTACCCATTAAATGTTTTATAATAAATGCTTTGGGGCACCTGCAGCAGTGAGGGATGCTTCCTGAGTGCCTAGGGCTTGAGGTTTGGTAGCACTCCCCTCCCCCAGGCCCACAGGGCTTTCAGCAGAATGGCCACAGGCTAGAGCAGGTCAAAGGGGGATTCCTGCGCAGTGCTTGTAGAATGTCACGTACCGTTAAGGGCATGTTACTACTAAAGTCGTCCCAAAGTTTTGGGGTCAAACTGGGTGGAGCAGTAAGACTACAGGCCTTAGGAAGCATTCAGCATTCCCTCAATCTAAGTAAGGGCAGTTATCTGTAGAGAATTATCAGCCAGTGGGGTAACATACACCGGTTATTCAGCGCCATCATGCCTCCAGGGCACGCTCGCTTCGTGAATATACAATTAGGTTAGGGTCCATCAAGCAATATACCGAGAAACTGTTAGAGTGGAAGTAAGGTGGGTCGGACAACCCTTGTCTTCTACCTGCGGGGGCACATCATGTCAAGAGTTGCTCGGGCAAAGGTATTGCAATACTGCCCGGCAACATTGATGACCCATCCACACCTAAGCGATTGCACTCGCAGATACACTTAAGACAAACATTCACTGGAACTGGTCAACACATTATTTGTTCTTTATAGTTGATCAGGAAACGCCTTCCCAAACCTGGCACCAGAACACTAGGTTAGTCAGGGCCGACTTGTCGGTTGGGCGACTTGTGCAGGCGAAGGCTCATTACACTTATATCTGTGTCTTTGGCCTTACAGCTGTGTGGAGGCAGTCTCATTTAGAGGTGCGCCCAGGTGGAAATTGTGTACTTCGTAATGTTCGCATGACCTATGCGGTTTGTGGTACCTCCTAGCGGATCCACGGAAGGTGTACTGCAGCTAAACAGTAAACTGGGGATCTGGGATTCCGACACTTTTGGAGGTTTGAAGCATCTGGGTCAGAGATGGACAGTAGGTACTGTGCATCTGTGATCCGACGGCAGTTAAGCAAGCAGGGTGCGCTGCGTAAGTTGTCACTGCACGAAAGGGTGAGGTGCCTCCGATAGTGGGCACAAGACATATATTGTTTCAAACCAGATTTGACACCATTAAGGTGTTCACCAAGGTTTATCAAGCAAAGGGGTTTGTGCAAGCGTCTGGTCAACGGGGCAAAGTAAGTGCACCCCAGAACCAAGGGTAGGTGACATGTTCCTGCAGTTAAGCTCAAATGCCCCGCCCGGTTAGCTATATTAGCCCTGCTGTGTGGGGACACTGTCAGCCAACATAGTGTGCTGCCGTCCCAGGAAATGGGGAAACAAGGTGTCAAGCACAAAAGGCTACTATGTAAAAAGAACATTTGGCACGTCCAGTATTCAACAAAAATTAAAATTTAGCTGAGTAGGTAATTTTCCACTGCTGGGGCTGCACAGGGTGGGCAGTGTGAACCCCCCCCACCCCCTATTTGGGAATAATCTAGTATGGGGGTAAAGTAGGACTTAGTCAATCCTGAATGTTAGGCACCATATTGCAGACAGTGCGCACTGTATTAAATCAAACAGATTCACTAAGCTGGTATGCCTAGGGGGTTTCACCACAGAGGGAGCTGAGCAGGCGAAATTCCCATAAGGAATAAGGGATGCATGGCAAGTGCAGGAGGACTCCCTTGCTCATTGGCACATACTTTTAGTTATGAACATTCCTGTGCGTCATGATTTACCATTCAAAGGGACTGTGCAAATGTTATGTATAAACCACGGGCAGGATATGGGTTGCTTCAGTTAAGCATAAAACTTCTCGCCCTGGTAGCCAAAGTAGACAGGCGGGTTGTGGGAGCGGTTACCTAACAAGTGGGCTGCGGTCTCATAGATCGGGACACAGGTGTTCCGGCACATACAGGGCTAGAAGGACGGCAACCACAGGTTGCAGAAGGTTGGAGCCCACATTAGCCTGAAGGGTAATATAGCCGTGGTTAAAGTTAGACCTCCCTTTCCCACCGTTCAGGTGTAATTTCTGTAAGGGAACTTAGGAGGCAACGACCTCACTGCCATGGATAGGGGGACATTGTTGCAAGCAATGATGGCTGACTTGGGTGAGATCAGCAAATATTGAGCTCTGGTGGTCTGAGGTTATCCCCCGCAGAGTGTGCCACGGGGCTAAGTCAGAGGAGGCCGTTGAACATTCCCGAAAGAGAGGGTGCAGTTCAAAGCGGAAGTTCGCAGATCAGAGGGGCCTGGGTTCATCAGACATGAGCTGATTCAGGCCAATGTTATAGGCTACTTGGATAAAGATGGGGTCCATTTGTGACCAGTGGGTATGGATTTGCCATCCAGGTGTACGCCTAAGGTTAAGTTGACAAACATGGGATGCAGTTGTCACAGGTGGCCATGGACACGTTCCACTGGAGATGCAGGAGGCCCTAGAAAGCAGGTTGCAGGTGAGAAATGAGCTGTTTTGGTGGGGGGCTCTGGCGATGACGGGGGCCGCCTCCAGAGCTGTGGCCGACTTACAGGGTGATCTGGAAGCAGATGGGTACAGAAGGGTACCTCTGCGCGGCACAATAGGGGTGCCAGAGCCAAATGTCAGGAGCCTCATGGCAGGTTCCTGGGAAACCGCGTCGGCGCCCCGTTAGTCCTTCGGGCGGTTGTGGGCCTGAGCAACCGGGGGCTTGCCTTGCTCGCTCCGCCCTGAAAGGGGTGTGAGTAATAGGGACCAATGTGTCACGTGATCCTGTAAGGACGATCACCCCATAAGGTGTAGCACTGATTGGGTTCTCCACAGTGCTTGGCTCATCAGGCGGGCAGGGCAGCATAGGCTGGTCACAGCTGCCTGCCCTTGGATCACCCGTAAAATAACCCACCGGATTGCATACGTTTGTATGGAATAAACCTGCAGCAATAATTTTCCAAACAAAAGTTGTATTGTGTTTTATTTATTCAGCATGCATGCTCTGTTATTGTGTGGGTGGGGTGTGTTGCCAATTTTGGCACTATGCGGCTGCCCACGGCCCACGCAGGGGGCCATCCTAAGTGGGCGGCCCCTTTAGTGCCATTGGGGCACCAACCCACCCCCTCTGAGATTGGGACTCGGGGAGGAGTCCCCCCCCCTTTTGCCTGTGGCGCGCTAGGTGTGTCACTTCCTGGCGACATGGGGACCGGGGGGGGAGTGTATATATGCCTCCCCCGGTCATCCTGGGGTCCTCTGTTGCCCCAGGCACGCCGTCTCCCACCCTACTGCTTACCCGGCGTGGGGTGGCAGGCAAATGTCATGGAATCTTGTAATGTTTTCCTTTTGTGTTGCAGGCGGAGTTACAGGGTGATCTGGAAGCAGATGGGTACAGAAGGGTACCTCTGCGCGGCACAATAGGGGTGCCAGAGCCAAATGCCAGGAGCCTCATGGCAGGTTCCTGGGAAACCGCGTCGGCGCCCCGTTAGTCCTTCGGGCAGTTGTGGGCCTGAGCAACCGGGGGCTTGCCTTCCTCGCTCCACCCTGAAAGGGGCGTGCGTAATAGGGACCAATGTGTCACGTGATCCTGTAAGGACGATCACCCCATAAGGTGTAGCACTGATTGGGTTCTCCACAGTGCTTGGCTCATCAGGCGGGCAGGGCAGCATAGGCTGGTCACAGCTACCTGCCCTTGGATCACCCGTAAGATAACCCACCGGATTGCATACGTTTGTATGGAATAAACCTGCAGCAATAATTTTCCAAACAAAAGTTGTATTGTGTTTTATTTATTCAGCATGCATGCTCTGTTATTGTGTAGGTGGGGTGTGTTGCCAATATTGGCACTATGTTACATTATATGTCAGCGTGTATGGGAACAATGTCACAACAAGTAGCATATAGCGCCATGCAATCCGCAGCATATCACAGGCAGCCGGCGCATGTGTCCTGTACCGGTGCCAGCGACTCTTGCCCAATCATATCACAAAGGAGTAAACACTTCCACAGCAATAGCATAAGTAAATGGTGCATCATATCCAAAGGTAAACCATATAAACGAAACCGAATAACAAACAATTGTGGCAACAGCAGATCAGCACGGATATATCTGCCCATGGCTGTCGGGCAAGAGTATACAGGGGAGAAGAATCATGTGCTCAATGGGGATCTATCACCCTCTTCGCAAGGGGGGCCATGCGGGGGTGAGAGGAGAAGCAGGGGGCACGGTGCCGCAGAGCCTACCATGGCAACAAGTGGCCGCATCTAAATCAGAAGCTAGCAAACCCAACAGGTTACAGGAGGCACATCCCGTAACACACAGTACACACTCAGCAACAGACAGGAACCACCGCCAACCCCACCTGCCCAGTCCCCATGTGCACACCCCACCCCCGAGACATCCATGCTCGCAGCCACCACCGCATAACAGTCAGGAGCAAGAGGGGTCAACCGTCGATGCCACTAGGGGTGCATCGGACCCCGCAGTCCCAGATATTCCGGTCTGCACGTTCCCCAGCACGTCATCAGCCACAAGCCCTCCAACATGTCTCCCCAGATGTCTAGGTTTCATTCTGCATTTTCATCAGTGCGAACCACGTTTAGTCGCTGTTCCTCGGCCACCCCCTATTTACCCAGTTCCGACCTCCATTTGCCTAATTTGGTAGGGGTGATGTGTATCCAATGGATGGCAATGCGGCATTTAGCCAATACAAGTCCTAATAGGATGAACTTCTGCCGCATTTGCGTATTTGTCTTGGGCAATCCTTAACCAAGGGTTCGATCTGATTTCCTGTGATGCCCCGCAACAGACAGGAACCACCGCCAACCCCACCTGCCCAGCCGCCATGCACACTCCCCAGTCCCGAGACATCCATGCTTGCAGTCACCACTGCATAGCAGTCAGGAGCAGGAGGGGGTCAACCGTCGGTGCAACTAGGGACGCACTGGACCCTGCAGTCCCGGATAGTCCGGTCCGCACGGTCCCCAGCACTTCATCAGCCACAAGCCCTCCAACATGTCTCCCCAGATCTCTTGGTTTCGTTCCGTATTTTAATCAGTGTGGACCACATGTAGTCGCCGCTCCTCAGCCATCCCCAATTTACCCAGATCAGACCTCCATTTGTCTAATTTGGGAGGAGTGATGTGTATCCAATTGATGGCAATGCGGCGTTTAGCCAATACCAGTCCCAATAGGATGAACTGCTGTCGCATTTGCTTCTACGGTCTTGGGGTCAAGAGAACACCCAATAGGCAGTGCTTAACCAAGTGTTCGATTTGATTTCCTGTGACAACCCGCAACATCCGCAGCACCCCCGTCCAATAAACCTGCAACCTAGCGCAGTCCCACGTCATATGAAGGAACTCCGCCGGTTCCAAGCCGCACCGGGGCACACCGGAGAGTGCGCCACATTGAACCGATGTATTCGCTGAGGTGTCAGATATGTGCGGTGCAAATAATGAAATTACGTAAGCTTGAAGCGGGCATTGCTGGCAACCTCACGGACCTGCGCAAATGCTCGCCACCACTTCCCATCTGTGAGGGGCAACAGCAGGTCCGCCGACCACCTATCCTGGATTTTCGACACATCAACTCTACGGTCTGCCTTCAAGGCCCAATAGATGCACGAGATCAACCCCCTGGAGAAGTCCGGATGAAGCAGTAACAGCAAAGTCTTCCTCTGATTCATCCCTAAGAGGTTAACCAATTATGTTTATCTATCTACATGTATTTGTGTCCTTTTGGTACTCTGAATCTTGATGTGCCCCTACTTCTGGTGAGTGGTGAAGCCAGCAATGCCCTTGGTGCTCCTAGTGCTGGTGAGCAGTAAAGCCAGCGGTGATGTTGGTGCACCTTTTGCTGGTGAGCCGTGAAGCCAGCGATGCCCTTGGTCCACCTAGTGCTGGTGAGTGGTGAGCCAGTGATGCCCTTGGTGCACCTAGTGCTCTTAAGAAGTGAAGCAGCAGTGCCCTTGGTGCATCTGGTGCTGGTGAGTGGTGAAGCCAGCGATCCCCTTGGTGCATCCGGTGCTGGTGAGTGGTGAAGCAGCAGTGTCCTTGGTGCATCTAGTGCTGGTAAAGGGTGAAGTCAGTGTGAGAATGCACAGAGGTGAGACTGTGGGATTTCTTTCTCTGCATGGTATAACCTTCTTGTTGGATTTCGAGTTCTCCTTCCTATTTAATCTGCTTTAATACCTCTGGTGAATCTCTGTTAACACTTTGGTCTGTAGTTACACACTGAGGCTAATGGCACATTGTTTGTGTCACTAGTTCTAAGAGTCGAGATTATGATGCTAATTGTCCAATTGCTTTAGAAAACTCGATTCCTTATAGTGACCTTAGGTTTTATGGAGAGGCTGGTATCTGGCCCCAAATACGATTCAGGAGTTGTAGTGGCTTATGTTAGAAACTTAGAGTTGCCAGGGTATAAAACTCCAATAGCTGGGGAGTCTCTCCACTACCATCAGGGTGCACTGCATGTGCTATCTTCTTTCAAACTGTTGAAATGTCTCATGAGAAAATGAGCTCACTATCGTAAAGTGGGTTCCATAAATGTAGGATAATTGAATCTTGACCTCCCTCCAGAGGAAGAGTTTCCTTTGCTACCTAAAGGTGGAACAGGTTGAGACAACGAAGTTCAGTTCCCCATAAAGATCTTCATATGATCTCTGGTCACCCCAGTCTAAGACTAAATATTTCAAACGCCACAGTCTGTCTCTCTGTCAAGAAGCATTTGGTCAAAAAGAGGTCTCTACTAGGAAAATGTTCTCAGTTAGACCACCAAAAAATGCTGAACATAGGCTTCCCATCTCATGATGTGGAAGACTTTATAATCAATAGCCTCTGGTGCCAATGAGGTCAAAAGATGCACATCAGACTTCAGGAGCTCAAGAACTGGACAAGAAGGTCTTGATCATGAAAGATGTCAATCCATCCATGATGCATACAGGGAAGGAAGCATCAAGTCATGGCTTCAACGCAATGATGTCATGTTGCTGTGAAAGTGGGCACAGAAGCATCAGATGCTCTTATTTGTCTTCCTTTGGCAGGGAAGACGAGCATCTAGGCAGATGTCCTAAGCAGAAAACACTCAGGGCTCAGGTAAACGAAAGGTTAACTCGTCTATTATGGAGGGCATCATCAGCATGTGGAGCCATGCATATAAACTGTTTGCAGCCAAGGATGACACAGATGGTGTCTCCTAGTGCAGAGGGATGAGACAAAAATGAAACCGAAAAACTATTTTTAACAAACAATAAAGCACAAAGCAAATAACTGGCACAACTGACAGAATCATAATATAGTGCCACATCAGAGACACAAACAAAACAAGTCACAAAGTACACCAACAACAATAAAACATTGCAAATGACACTATTGATTTGAAGGAGATCACACATTCCCCCATGTATGTAAAAACATGTGATATATGTAACACAAAAAGATCAAATGCACCAACAATATAAACATAAACAGGACACCAGTATTGCTCCGTGATGATCCCAGCTACACATTGATGCTTGGCTTGCCCCAACAGGCTACTTTTTAACCCTCATGTAGACATGTTTAAAAAGCACACAATTATTTTTTTTCACTTGTGAGAACATCTTATTGGGGGAATAAGAACATACCTTTTGTGTATCGAATGTAAAGGGTGTTTCCAGGATTGATACCAATTAATCTGTATGTGAAATAAATACAAAGATAATACTCCTCCTCCTTGAAATGGATCTCATGTATTCCTTATATCCTTGAAGCTTGTTTAATTTGCAAGTACGGCAGCGGGTTTTATTTGCCCGTCATTGGTACCTAAAAAGATTGTAATTGTCGTCATGAGTAAATAATGTGACAAGACTTAAAAACAAGCATGAGAACTTAATATGTAGCAAGGTAATCCTAGTATAACGTAATTTATTGCCAAACGGTGACATACGTCCATCAGGGGAGATAGACTCCCCAATCCATAACAAAATACTAAAATTCCAACATTTGAAGGGCAAAAGGTATTTTATCAAAATCTAAAGTAGACCCAATGGCAAGCCTGTAGTCGGTATGCATGGTAGCGAAGGACGGAACTATAATTAGAAGATGTTATCAAACGCGGATTCAAAGACTGATTTTTCGCACCTGGATATATAATCAAACGCTATTAGTCAGCTGAGTGCCGTAGTACCTAATAGGGTCTAACGGCGTCATTTGATCCCGCCATCGCGCTAAGAACGAGGAGGCAGACATACTGGAGTAGTCAAATGGATGAGGCATCGCATAGGATGTTGACAACTCATCTAATAATAAAATAACAAGAATGCAAAATATGAGAAGCTTTAATGAAGAAACCCGCAACAAAAATTGATTACCTCCTGTTGCCATGTAGTCTCCTGGCGCTAAAGTCCGTGCGCGTAGATTAGGTTCCCCACCTGGTGAAATAACCATACGTTATCAGTGATAACAGTACCCTCGTTTTCAAACGGGTGACACAGCGTCATCTCAGGTCGTGTGAGAACCGAGTAGGCTGACATATTGAAATGGTCAAACGGATCCGTGTACACCATAATTATAATGAATTGGTATAAATCGGAAAAGGCAAGTGTCGATCCTAGCACCCAACTAGACGAGAAGTGAATGGAAATTGCTAACGATATAAAATAGGCATATCCAAATGATTTATCGCTTGTGGTGTTGCTGCATTCCACATTTGGAATGCATCCTGCATTCCACATTTGGAATGCATCCTGCATCTTTATCAGGTAATGTTGGAATTCAGGGCTGTGGGAGTTCTGGGGACGACAGTTTGATTTGAGCTTTGGTGTGTTAAGTTTTACTTGCTGTGATGTACTGGCAGAATTGCTAATAAAGGATGTTTCCATGAACACTGGAGTCGTACTTTACATGTTGGCGACGAGCGGCAACTCTGCAAAAACCTACGCGTACTATACAGTTGAGCTGAAGAGGATTAAGGAAAATTAAGGAATTAAAAGAGAGGCGAAAGTTGAAAAAAAGAAGAAATACCTGAAGAAGTGAAGGTGAGCTAGGAGTGGATGAAACGCGGCGACTGGCGGATGCGAGTAATTGTTTTGAAAAGCATTGAGGCCCAGCTGTGAATGTCGCGCGACAAAGCATGAGAGGCCAGTGACGTATTTGACTCGGCGGATAGGAGAGGCTGAGGGAGCGCACGCAATCTCGCGAGGAGAGCGTGATTGACGTCTGGCGGACATCATCGTTTGGGAAGTTATCAGCGTTTTGGAGGAGCAGCGTGGTGACGTCACACGTAAGGAGCGGCCATTTTGAGGAAGAAAATGCATTGAAAGAAGTGAAACGCACATCGGAAAGTGGGCAATGCGTTAATGTTTGAGGTCACGTCGCATGTTGCACATCGGTGATGTGCACACCGGATCTTTTGTAAATGTGAAGCGCATATCAGTATTATCAGAGATACATAAGCGGATCGAGAGATTTGCAGTGCGTTCACTCATGGTGATGCGCACAACTGTGACAGTAATTTTCCTTCTGGTGAGCTATACATAATTACATCGTTGTGGAAGAGTTTTGAATTGCGTTCACTCACGGTGATACACACATCTGTGACAATCTTATTCAGAGTGTAAGCTTTACGATATTTGTTGACTGCGTCATTCAGTGAAATAAATCTGGGAGGTCTTGTCGAGGAGCAATTATAAAATATTGTATTATTAAAATTCAAGTGAAGAATGTGTGCAGCACAGACATTCACGTTAACACCGCCAATTCCATTTTTACCAGATCCTGCTGAGCCACGCATGAAGTGGCAAGAATGGAAAGACTACTTTATAAATTATATGGTTACTATTAACAATGAAAGTCTTACACCAGATATTAAGAAAGGTATATAGTTACATTCTTTGGGTCCAGAGGGTATTAAACAGTATAACCAGATGGAAAAGACAGTACGAGGCGAAGAAGAAACTGATGTTTACGCTAATGCATTATAAGACTTAGAAAAGTATTATGCACCAACAGTTTGTATTGCTAGATAACATAACACTTGTATTTGTAAAGTGCACTTATCACCCATGGGTCTCAAGGCGCTGAATAATAGATGTTTATTGTTACCCAACTCAATGGTACTCATTTTAATGACTTCAAATGGATGAAAGGCTGAGTGGACCCACTGGGATTTGAACCTGTGACCATGAGGTCAAACACAGGCCCCTGCAGTGGATGCATTAGTCCACTAAGCCACCAGACCCAGATACAAATTTTTCCGTAGGAAACGGGAACAAAGTGAGACGATTGATGATTATTTGGCAAATTTAAAAAAGATGGCTGTAACTTGTAGATTTGGTCCACTGCAAGAAGAATTAATAAGGGATCAGATCATTATGCTTACAAACAATAAAAGGGTGTAGGAAAGATTATGGGCTATGGGTGATGGCACTTTGAACAAAGTTCTTGCTGTTGTAAGAAAGGCAGAAGTATCCTTGAGATGCGCAAAAGCAGCCTTAGAGGACGGTAAAGAGCGGGAAGAAGTGTGTGCAGTGAATGAAAAGAAATATGGTAAAACAGTTAGCAAAAAGACTTTGAGTAATAAAACGGAAGATTACAAGGAGAAAAGGAAGTCAACTGTTCCTGTTAGAGTAGATGTCAAGAAGGATGGGCAAGGTGTTCTGAGCTGTTACAGATGTGGGAGTCACAAGCATTTGGCTAATAGTAGGCTTTGTAGAGCAAGGGATCAGAAGTGTGCAGCATGTGGTCTCATTGGACACTTTGCACGTGCTTGCAGAAGAAAGGATATCAGAACGAGAATTAAGTGTGTGTCAGAGCGACACAAAGAGAATGACACTGATGAGGAGTGTTCTGAAGAGGATGATGTTGTAATTATGGTTAAGGATGCAGTATTGGATGTTAAGAGTCAAGGAAGAAGTAAACCGTCCTGTGAGATAGTTGTTGCTGGTGTACCTGTCGTTCTGGTGGCAGATTTAGGGTCACCTTACACTATAGTCAATCTAGAAATGTGGAAGGAAAAATTTCTGAGTGCGATTGGAGAGGAACTTAAAGCTTGTGACATTAAACCTGAGAGTTTCACGGGGAAACCATACCCATGGTGGGGTGCAGGGATGTTTCTTTTGTTTTTAAGGGTCGAAGAGCTGAAGGGAGGATGTATGTGGCGGAGTATGGGCCATGTGTTTTGGGTTGGAAGGATCAAAGAAGTTTGAACATCATTCTCAACCCAAATAGTAAAGAACAAGTTTTGCTGTTGAATGATGGTGACGATTTAGGAAAAAAAATGTGTGAAGATTATAAGGAAGTATTTTCAGGAAAAATTGGTTTGCTTAAAGGATTTAAGCACAAGATTATATTGAAGGAGGGTGCAGTTCCAGTAAATTTTAAAGTGAGGAATGTTCCATTTGTTGTAAGGTGTGAGTTGGAGAAAGAGTTGAACAGGTTGGAGATGGCTGGAGTGATTGAGGAAATAGAGTCATCGGAATGGATGTCTCCAATTGTAGTGGCACGTAAGTCCAACGGAAAAATTAGATTATGTGTGGACTTGAGAGGTGTAAATAGAGAAATACAAGTGAACAGATTTCCGTTGCCAAAGATTAATGAGCTTTTGACCAAAACAAAAGGAATGAAGTGGTTCTCGACGGTGGACTTGTCATCAGCCTATCATCAAGTTCCGTTACATGAGCAAAGCAGGAAGATAACATCGTTCATAACTCCTTTTGGATGTTATCAATATGTCAGAATGCCGTTTGGATTGGCTTCAGCGGCCTCAGTTTTTCAAAGACTGAGTGAAGTTCTGAAAGGTATTACTGGGGTTCGGTACTTTCAAGACGATGTTTTGATAATGGGTGAGAACAGACAAGTACATGATCAGAGGCTAAAGGAAGTCATGGAAGTATTGAAAGCAAGAGGGTTAACGGCAGAATATGAAAAATGTCGTTTTGCACAGAACAGAGTAACATATTTGGGTCACATGATTGGGAAGGATGGTATTTCTCCAAAGAAAGAACTTATTGAAGCTGTTAGGGAGGCTCCGGAACTGAAGAATAAAGAAAAGCTTCGTTCGTTTTTAGGCCTTGCGGAGTTTTACTCAAAGTTTTAAAAAATGTTGCTGAAAAATCTTATGATTTGAGACAATTGCTTAAACAGAGGTGCAAATTTGTTTGGGGAGAAAAATGTGTGGAAGCATTTGAGCGGTTGAAAAGTGAAATAAGTAATGCAGCTCTTATCAAGGGGTTTGATCCTGATCTGTGTAGTGTGCTTACGGTGGATGCGAGTGGAAAAGGTTTGGGAGCAGTGCTTACGCAGATTGAGGATGGTACAAAGGAGGTTGTGATTGGTTTTGCATCAAGAAGTCTTACGCCTGCAGAAGAAGTGTATTCAGTGATTGAGAGGGAAACTCTTGGGTGCGTATGGGGCATTGAACATTTCAGAGCATTTTTGTGGGGGACTGAGTTTGATGTTAGAACTGATCACAAGCCTTTGGTGACTTTGCTTACAACGGGTGGAATGGCGAAAGCTTCAGCAAGAATTGCCAGACTTTCAATTAGATTACAGGATTACAATTACAGGATTAAGTATATGCCTGGAGTACAGAACAAGGTTGCTGATTGTTTGAGTCGTATTCCCTTACCTGTTAAGGAGGTACCGGGGAGCATTTGGTATGATTATCAAATTGCATTGGTGGAAGAAGAAGGAATGAATTCTATTGAGAGGAAAGAGTGGATGGTTGAGTATGAGAAAGATGATTTGCTAAAAAAAAGTGAAGGAGTGGATTTTGGAAGGTTGGGGAGAGAAGAAGCCAGACATAGCTGAGGTGAGAAGTTTTTGGGAGGTAAGAAATGCGTTGAGTGTAGAGTCTGGATTTGTGATGAGGGGTGGAAAAATTGTACCACCACTTGGTCTCAGGAATAAAATTTTGGATCTATGTCATGAGGGACATTTTGGGATAGTAAGGACTAAGAAAAGAGTTAAAGCTTCCTATTGGTGGCCGGGGATTGTTCTTGAAGTGGAGAGAAGAGTAAGGGATTGTGGACAGTGTGCTGATTCAGATAAAAGTTTACATACTTTGAGACCACAATTGATGCCTATGGAGTGTCCAGAGATGGTTTGGGATATGTTGGCTGTGGATTTTGTAGGTCCTGTGCAGTCCAAATCTGGTGAGACTACATTTATCATTGTATGAGTGGACTATTTTAGTAAGTGGGTAGAGTTGGATATTGTTGAAAAGGCTGTTGTGAAGTTTCTATGAGAGGTGTTTTTGAAAGAGGGTTTACCTAAGAGGCTTCTTAGTGACAATGGAGCACATTTTACGGCATCCAAAGTTGAGCAGTTTTTGCAGAGAAATGGTGTGCAGCATGTTAAAACTTCGGTGTATCATCCGGCCGGAAATGGTGCTGTTGAGCGTTTTAATCGGGTGATTAAAGGTACAATACAAATTGCTTGTGAGAATAAGAGGAATTGGGAAGTGGAAGTTAAAAAGATGTTGTGTGGTTACCGATTGACGCCATCTCTCACATAGTTCAGTCCTTATGTCCTAATGCGTGGAAGGGAGCCTTTTACCAAAGATAATATTGGATGGATGGACAGTACAAGACATGTGGAATGGTCACCTGAAGTTGTCAAGGGTAACATCATTAAAGCACAGCAAGTGTACAAAAGGAACTATGATAAGAGGAATGCTACTAGGGAGGAGACATTAAGAGTAGGAGATTGGGTGAGAACCAAAAAATGGGGTAAAGTGCCTAAAGGGCAGAGTGTATTTTCAGAACCATTAAGAGTTGTGGAATGTTTGAGGAATTCTGCAAGATTGAGTGATAATCGGGTGTGGCACATGAGTCGTATTGCTAAATGCAGAGGTTATGCAAAAGGAGAAGGAGGAGATGTTGGTGGTTCTCTTGATTTGAATGATTGGTTGTGGGAAGATGAAGTGGATGAAGAGATGGAGCAGGTGCAGGGTGAAGCGGCATGTGCACAGGAGGTGTTGGATGGATTTTTGGTTGAACAGGAGTGTCTGGATACTGGTACTAAGAGTTTGGGTAGAATGGGAAGAGTAATTCACACTCCTTACAAGCTTAAAGATTTTGTACTGTGTTAGCCTTATCTGTAGTTATCATTTTGTGTATATTATTAGTTGTATATAGTTGTTTTGTATTTCTTTCTTTTGTTGCTCATTGTATGCAGGAGGGGGATGTGTGGTGTTGCTGCATTCCACATTTAGAATGCATCCTGCATCTTTATGAGGTAATGTTGGAATTCAGGGTTGTGGGAGTTCTGGGGACGACAGTTTGATTTGAGCTTTGCCGTGTTAAGTTGTACTTGCTGTGATGTACTGGCAGAGTTGCTAATAAAGGATGTTTCCATGAATACTGGAGTCGTACTTTACATCGCTGTTCATCAATTGTAACAATAAACCACACGAAGTCCAATCTGAGTTTAAGAGTAAAAAAACTGATAACCAGCAGTGTCCCAAACGGTAATACTGTACCCAGATAGTATTGGGAAGGACGGCTGTCATCTAACCAATAGTGGTGGCAGCCATCTTAAAATGGTGAGAGAAATAATTCCCTAGGTCCTGACCATCAACTGTCAATAGAAATCGCAACAGAAACTGGAAATATAAACCAAAAGTCACCCAGATAATCATAGTGCAAAATCAAAAAGTAGCGATTAGTAGTCTCTGGGCCATACCGCTAATCGCACGTATTTCATGGAATTATTAACCAATAATGTCAATAAAAAGAGTGAAGTGAACAATTAATTAAAAGTGGTAGCTAGAAAAAGAATTGTTTATACTTAATGTCAACCGCGTCGGAAAACTAGGAATGCCTATCAATGAGAGGGGGCAACATAGTGTAGTCTTAAATCAATATTAAAAAAGCAAGAATTCTACTGTCCTGTGAGAGAAAGAGAAGGGCCAGATGTACGACCATACTAAATTGCGAGTCGCAATTTGTGCTCGTTTGCGAGTCGCAAATTACGAGTCGCAATTTAGTAGTACAACAGTGTCAGAGACACTGATTGCGATTCCCAATGGGGTCGCAAAATGCGAGGCTCATTAATATTAATGAGGCACTCGCATTTTGCAACCCCATTGGGAATGCCTGGCCCTCCCAGGGATGGTGGCCTGCTGGGCTCAGCAGACCACCATGTCTGGGACTGCTTTTAAATAAAGGAGCTTTTTTTTTTAAATGCATCCTGTTTTCGTTAAAGGGATGCATTTAAAAAAATAAAAATGAAACGTTTTTGTTTCATTTTTAGGTTGAGCCTAGCGTTGCAGCGCATGCGCTGCTCGCTCTGCGAGGCATGCTGTAGTAGGGTTAGATGTGGAAGTGCTGTGGAAGCCTCGCCCACTCTCCGCCTATATTTTTCATTGGCTGGTGGCATTGTCTTTGGTAAACGCTGGCTTCCGATTCAATATGAGGCTTCTTAGCTCCTCCTTGTTACCGCCCTGTCTCCTTTTGTGACCGCCCATCAGGACTGGCTCTTTTACTTGCGGTGTTACACGGTCGGTGTTATTGTAGTCGGTGAGCACTATTTTCTTTCATGACTAATGCATGTACGTGCTTACGGAGGTTTGATACGTTTAAATGTATACTGGTGTTTCAAATCAGAACAGGTCAGCTAATATAAGAAAGCAAAAACAGGTTGGAATGAGCTTGTTTTCTTTTCAATTTATATATTTATTTTTTCTACTAAAAAGAGACAGAGCTCATGCGGGTGACCGGCAAACCTTGTTCAGGTGAGGAAGGGAGACAAGTCTTACTCGTCAACAGTTTGGACGTGCGAGGTGCTGCGGTTTCGCACTAGTGATGTCAAAAGTAAAAGTGAGAGGCCGGCTGTCGGGTGTGATATGGGTTCCTCTTTCATAACAAAGTTAGCGCACCCTTCCACTGCGCAGGTTTCAGCACTTGTGTCGCTTGGAAGCGTCGCAAAAACTTCGGGGGGTGGACTGTACACAATTGTGCATCTTGTCGTCATTGTGAAGGACGCAGATCCCATGCTGTCCAGATTTGGCATCCATACTTTTGAGGGTAGGAAGTAGCGCTTGCAGTTGTCTCGCAAGGACTTACCCACTGCTGATACCAGACAATCTGCAATAAGACGTCAAGGGGTAGGAAGATGCAGCAAACCATCTTATTGCTATATTATCCAAGAAGCTTAAAACTGAATAGTTTTTCCTTCCATAAAATAACGTTGAAGTATCCTGAAGAATGTGCCATCATAGCCCTTCCACGTCTTTCCGTGACGTTGTATTACACGCAGGCAGCAGCACAAACGACTACAGCACAACAGGTGGTAAATCACAACGTTTAGCCTCTTAAAACTTCCTCTCCTGATCACGAGGCCTAACCCGCCAGGAGTTTACTCTTACATGCCAACAGTAATGTGTCCGCACCACTATTAAGGCATGTTTGATTCAGACGAATAAAGACAATGTTAACGTGCGCCGCACATTAAACGCTTACATTCAATAATGAATTAAACTTGGCAGAGCAAAAACCAAGAAAAAGGGTATTGGAAATTCCTGCAGACTAGGAGCAGCAGTCGCTTAAATAACAACTACTTAAACCCCATGCTTCTTTCTGTCCTTTGACTCCGGTATTCAACAGAAGGAGAAGAAAAACATACTCTGCCCACATAGGGTTCCATTCAGTAGTGCATTATGTGACCGTTTGCAGCTGTTTCCTATTATATGCTACAGATAAGCGATGTGTAACAAGCGTCTAAGGCACCACCGCACTGAATAGAGTTCATAATTGGTCGAGTGCGCCTGACATACAATATACTGCCTTAAAGAAGCACACACCACTACCATCACCAGTACCACCACCAGTACCACCACCACCAGTACCACCACCACCAGTACAACAACCACTACCACCACCACCACCACCACCACCACCAGTACCACCACCAGTACCATCAGTATCAGTACCACCAGTACCACCACCACCAGTACCACCACCACCAGTACCACCTCCACCAGTACCACCACCACCACCAGTACCACCACCACCACCAGTACCACCAGTACCACCACCAGTACCACCTCCACCAGTACCACCACCAGTACCACCACCACCTCCACCAGTACCACCCCCAGTACCACCACCACCAGTACCACCACCACCACAAGTACCACCACTACCACAAGTACCACCACCACCAGTACCACCACCACCAGTACCACCACCAGTACCACCACCACCAGTACCACCACCACTAGTAACACAACCAGTACCACCACCACCAGTACCACCACCAGTACCACCACCAGTACCACCACCACCAGTACCACCAGTACCACCTCCACCTGTACCACCACCACCAGTACCACCACCACCAGTACCACCACCACCAGTACCACTACTACTACCAACACCAGTACCAGTACCACCACCAGTACCACCACCATCAGTACCACCACCAATACCACGAGTACCATCAGTACCAGTACTACCAGTAGTGCCAGTACCACCAGTATCACCAGTACCACCAGTACCACCACCAATACCACCACCACCAAAACCACCAGTACCACTAATACCACCAGTACCACCACCAGTACCACCACCAGTACCACCACCAATACCACCAGTACCACCACCAGTACCACCACCAATACCACCACTACAATCACCATCACCAATACCACCACCAGTACCAGTACCACCACTACCACCACCACCAGTACCAGTACCACCACCACCACCACCACCATCACCACCAGTACCACCACCAGTACCACCACCAGTACCACCACCACCACTACCACCATCACTACCACAACCACCACCATTACCACCACCACCAGTACCTCCACTACCACCACCAGTGCCACCACCAGTGCTACCACCACCAGTACCAGTACCACAGAACCACCAGTACCACCACAACCAGTACCACCAGTACCACAACCACCATTACCACCAGTGCCACCACCAATACCTCCACCACCACCAGTACCACCACCTCCACCAGTACCACCACCAGTATGACCACCAGTACCACCACCAGTACCACCACCAGTACCACCACCACCACCAGTACCACCACCACCACCACCAGTACACCACCACCACCACCAGTACCAGTACCACCACCACCACCAGTACCACCACCACCAATACCATCACCAGTACCACCACCAATAGCACCACTAGTACCACCACCACCAGTACCACCACTACCACCAGTACCACCACCAATAGCACCACCACCAGTACCACCATCAGTACCACCACCACCAGTACCACCACCAGTACCACCACCAGTACCCCCACCACCAATACCCCACCACCAGTACCAGTACCACCAGTACCAGTACCACCAGTACCATTACCACCAGTACCACCAGTACCACCACCAGCAGTACCACCACCAATACCACCACCACTACCACCACCACCAGTACCACCACCACCAGTACCACCACCATCAGTACCACCACCAGTACCAGTACCACCAGTACCACCAGTACCACGACCACCAGTACCACCACAACCAGTACCACCAGTACCACCACCAGTACCACCACCAGTACCACCACCAGCACCACTATCACCACCAGTACCACCACCTTCACCAGTACCACCACCAGTACTACCACCAGTACTACCACCAGTACTACCACCAGTACCACCACCACCACCAGTACCACCACTACCACCACCAGTACCACCACCAGTACCACCACCAATAGCACCACCAGTACCACCACCACCAGTACCACCACCACCACCAGTACCACCACCACCACTACCACCACTACCACCAGCACCACCAGTACCACCACCACCAGCACCACCACCAGTACCACCACCAATACCACCACCACCAGTACCAACAGTACCACCACCAGTACCACCACCACCAGTACCAGCACCACCAGTACCAGCACCACCAGTACCCCCAGTACCACCACAAGTACCACCACTACCAGTACCACCAGTACCACCACCAGTACCACCAGTAGTACCACCAGTACCACCACCAGTACCACCATCACCAGTACCACCACCAGTACTACCACCACCATTTCCACCAGTAGTGTAGGGAATCGCACCAGGGTGTGTGTGTGCAGAGGGCAAGGTTCATTCACAGGTCCATTTGAGGGACACTCGGCATAGGCGTTTCGGTCTCAGTCCCACCAAAAGGCAAGAGGCTGTCGGCAGGGTCTTCACAAGACATATAGAAGTGTCTGCCGAGGCTGCCAGCTGGGCACAAGGAACTGAGTCACATCGGCTGGACATAATAGGCTGGCAGCAGAATCTTAATTGGACTCACAGTAGTGCATGCTGGGACTGTCAGCAGAGTACAGGACACTCAGCCACATCCACCGGAGACAAGAGACTGCTAGCAGCTGCAGCATCTGACTGAGACTCTCAGCAGGAAACAAGATAGAAGAGACCATCATCACCATCTGCAGCAGGCTGCTAGCAGGAACCTGCCAGCGCCATCTGCATGACACTCTCGGAAATATCTGGAAGGATAGAGTGCAGCATCTGCATGAGACTCGCAGCAGGAGGCGTGGAACTGAGCGACACTGCAGAAGAGCGTGTGTTTCTCAGCGTGTGTGTTGTTTCTCTCTCTCTCTAAGATTAATAGGCGAAGCAGATCTTCACTGGATGTTATTTTATTCCATATTCGGGTGATTTACAACAACGCTTTACAGTGCACTGCGCACTGTGTTATAATCGTACTTCTGGGCACAGATATTTCCCAGAGGTCCTTCTCCAGCAGTGCATTTATTAAAAGCTCATCAGCTATTGCTTCCATAGCTGCCAAGTTTTCAATTTGCTTATGTGTGACATTTCCGGTATGTTTACGTGTAACATGTCAACTTTTGTGTGCAACACTTTGAGTGACACCTTACTGTGAATAGATCAGAGCAGTAATGTCAATGCATGAGATAGATTTCACAAATGATCCTGCTTTACACAATATAATTTGCCAGAAACAATCTTAAAACAGCTGCAGTGCTCCTTAAGCATGTATGAAAGTTTAGTAACCTGCTTCCCATTTCTAAGTGGATCATCCTGGAAACAATAGTGACATCATAATAAATAATTTAGGCTTGAGTACATATTATGTTATGCCTGTTTAATTTTAGAATGGGAACTGTTAGGAGAAGTGGAGTGGGGTGCTACAAGAGGCTGGGGCAGTGTGTTGCATGTGTGCAGTTAGAGATGTAATACAACATGATATGGCCCCTTGCAAAGGTGGTGTTGGGCCCCGAGACTCCTATATCTCCAAGAAATGTATTGGCCCTACAGTGAATAGGGACTCCCTGAAGCGTGAGCTCACACTTTCGCCCCGGATCCTGCGTTACGCCCCTGCATGTGTTCTCTGCACACCATGAACATGATGACTAGGAGGGAAGAGCGGTGGTACAAAAGGTACAATATGCATCAAAGTTTCTGAACCTTGTTTGCCTCATGAAGAGGAATGTGATCACATGCTGTAAAAGAGCACCAAAGCAGCAGGTGACCTGCTACACACCAGAGCATTTAATGCACCAAGATTTAGCCTGACAAAAACAAAATGAACAAATGAGATTTAGCCCTGCATGCCTAATGGTATGTCCGCTCCTCGTGCAACTACATGTTCCAGATTGCTAAGCCGTTTTAGTTAAAAGGCCAGAACTGGTCAAAGGTTTCAGATAAACAACACAAGATCACTTGGTGATCATACGCAATATGTCTCTGCCATCCCATTCCATCACACTTCCAACACTAAATAAATATATCCTGACAGAAAGTAGATTGATGGAGATCACCTAGTTTGAGGTCTGAAAGGTTTATGAAAATAATTGAGTCTTTTGAATGCTTGTACGAAGACATATATATGCTCTAATAAAGGGCCACAAGCCATTTTCCTTTCTCAAATCTGTGTCTCACATGTATGTTCAGGCACATAATGTAATGGGAAACACACATATGAAAATGGTATATGCATGAAAATGTGTGAGTGAAAATGTACACCAGGCTGATTAAATATTTGGCTGGAAATAAAAAGAAAAAATCAGAATTGTCCTGGTAAGAATTCATAAACTCCCTGGCTAGGATAGAAAATGAGAGCAAACATTGGCCTAGGCAAAACAAGGAACTTCTCTGGAAAAAGAGAGGCGAAAGGCAGGACTGGCCAGGCAAAAATGATAAACTCTTTTGGGAAGCTGAACTAGTCTGTGAAGGACAGAGAACTCTGTGAAAAGGAAGTAAGAAGCAGGGCTGTGCTGGGCAGGCCTGCTAAACTCTCAGGAATCAAAGACAGAAGCAGGTCTGGGATATGCGGCACTGCTTAATGAGTGCTGTTTGGAAATAGAGAGCCCGGCACAGTAAGTAATACATCACATCTAAAGCCAGCTCAGCTTGCTTAGCCAAGCAAGGCGCAGCTCATGTCAGACAGATCAAGAAAATAAACCAGAGCACTGCGCCCAGTTCCACCCGATCAAGAACACAACTCCTGCCGCCCCTTCTCTCAGTACCCCAGCCTCCTTCCTGCACTGACGCTCTCAGCCACCCAGCCCTATTTCATACCTTCAGTGTGTAACTGACCTCCATCCATGTCCCTAACCTGCAGGCATCAGGGAGCTACCCCATCTCATGTGAAGTATAACGTGGCATTGCAGGTGACTTGCCGCCTGTCACAGTGGGTTCTCAAACTAGGACTTGTTGAATGTGCAGCATCAGTAGAGCTGTACTTTCACTGTGTCAAGATTTGTCTCAAGCGCCAGTCCAAACCACAACCATATCACAGCCTCCAGTAGGACTCTGCAGCTGAGCATCCCAGTTATGCTGCATGTGAGGCTGAGGGGCCAGGCTGCCATATGATGAGACACTGTCAGCTGTTCCTGTGACAACCACCTCTCCAAGCCCCTGGCTGCAGAGCATGCTGGCAGCAGCTAAATACTAACTGCTGCTCGTTTCATTTTACAATAGTTTAACAGATACGGACACTTCACACTTCACAGTGAATGTGCTGCTTACCCCACAGGACCGTGAAATAGATTGAGATCGAGGTGTCAATGCAGTAATGCGAGGGCAATCATTAATTTGCATTATTTAACCCATATGCATGGCAGAGCTGTCCTTCACACACACAAACACACACATACCTGCGCAGCACACACATTCTCTCCACCAAGGAACTACCCATACCCACTTACTCCCCTCTTAAGCAGGGGTCTGTAACTCAGATTGTCCTCCCTCATAGATTCCTGTGTGGATATATATATTTTTTTCAAAGTCAAAACCATAGAGTTTTATTCAAAATTAAGAATCATTACAAAAGGCAAAAAAGTAGTTAGTCAGATTCAAACAAACAAAATGTCTCGCACACATCCCAGAAAGGACACATTTTATAGTTTAGAGACGTGAAAAACAACACAGTCAACTTAGTGTGAAATGGTATCATAGGGCTGTACTAACAAAGATACACATCATAAACCAATCAACGTTGTGGAAATGTTGCTACATAAAATAAGTTACTTTAGGAAATGCCTAAATCATTAATAAGTGTTTAATACTCTTTAGCTTACAAACAAGGGAAATGAGTCAGTTCTTAATTTGAGCCAGTGGTTGTAGGTGGGGCCCACCAACACTTATTTTTGGTAGCCAGCAATTACTTTTCCAAATTAGACTTTTACCCAGAGCAACACAGAGAAAAACACCTGGGGGTGGTGGGGGAGAAGGAGGAAGAGAAACAGTAATAAAGGATAAAGCAGGGATGAAAAGGAATCAGAAAGAGTGAGATAAAGAGGCAGTGGGTGTCTCGTGGTGGATTAAAGAGGGATGACGTGGAATCAGGACTATGCAGCAATGGTATTCGGCACCCCTGATATTCCAAGCACTTGCTACAGGCTTCTGAGAAAAACTTAGATCCTTCGCACTTAATATTTTACAAATTAAGCACTGGAAATGCCATTGCACTAATGCACTCTTAAAGCACACTAAGCAATATGCCATTTGAGAATGAATACAAATACGGTTGTGGCTTGGTCAACAGCAGCCTCGAATATTACAACATCTGAAAAAATCTCAGCATGTCTTCCTCCTAAAGCACACATAGAAATAAATTTTATTCAGTATAAGAAAACACCAACATAAAATGAACCCCATTTCGACTATTTTATGAAAATGAAATACGCAGAAAATAAACTTGTTCATGCAATGTTAAAAGCTGCATTTTCTTCAGCGTACCTGCTGACCGTTGGCGCCTGCAAAGCTCATAATTTACACTGTCCGGGTGCATGGAATGGTATGGTAGCATGTGTGCCCATAGAAGTGCCAACTTCAAGGGAGGGATTATTCGACTTCCCACCCAATTTACAAGGCTGGAAGAGGTAATCAAATACCAGTCTACAGACAACACCACCCTGCACTCTGGTACATTCATTTGCTCTCTTCAATAAAGCTGCAGCTGATGGATAGCGTTGGATTTGCTGGCTCGAGCTCTACCGAATGACCAATCCCATTGGCACCAGACTTGGGATTGGGCTGGATTCCAGTTGACTCTGCTCCACACTACCAAGCCACTAAGCAAGGAGATGAAAGTAAGTCAGAGAGACTGGTACTGTACATGTCAACATCGGTCCAGTGGACACCTCCATCCACCGTCCGCCCCTCATTTTCACAAACCAGAACAGGCTTTTTTCTGATAAACAGATGGATTGCTAGAGAGTGACTCAATAGGGTCAGCACAATAAACCTAGTTATTTTGGCATCTGTTTTCACTAGACTTGTGAGGAGAGGTCCTAGACCTGGAACTAGATGCTTATTATAATTATACATTCTGACCACATCAATGCCCATCAACCGTTGGTAGACAAAAGCAGGGGAGCTTGTAAGTTCGGCCACGTAATTTAAGCGCATTTATTGTATTGTAATTGCATTTATATAGCGCTTACTACCCATGATGAGGCGTTGAAGCGCTTTTTCGGCGAGTAGCATGCTACTTCGGAACCCATAAAGGATTAGTGTTGAATTAGTATAGTGCAATATGAAAGTAATTTGAGTGGTGGATAGGTTAGTCAGTTATTTGGAATCAGAAGGATAGCAAAGGGATAGAAGAGGGAAAAAGGTTTGCATTTATATAACGCTTGTTACCCCTGATGGGTGTTGAAGCGCTTTTTTAGTGAGTAGCAAGTCACTACCCAGTACCTCAGAAGAAGACTTAACATGTCATTGCAGACATCTGTCACTTTTCTTGCCATCCCACAGCACACACTAAGCCAGATATTGGTGGATCAGATCAGCAAGAAGTGAAATCAAACGTTAAAGGAAGAATAGTATCCTATGGATAGAGCTCATATAATTAATATGATCCAACTTCCTCCTCTTTGGGGTTCATATGGTCTACAGCCTCAGCCCTGCACCAACAGAAGCAACATCATGTACCAACCTACATTGCTCACTGGTGACAAATAGAGTAATTCTTGTGTCACCAAAGCTTAGCAGATATACTATTAGAATATCATCCAAGGGTTTGCTTCAATTAAAAAAGATCTTATTAACCACCTTTAAAAAAAGGTTTCTGGCAAAGAGACTATGTTCAGGGTGTGAACACAAAATGGTCAGAGATCAAACACACAGCACCTCAGAATGAGGATTTTTCGTATCAACACACCTAGTCTATGAATGTCTTGTGCTAAACTCTTGGCTAACAAGCAGTGATTAATTTGTAAAAGAATAAGTGGCAGGCACAACGTTTTGCTCAGAACCTAGTGACTGGTGCTACTGAATGGCGGGCCCCACCTACAACCACTGGCTTAAATTAAGTACTATTAATAACTAAGTGAATGAGGTCTGTCAATATTTTAAATTTACCATAAAGTGTGAAACTAGTATGTGATCTCAAGCTACAAAGCATGCCTAAAAGTGAGTAGCAAGGCCCTTCTGTGCAGCCCTGCTAGCATTAGGCTCGCGTTTACCTCACACTAGGAAGGTGAAACCTTTAGTTTTGATTCTTTGAAATGTACATTGTAGTTAAGTTGAGAGAAACAGTGAACCCCTAGTCAAGATGATGTTTAGCTAAGAGAAGAAACCAGTGACCGGTGAATAATTTAAAATGATAGCAACCAAAGGTCTAGTCATAGAAAAAGGACTTGCAGATTTATTTGTATTACTAAAATCTAGAGCTCAGACCTTCAGCTCAGTGATCTATGAAGAGCACAGTGGAAAACTGAAAAGACAGCTTGATGGCATCATCTGTAGTGGTTTCGCTGCAGTCTTTAACAGTTTGTAAATTAATAAACTGTTGAAGACTGCAGCGAAAACCACTACACGTTAATGAATTGGTGGGATTCACTTAAGATAAAGGCAATTCTTCCCCCAACTTAAATTTATGCTCGTACATTTGCTGTAGTTGAATGACGCTAAATACATTTTTCACAGTGATGCAGTTACCGAGTTTGTTGAATTCAGAAAGGTGCATTAAGTCCTTTTTTCACCTGCTAGAATGTGTCTATCTTTACAGAATAAAACATCATCTAAAGTGAAATCGCAGGAAACGAAGGTCACCACCACTAAACAAAGAAATGTTCCTATCTTCCAACTACACCCCTCAATCTAGACCCCCAGGATGAGGAAATAATCCTCACAAACCATCCACAAGACTAATCAAGTTCCTGAAAACCTGCCCCATCAGCACAAGCTGCTGATTTATGAAGGACTTCCGTCTTTGCTCATCTAGGAGCAAGGTACTCACTGCAAAAGTTTAATAAACCACCAGATGCTTAGGCCTTTTAATGAATGACGCACAATTATTTACTGAATACTGACAGTTTTACTTTTACGTTACATTCCATATCCCCTGTCCATGAGTAGCCAATGACCAGTTATTACCCAAATGAGCACAATGTGACGTTTTCCAGTTAACAGACTTCAAGAAATAACTTTCAGTCAAAGAACTGATTCACACACTGCCGAGCAGCAAAACCTGGCGTGATATAATTGGTTGGTCCCCTGTGGATATTATAAATATGGGCCTGGTAAGGACACATTTCAAGGCCCGCTATTTCCTTCGGTTCTTAGAACCTAAATCATACAGCCCAATAAAACCCTCTCTAAGCCCCCACCCACACTTGCCTGGGATACTAACTGCCAGCCTCTCCGGTCCGAGCAAGTCTGCTACTTGCTTTTAAGAAGAGCACGTGTGCTGCAGAGCAGGTCGCTGACAGCCTAGTGAGCACCACAGGCCTTAGTGCCAATATCGGCAACACTCCCCATCCCCCATACAGCAATCTCCTGGAGAAATAAACAGACAAGACACCTTCTTTGTGGAGAAAATTGCTGCAGGTTTATTTGCATAATAAATATGCCAACATGGTGGGTTATCTTACGGGCAATCCCAGGGCAGGCAGCCCCTCACCGCCTGCCCACCTGATGAGCCAAATTATACCGTGACCACAGCCAATCAGTGTTTACCAGATTTGGGGGAGGGGATAACCCCTCCTACCGGTGGACCGCCAGTCCACCCCATTACTCATGCCCCCAGAAGGGGGCGGAGCGTTCCAGGCAACCCCCGGTTGCTCAGGTCCACAACCGCCCGTAGGACTAACGGGGTGCCGTCGCTCCTCCAGGGTCCAACGCGAGGACCTCCCTGGGGATTTTTGGCCTTTGCACTCTTGTTGTGCTCCTGCAGAGGGTACCCCTCTGTACCTAACAGCCTCTGGATCGCCCTGTAACTCCGCCTGCAACACAAAATAATAAGTTAGAGAAAACTCTCCCCGCCACACCCTGCCTGTACGCCGGGTAAGCGGTAGGGAGGAAAACGGCATCAGGGTTGTGGGCAAAGAGGACGCCAAGTGGGCGGGAGAGGTATTTGTACCTCACCCCCGCCCACTCCTGCCTGGATGTGACGCGGGGGCGCGGACCCCTAGGGTGTCCCCAACACTGGGCGGCTGCCTCGTGTGCCCTCATGTGGCACTATGGCGGCTGCCCTCTTAGGAGGGTCCCCTTCGTGGACCCGGGGCAGCCTGCATAGTGCCAATATCGGCAACACTCCCCATCCCCCATACAGCAATCTCCTGGAGAAATAAACAGACAAGACACCTTCTTTGTGGAGAAAATTGCTGCAGGTTTATTTGCATAACAAATATGCCAACATGGTGGGTTATCTTACGGGCAATCCCAGGGCAGGCAGCCCCTCGCCGCCTGCCCACCTGATGAGCCAAATTATACCGTGGCCATAGCCAATCAGTGTTTACCAGATTTGGGGGAGGGGATAACCCCTCCCACCGGTGGACCGCCAGTCCACCCCATTACTCACGCCCCCAGAAGGGGGCAGAGCGTTCCAGGCAACCCCCGGTTGCTCAGGTCCACAACCGCCCGTAGGACTAACGGGGCGCCGTCGCTCCTCCAGGGTCCAACGCGAGGACCTCCCTGGGGATTTTTGGCCTCTGCACTCTTGTTGTGCTCCTGCAGAGGGTACCCCTCTGTACCTTACAGCCTCTGGATCACCCTGTAACTCCGCCTGCAACACAAAATGATAAGTTAGAGAAAACTCTCCCCGCCACACCATGCCTGTACGCCGGGTAAGCGGTAGGGAGGGAAACGGCGTCAGGGTTGTGGGCAAAGAGGGCGCCAAGTGGGCGGGAGAGGTATTTGTACCTCACCCCCGCCCACTCCTGCCTGGATGTGACGCGGGCGCGCGGACCCCTAGGGTGTCCCCAACACTGGGCGGCTGCCTTGTGTTCCCTCATGTGGCACTAAGGCGGCCGCCCTCTTAGGAGGGTCCCCTTCGTGGACCCGGGGCAGCCTGCATAGTGCCAATATCGGCAACATTCCCCATCCCCCATACAGCAATCTCCTGGAGAAATAAACAGACAAGACACCTTCTTTGTGGAGAAAATTGCTGTAGGTTTATTTGCATAACAAATATGCCAACATGGTGGGTTATCTTACGGGCAATCCCAGGGCAGGCAGCCCCTCGCCGCCTGCCCTGGGATTGCTCAGGTCCACAACCGCCCGTAGGACTAACGGGGCGCCGTCGCTCCTCCAGGGTCCAACGGGAGGACCTCCCTGGGGATTTTTGGCCTTTGCACTCTTGTTGTGCTCCTACAGAGGGTACCCCTCTGTACCTTACAGCCTCTGGATCGCCCTGTAACTCCGCCACAGCTCTGGGTGTGGCCACCGTCACAACCAGGGCCCCCCACCAAGGTAGGCCTCTTTACTTACCCCTGCTGATTCCCAGGCCTCTCCCAGGTCCAGCAAACCAAGGTCCCTGCCCACTCTGGACAGGTGAACCCCCTCTTAATCACAACACCCTGTGGACTTGGCATGCTAAAGACCATGCCTGATAAAGCTAAAACCCCTCTGTTCAGTGAATTTACGCATGGCACTGTTAACTCTCCTGCGCAAGGATTCCCGGCCTCCCCTGACCGGGCTCCTCGCCACACTAAACGAGGGGTTATCCCTGACCCCTATAACTCACATGCCCCCCAATTAGTTGCTTATCTTACGCATGGAGGACTTTATTTCTTACAGCAATGCCTTCCTACCCAGGAAAGTCAACTCATTGCCTCCCAAGTGTATGTCCCACTGTTAGGAGGGGAGACACCCCCCCGGTATGTGCCGCAGCTATCTACAGCAAGCTGTTCCAGTGCAAGCCTAGGCCCCCCAACCGAATTAACTCAGTGGTGGAAACAACCCATGCCTCCGTTTCCTGCATCCCGCCCCTCGTGCCACCCTCAAGACGCACGAAAGGCCATATACCCAGACCATTGATCCTGGCAAAATAAAGAAATGCTGGGTTGCTTAACACCCTTTATTGAGCACTTCACACCTTTCTATACACTACTCCAGTTTAACCTAAGCATCTTTACCTACATCCTGCTGATTTGAGGGCCTCTCCCAGGTCGAGTAGAACACGTCCATGCCCACTCTGGACAAGGGTAGGCATCGTTACCTACATCCAGCTGATACCCGGGCCTCTCCCCGGTCCAACAAACCAGTCCATGCCCACTTTTAGACAGGTGAAACCCCATCTTCTTCAAAACACCCTGTGGACTAGGCAAGCAAACCAAGCCTGATGAAGCCAAACCCACACTATTAGTGAATTTACGCATGGCCCTGTTAACTCTCCTGCGAGAGGTTTCCCCGGCCCCCCCTGACCGGGCTTTTCGCCACACTCAACGAGGAGTTATCTCTGACCACCATAACTCACATGCCCCCAATGGTTGCATAACTTACACATGGAGGACTTCATCTCTTGCAACAGATCCCTCTTCCCCAAGAGAGTCTGATCATTGCCTCGCCCAGGCCCCTGCAAACAAGTCCCTGCCCACCTAGACAGGTAGACTAGTCCTAGCCCACCAAGAAAGATGGTCCCTTAACCTCTAACAAACACCCTGTGGACTTGGAGGCACCCCCCCTTGTCTGTGCCGCAGCTACTTCAGCAAGCTGTCCCAGCGCATTCCTGGGAGCCCCAACCAAATTAACTTAGTGGAGGAGAACACGTGCCTCCATTTCCTGAATTCTGCCCCTTGCGCCACTCTCAAGACGCACGGAAGGCCATTCACCCAGACCGTTGGTCCAGGCCATTTAAAGAAATGCTAGGTTGCTAAACACCCTTTGTTGAGCACTGCACCCCATTCTATACAACTAATCCAGCAAAACACGTCCATGTCCTCTCTGGACGAGTGCACCCCAACCTCTAAAAACTCCCTGTGGATTTTAGCATGCAGCAGGCCATGCCTGATCAACCCAACCCCATTTGTTCAGTGACTCTGCGCCTGGCACTGTTAACTCTCCTGCAAGAGGATTCCGCGGCAACCCCTGACCGGTCCCTCGCCACACTAACCGTGGGGTTATCTCTGGCCATCATAACACACGTGCCCACAATTGGTTTTGTTGGACAGTTCAGATTTGTAATGACTGTGTATATGTAAAGAATTCTTGTTTGGCACTTTGCACTGTATATAAAGTTTTCATGTACCACAATTAAGTTTGGGTATGTAAAAAATGATACCAACTGGTTAAAATGTCTGTGTGAAATTAAAAAAAAAGAACAAAGAAAACAAAAAAAACGAAGTAAATCACGTATTGATGAAATACAAGATATTTTGTAGATGTTTCTTCTTGCATATGTTGAGAAAAGTGTTGCATGCCAACTCCTTGTTCAAGTTTTGATTGAAATAATCCCAGTTCATATGCTGAACAGAAACATAGGTAAAGAGCGTAGACCTCCGTAACTAAATGCTATCTTCATTTTATGGTCCAAGAGGCACCCTTTCATTGCAAACATTTACCTGATTCCAGCCTCTGTGGTCCTAAATAGAATCACTCCCCTTGTGTATGCTAAACACAATTGGTTGCTTAACATACACCAGGCGGGTTTCATTACTGGCAGCCGTGCTCTCCTACCCAGGAAAGTCAAGTCATTGCCTCCCAGGTATATGGCCAAAATGATGGGAGGGGGGGCACCCCCCCAGTCTGTGCCGCAGCCTCTACAGCAAGCTGTTCCAGTGCATGCCTGGGACCCCCCCCCCAATTATCTCAGTAGTGTGCCACAGCTTCTTCTGCAAGCTGTTCCAGCGCATGCCTGGGCCCCCCAACCAAATTAACTCAGTGGTGGAAAACCCATGCCTCCATTTCTTGAATTCTGCCCATCGTGCCACTCCCAGGATGCCTGGAAGGCCCTTCCCCCAGACCGTTGGTCCTGGCGACTTAAAGAAATGATAGGTTGCTAAACACCCTTGCAGTAATACCCCTAGCCAGACCTAATCTGGTGGGTACCAGGATGCAGACAAGAGGATGGAAAAGCTACAGTGATGGTGAAAATTAGGTGCAGACCACCTGCCCTGTCCTGAATTATGGGATGCCGGGTGTCCAATAAATTATAGCCTTTGTGCTGTAACCCAGTATTGTCGCCTGACAAACTTAATCCCCGCCGTGCAGCGATGGCGAGAATGCAGGCGCATTTGGCTTAACTACCATTTCTGTTGGCATGACCAATATGTTTGCCCTACAGTTTGCCGGTAAACTCTGACGAACAAAATTCATAATGTGTCATGTCCGGTTTCAGCGAGATTGTCTTAAGTGAACCAGACCCAGTATATGGGCGTAAGTAAGCCATAAATTTGTGAATCCCCACGCTGCGCTTTTGGAATGGTGGGAGCAAGAGAAACACATTCCCGGTTACCTGCCCGTTCTAGAATTGCAGGAATGCTGGATGTTATGAGCCTGTTGACACTGAACAGACATTTATTGATACCCCCACTCAAAGATACTCATTTTTAACTACCTCCGCCGGATGGTAGGCTAAGTAAACCTAACCGGATTAGATCCGTGTACCAGAGGCCCAGGCCCCGCAAAAGAAGCTGTAGTCCACTGAGCCCACAAACCCAGCAACGGTCTGCCCCACCCCAGCAGTGCTGTCGAGGTAAGCCTCGGTGATAATTCCCTTGAAGTCTAGTCTTGGGCCAGCGTCACACTTAAAGAAATGCCTACTCTTTAGAAGGCAAAAGGTGCACAATAGAGCTGGCTGCTGCTGACCTTGACTGGTAGGTCGCTCCCCCACCACACAGCTCCGTCTGTGTGCCCTGCTGCTGCCCCTGATTGTGCTCGTTTTTCCTTTCTGTGCCCCCTTGCTGCCCCTGATTGTGCTCGTTTTTTCCTTTCTGTGCCCACTTGCTGCCCCTGATTGTGCTCGTTTTTTCCTTTCTGTGCCCCCTTGCTGCCCCTGATTGTGCTCGTTTTTCCTTTCTGTGCCCCCTTGCTGCCCCTGATTGTGCTCGTTTTTCCTTTCTGTGCCCCCTTGCTGCCCCTCATTGTGCTCGTTTTTTCCTTTCTGTGCCCCCTTGCTGCCCCTGATTGTGCTCGTTTTTCCTTTCTGTGCCCCCTTGCTGCCCCTCATTGTGCTAGTTTTTCCTTTCTGTGCCCCCTTGCTGCCCCTGATTCTGCTCGTTTTTTTCCTTTCTGTGCCCCCTTGCTGCCCCTGATTGTGCTCGTTTTTTCCTTTCTGTGCCCCCTTGCTGCCCCTGATTGTGCTCGTTTTTCCTTTCTGTGCCCCCTTGCTGCCCCTCATTGTGCTAGTTTTTCCTTTCTGTGCCCCCTTGCTGCCCCTCATTGTGCTAGTTTTTCCTTTCTGTGCCCCCTTGCTGCCCCTGATTGTGCTCGTTTTTTTTCCTTTCTGTGCCCCCTTGATGCCCTGATTGTGCTAGTTTTCCCTTCTGTGCCTGTTTCCCGCCGCTGCGCCCTGCGGCACCGCCCCTCACTGCCCATTCGCTGCCCCATTCCCTGCTCCTCCCTCCCACCTCCCCATTTATGGCGGCCGCTGCGTGAGTGAAGAGAGCGACCCCTGACCTTGACTGGTAGGTCGCTCCCCCACCACACAGCTCCGTCTGTGTGCCCTGCTGCTGCCCCTGATTGTGCTCGTTTTTCCTTTGTGTGCCCCCTTGCTGCCCCTGATTGTGCTAGTTTTTCCTTTCTGTGCCCCCCTTGCTGCCCCTGATTGTGCTCGTTTTTCCTTTCTGTGCCCCCTTGCTGCCCCTGATTGTGCTCGTTTTTTCCTTTCTGTGCCCCCTTGCTGCCCCTGATTGTGCTCGTTTTTCCTTTCTGTGCCCCCTTGCTGCCCCTGATTGTGCTCGTTTTTTCCTTTCTGTGCCCCCTTGCTGCCCCTGATTGTGCTCGTTTTTCCTTTCTGTGCCCCCTTGCTGCCCCTCATTGTGCTAGTTTTTTCCTTTCTGTGCCCCCTTGCTGCCCCTGATTGTGCTCGTTTTTTTCCTTTCTGTGCCCCCTTGCTGCCCCTGATTGTGCTCTGTTTTTTCCTTTCTGTGCCCCCTTGCTGCCCCTGATTGTGCTCGTTTTTCCTTTCTGTGCCCCCTTGCTGCCCCTCATTGTGCTCGTTTTTTTCCTTTCTGTGCCCCCTTGATGCCCTGATTGTGCCTCGTTTTCCCTTCTGTGCCTGTTTCCCGCCGCTGCGCCTGCGGCCCCGCCCCCTCACTGCCCATTCGCTGCCCCATTCCCTGCTCCTCCCTCCCACCTCCCCATTTATGGCGGCCGCTGCGTGGTGAAGAGAGCGACCCCTGACCTTGACTGGTAGGTCGCTCCCCACCACACAGCTCCGTCTGTGTGCCCTGCTGCTGCCCCTGATTGTGCTCGTTTTTCCTTTCTGTGTCCCCTTGCTGCCCCTGATTGTGCTAGTTTTTTCCTTTCTGTGCCCCCCTTGCTGCCCCTGATTGTGCTCGTTTTTTCCTTTCTGTGCCCCCTTGCTGCCCCTGATTGTGCTCGTTTTTTCCTTTCTGTGCCCCCTTGCTGCCCCTGATTGTGCTCGTTTTTCCTTTCTGTGCCCCCTTGCTGCCCCTGATTGTGCTCGTTTTTTCCTTTCTGTGCCCCCCTTGCTGCCCCTGATTGTGCTCGTTTTTCCTTTCTGTGCCCCCTTGCTGCCCCTCATTGTGCTAGTTTTTTCCTTTCTGTGCCCCCTTGCTGCCCCTGATTGTGCTCGTTTTTTTCCTTTCTGTGCCCCCTTGCTGCCCCTGATTGTGCTCGTTTTTCCTTTCTGTGCCCCCTTGCTGCCCCTGATTGTGCTCGTTTTTCCTTTCTGTGCCCCCTTGCTGCCCCTCATTGTGCTCGTTTTTTTCCTTTCTGTGCCCCCTTGATGCCCTGATTGTGCTCGTTTTCCCTTCTGTGCCTGTTTCCCGCCGCTGCGCCTCTGCCCCCTCACTGCCCATTCGCTGCCCCATTCCCTGCTCCTCCCTCCCACCTCCCCATTTATGGCGGCCGCGCCAAAGGCGCGCCTAAGGCAAGCCCGTCTGCGCCCGTCCGCGCCGTGACCGCGCCCAGCGCCAGACCCCCTGGTCCGGGCATCCCCCGCGCCCGCCACATCAACAGACGCCGATACGACGCCAGCACCCTCCACGCACTCAACCCCGGAAAAGATCACGCCTGCTACCAGGCCACCCCGAAGCGCACCCAGGGGCCCTTCACCTGCCGGAACTGCAGCTTCGCCAGCACCCGCCCCGCCAAACCACCGCCCAGGAAAGAACCCAACTACCTCAGATGCATCCTCCTCAACACCCGCTCCGCCCGCAAACACGCCATCGAACTCTGGGACCTTCTCGACTCAACCTCCCCAGACGTCGCATTCCTGACGGAGACCTGGCTGAATCCCGCTTCAGCCCCCGACATCGCCATTGCCATCCCAGACGGATACAAGATCACCCGCAGGGACCGCACCAACGGAGTCGGAGGAGGCATCGCCATCGTCCACAGGAACACCCTCAGAGTCTCAACCAACACCGACGACACCCTCAGCACCGCCGAAGACATGCACTTCCAGATCCACACCGATCCCAACACCACCCTCAGAGGAACCCTCATCTACAGACCCCCCGGACCCCGACCACAGTTCAGCGATTCCATCGCTGACTTCATCAGCACACACGCCATCGCCTCCACGGACTACATCCTCCTCGGGGACCTGAACTTCCACCTCGAGAACAACAAGGACACCAACTCCACCACCCTGATCGACAACCTCGCCACCCTCGGACTCAGACAGCTCGTGACTACACCCACGCTGCCGGCCACACGCTCGACTCCATCTTTTCCGCAAGCCCACACGTCTCCTTCAACCACACCTCCGAACCCCACTGGACTGACCACCACTGCATCCACTTCACCTACAGGAAGCCCACCACGCACCACCGCACCGAACAAATGCCTCGCCGCTGCTGGAGCAGAGTCACGGAAGACCAGCTAACCACAACCCTCGCCCTGAGCCCACCCGCCGAACCCTCCGACCCCGACACCGCCGCCCGCAACCTCAGACAGTGGATCGACGACTGCGCCAACACCCTCGCCCGCTCAAGAATCCGCCCAACAGCCACACCAGCAAGAAAGCCACCTGGTTCACCGAAGACCTCCAGGCCTCCAAACGAACATGCCGAAAACTGGAGAAGATCTGGCTCCACGAACGGACAGCGGACAGCTACGCCGCCCACAAGAGCGCCACCCGCAGTCACCATCACCTCATCAGATCCGCCAAAGGGCCTCACTCAAAGACCGCCTAGACAACAACGCACACAACAGCAAAGAGCTCTTCAACATCGTGAAGGAACTCTCCAACCCCAGCTCCAACACCAACGACATCCAGCCGTCGGGAGACCTGTGTGACTCACTGGCCACCTTCTTCCACCGCAAAATCGCCGACATCCACGACAGCTTCAACACCACGACCGCCCCGGCAACCACCGAGACCACTGCCCCCACAACCACCAACCGCCTCCTCTCCTGGACCAACATCAACGACGAGGACACCAGCGAGATCATGAACACCATCCACTCCGGTTCACCGCTAGACCCGTGCCCTCACCACATCTTCAACAAAGCCAGTACAGCCATCGCGCCCCATCTCCGGAAAATAATCAACATCTCCTTCGAGACAGCAACCTTCCCGGAAAGCTGGAAGCAAGCCGAGATCACCGCCTTACTCAAGAAACCCAAGGCAGACCCCAAGGACCTCAAGAACTTCCGACCCATCTCTCTGCTCCCGTTCCCCGCGAAGGTCACCGAGAAAATCGTCAACAAACAACTGACCCGCTACCTCGAGGACAACAACATCCTGGACCCTTCCCAGTCCGGCTTCCGCAGCAACCACAGCACCGAAACCGCCCTCATCGCCGCCACCGATGACATCAGGACCCTGCTAGACAACGGAGAAACAGCAGCCCTCATCCTCCTGGACCTATCAGCCGCCTTCGACACGGTCTGCCACCACACACTACGAACACGCCTTCACGACGCCGGGATCCAAGAGAAGGCCCTGGACTGGACCACATCCTTCCTTTCCGGCAGAACACAAAGCGTCCGCCTCGCCCCCTTCCGATCCAAGGCCACCAAGATCATCTGCGGCGTACCCCAAGGCTCCTCCCTAAGCCCAACGCTGTTCAACATCTACATGGCACCCCTCGCCCACGTCGCCCGACAGCACAACCTCAACATCATCTCCTACGCCGACGACACCCAGCTGATCCTCTCCCTCACCAAAGACCCTCACACCGCCAAAGCCCACCTCCACGAAGGAATGAAGGCCGTCGCCGAATGGATGAGGACCAGCCGCCTGAAGCTGAACTCGGACAAGACGGAGGTCCTCATCCTTGGTTCCAACCCTTCAGCCTGGGACGACTCCTGGTGGCCAACATCACTGGGAACAGCCCCGCCACCCACCGACCACGTACGCAACCTAGGGGTCATCCTCGACCCCACCCTCTCCATGACTAAGCAGGTCAACGCCGTTTCCTCATCCTGCGTCAACATCCTCCGAATGCTCCGCAGGATCTTCAAGTGGATCCCCACCGAAACAAGAAAAACAGTCACCCAGGCCCTCGTCACCAGCAGGCTGGACTACGGAAACGCCCTCTACGCAGGAACGACGGCTAAGCTCCTGAGACGGCTGCAACGCATCCAGAACGCCTCTGCACGTCTTATCCTCGACATCCCCCGACGCAGCCACATCACACCCCACCTGAGAGACCTGCACTGGCTCCCTGTCAACAAGAGGATAACCTTCAACCTCCTCACCCACGCACACAAAGCACTCCACAACTCCGGACCAGCCTACCTCAACAGACGACTCAGCTTCTACACCCCCACCCGCCAGCTCCGCTCGACCAGCCTCGCCCTCGCCACAGTCCCCCGCATCCGGAAAACGACCGCCGGCGGCAGATCCTTCTCCCACCTCGCCGCCAAGACCTGGAACACCCTCCCCACCAACCTCCGACAGACCCAAGACCTACTGGCCTTCAGAAGACTCCTCAAGACCTGGCTCTTCGATCAGTAGCAGCACCACCCCCCTCTTCCCCCAGCGCCTTGAGACCCTCGCGGGTATGTAGTGCGCTTTATAAGTGACATGATTGATTGATTGATTGATTGAATGTTACTCACGCCTACCTATACTTGGCTCAGAAAGGAACCACCTGCTCTAAAATTCCCTAGATCCTTGCCTGGCATTCCTATATGCCCAGATATGCAACGCAATAATGTCTCCCGCAGTCATTCTGACCCGAAAGCCACATCAAATCCGCAGAGACAAGCTAAGGTATGGTAACCTGCCCCAACTCTGCGGAAACATTAACATGTGCGAGCTTGCAACAAACATCATGGAAAGCATGCCAACCAACAAACCATCTCCAGCACCCGGGGGTCAAGCAGCCACTCCTTGACCTGAATACCAACCAAGCAAGATTATGGATGGTATCAAAGGACCCATCTCTCGTCGCATGCTTGCATCACGAACCCCTGCAACGCCCAAGTCAGTAAAACCAAAGCAGGGTAGCATGCAAAGCTGAGCCCACACCGAAAACGCCTGCCTGTGCGAGCAGACCAAGCCTTCCTCGCTCCCCAAGCCATCCGAACTGTCCAGGCTAACCCTGCCCCTTTGCTCCACCCAGCTTAAAACAGCTGGACATGACCCGGATACCAGGTTAAGGATAATAGTCAAGGTCCTGACAGAGGGGAGGCCTGGCTGAGGTAGGCCGATCCTCCCGTCAGATTAAAACAAAGTATTGATTAACAAGCCTTCTCCTCTATTGCACGAGTCGTCCCCATTAGCCGGCCCAGGTGTGCCTTGAGGGGTAATTATCTTACACTGTTATCTAATGTACCATTAGCACGCTTAAAAGTACTTATTAAAGCCCCCCGCTGTGCTACTGATTCTGCCCCGAACCTGGGCGCTCGTGGCATAGGATTAAGGTAGACCGAGAATATTAGCATCAGGGGCGTAGCTAGGCCTTAGGCTGCCCGTGGCGGCCCCTGCGTTTGCCGCCCTCGGCAAAATCATAGTAGAGCGGGGGTGGGTGTAGAGTGGGAGGGGGTGGGTGGTAGCGGCCGCGGCCGATTTTTGCGGCCGCAACGGCCGCAGGTAAGAGCGGGAGGAAGGGGGGCCGGCTGCCGCCCAAAAACTCGTGCCGCCTGGGGCGGTCCGCCCCCATCGCCCCCCCTAGCTACGCCACTGATTAGCATGCGCCCTTTTAAAATGTGCCATCTGGACGTTCCAAATTACTTTGTAGTGTCACCGGGTGGCCTCCTGATTCTGGCCCAAACGCCTGAGGCCCTCCCATCGGCATCGGTTTGAAATGAATTAGCCTACCAATACTTGCTTGGCCAAGGCTGCTGCATAGTTCTGCGCTCACTTGCAACATCATTAAAGACGTCCACCCTGTGTACTCCTGTGTCTCCTAGGACTATCAGCAAAGAAGCGTGTACACTCCACGCCAGGGGAAGTCATTATATGGATGGGTAAGTCTTGGCGACTAAATATTATTAAAATCATCTCAAATACTCCCAATTCCTAATATCCCGCTTTCATCGTTTGAAAGACACATGTGGAGCTATATAAATCTCAAAGCATTTAGGGGGGACCATCCTAAAGAGAGCATTCATGGCATATGTAACTTAAATTAATAACTTTTCCAATTTGTCTAAATTTCATCATTGGACTGAACCACCCCTGCACTGCTAATTTGGTGTCCAACTCATGTCATGAGCTCTCCCAACCCCTCAGGGAGTCCAGCCTCACCCAACCCCCCTGACTGCTTGTCCTGCCCAAACCCAGGCCGTTCTAGTCCAGTGAGCCACTCTAGGCCCATTACCTGCCCCGCTGACCGCCACTTGTAACTGAAACAAAATATTGATTAAAACCAGCATGTTCCTCCAATGTGCAGATCATCCCTATTTGGCTGGCAAGAGGTAGGCCTACAGGAGTAATTAGCCTGCACAACTCACATGTGCCGCCTAATGGTTCTGGCCCTCCCCTAGAAGGTCTCGCTTTGGCGTTGGACTTAAACCATTACTGTGAAATCTTTGCTTAGCATCGTGTGCTCATTGTTCTGCCTCCTCGGTCGTTGCATGCAGCTGTAAAACACGTCACATTCCACCTACAGCCAGCCAGTGCTGTTGACCTTGCCAAAGAAGATAGTTGTATCGGAAAATAAGCCACTGCAATGGCTTCGATGTAAACTTATCAGAAGTGCTTCAAATCAGAAATGATGAGGCTCTGCACGATCTATAATGACCCGGCTAAGAGCATTGAAGGTGGCAGCAGGGCCCCACCTGCCTGCATTGTCGCTATCGTTCCCTAACCCTGGCCCCGAAAAGATGCTCTACTCAAATTAACGTACTTTCTTTCAGATAACTTGTGGGGCTCATCTTCACAAAACATCGGTAACTAGACTACCCACCATAGTTACCATAGCCATATTGAGCAGGAGTAATTTCCCGTATTTTACGTACTCGGCTGCTGTACCTAGAGATTGGAAACTCCCCCTTCAGCATATGGTGAAGTTGATGAACACAATTTACCCATTGGACCGCTGCAACATAAACGTGTGTTGCTTTACATTCCATGAAAACCAAAGCATGCAACTACCCCAGCCCAGCAGGAAGGCAAATTAAATGTACGATGTCTAGCGTCGACTGGGCCCATCTTGATTAGGGCGAGGGAATATTAGCTAAGCTGGTGCCGGGACTAGCAACTTTACCCCCCATCCCACGGCAGAGGTCCGGCCCGTGGGCCACCTGTAACAGCTTTTACAAGGCATATTAGATGGCAAACTGGCAGAGGAGCCCAGCAAGGGCTCCCCCACTTGACCTCACATCCGTAACTGTTTTTTGACTACATCCCCGCCCCATCTACAAGGCAGCAACAATGCCCCTGCACAGTGACTCCCCATCACTTCTAACGCCTAGTTGGTGATGTCGCCCGACCGCAAAAGCACCTCTGCCCGGACTGGATCAAATTCACGCAAGCACCACCTGGCATGAGGAAATGCGCTTCTCCGAACACTGCAACCTGCTTCAGCCCCGTCCTGAGGTCAAGATTCATAGAGATGCCGGGAGCAAGCGAGCTCTGGTTCGCTATGCCCTGGAGACAGTCAGCTCCGCAAGGCAAGCCCCCACGCTGTCCTAGGAGGTATCAAAGTGGCGCCGAACAAAACCTGCCGCCTCCCCTGCAAGTTGGGGTGCAACGTCTTGCCCCCCCTGGAGGCTCGGGGGTCGAAACTTCCGCCACCGCTAGTCGCGCAGCCTGGCTCCCCCACCCGGCAAGTAGAAGCCACACAAACGAAACGACCGCCCGGCGGGCCACAAACACCGCTGTGAGGCTGGAGAAAGCACACGACCCCGACGAGGCGCTTCCCGGGTGCCCCGGGATCCGAGCGGCCGCCCGAGTTGGACCCTCCTCCGTACTGATCCCAAGGCTCCCCTGGCAAAACTGGCAGGCCCCATCCCATTTAAAATTAGCTCCCGCGGCTCAGCGGCCGCCCGGTGTGCCACCCTCCCACTGCGGGGAACGCACGATCAAACGGGGACTGGAGAAGGTCGCCACCGCCCCTGCGTCCGGACGAGGAGGACAACCGCTACATGTGCCCCTCCCTGGCCACGATGTAACCCGGGGGCGAAAAAGGCCGCCCCCGCAGCTGGGCTCCAGAATAGGACCCACTACCCTGTGCCCCTTTCCCGGCCCCCTGCAGGAGCCTCTATAAGTCCTCAAATACAATATAATAAGTAAAGCAACCTTGCAACTCTGCGGCTGCCGTGAATCTATGGCAGTGTAAACCTGGAAGCCCCACCTCAACTGCACCTAAAACAATTTTGTGGCCGGCCCTGTACCTGCCCTGAGCGGGCCCTGCTTCCGAGCCAGTTTGAGGCCTGCCCAGAAACTCGCAACACACTAAACACGAGGCCCCCGCTCTGCTGCAGCTTTACTGCCCCGATATCAAACCACAATATTGTTATAGGGCTAGCCGAACAACCGGCCACACCGGCCCAAACTCACCCCAACCAAACACTAACGTTATCTCGCACGTGACACGACCGACGCAACCTGACACTGCTTCCAGCGGTGAGCGTGGGGACCGCTCACCCGCAGCATGCAGCAAAACCCCTCTCACACTCACCTCGGGAACAAAAGAGGCCGGCCAACGACGCAACGCATCCGCACCCCCGACGGAGGATGTACGTGGATGCAACCACCACCCCGCCTACGCCAGACCAGCACCGCGTGCCCAAGCGGAGGCCAAAATGGCGTGAAGAAACAGCATCAGGGTTGTGGGCAAAGAGGACGCCAAGTGGGCGGGAGAGGTATTTGTACCTCACCCCCGCCCACTCCTACCCGGATGTGACGCGGGCGGGCGGACCCCTAGGGTGTCCCCAACACAGGGCGGCTGCCTTGTGTGCCCTCATGTGGCAGTAAGGCGGCCGCCCTCTTAGGAGGGTCCTCTTCGTGGACCCGGGGCAGCCTGCATTCTCAGCTCTTCCCAGGATGGGGTGGGACCATGGAGGCTTGCTCCCACCCCATGCTGACGAGTTAGGAAATGGGTGGGGTGCAGTCATACGTAGTGCACCCTCGCTGATTGACAAGCAGACTTAGAAACCCAGGGCTTCTGCTTAAAGCGCCCAGGCTGCTTGCAATCAGCGAGGCTGCAGTAGGTCGTCAGAGGGCAGAGACAGTGTTGTAAGCCACCGGGGGCCAGGGCTGAAATCAGGTAAGCTCTCCAAAACCTGCGACGGCCGGCACATGCGCTCTAACACCACATGTGCCTGGTTTTGCCTGAACCTTGCGCAGAGCGAGGGTCGCAGGTGTAATGAATTAAGAATTCTTTAAAATAAATAGGACACAGTAATTGAGGCAGAAATTTAAGCCGGGGCGGAGCCCTGCCGCCCTAATAAGAAAACCGCCCCTGTTACCACCTAATTGAAGTAGGTGGTAATTGTGAGTGTTTTGCAACCGCAATTGCGGTCGCAAAAGATTAGTACATGGGTTAGAGAGTCGCTGTTTGGAAGGGAACCACCCTTCAAAATACCGAGTCTCTAAACACTTTTTTGCGAGTCGCAATTCATTTGCGACTCGCAAAATTGTGTTAGTACATGGCCATACCAATTTTAGCATGCGCAAACGGGTCGCTAACCCGTTTGCGCATGCTAAAATTGGTCGTACATCTGGCCCAAGATTCTCAAACCCTTTAAGATGGTGAAGGGTGAGTACCTGATTAGCACACATGGCAAAATCAGTTGTCCAAACAGCCGTATCAGGAAGGGAGAGTGGAACCAGAACCAAATAGGCAACATAACTTAATCTTAAAAAGTAAAAAAGTGTTGTGACCGTATGCAACTGCCTGTAGTCAACAAATCCATTTAGCCTCAGTTTGTCTAAGCGTAAGTTCTGTGTCCCCTCCCCGCGCATTTATGGCGATGTGATCGATTCCAAACAACCAGGAACCCGAGTCATTGGCATGTGCCACTCTATACCGGTCAGTCATGGGGTATCTAGGATCCATATTAGTCAGGGCCCTACGATGTTCTTGAATCCGTGTCTTAAGGCTACGTGATGTGCTGCCCACATAAATCAAATTACAACTGCAACCAATGATGTATACCACAAAACGTGTGTTGCAGTTGATGAATGGCTTATTCTGTGAACCTGCGTGGTGCTAAAACTGAAGTCTTTCTTCTTATTTAAACCAAATTGACAAATGTTACAGCTATTGCAAATGTAAAACCCATCCGGTTTCGACGGTAACCATGTCTTATTTGTTGCTGTTGACGTGATATAGCTGGGACACAAAGAATCCCTTAGTGTATGTTCCCTTCTGTATACAACTGTTGGGTATTCATTGATCAATGGACGTAGTTCCGGAATATCCAACAGTAGGTGCCAATGCTTTCTAAGGATCCTAAAGATCTTCTCACAGTATAATGTATATTTGGTAAAGAAAGCCAATTTTCTAGTAGTGGACTCTGGTCCATCATTTTTCTTTTTCGTCTTGTGAACACTGGTCTGTAGTGTGTTTCCCTGGGAAGGCGAGAGGCCTTCCCTTCTGCCTCACGTAGTGTCCTACGCTCATAGCCTAGGTGAAGAAATTGTTCTTTAATATCTAGTAGGTTATCCTTAAAGTGAGTGTCCTCACTACAATTACGTCATGTCCGGACCATTTCACCATAGGGAATGTTCTTGATAACTGACTTTGCATGTGCACTTGAGGCATGCAGTACACTATTGCATGCCATTGTTTTGCGAAACATAGTACTGTGAATCATCCCATCCCTGATGTAAAAGTGGAGGTCCAAGAAATCAATATTGTCCCTATGGTGGTGCATTGTATAACTTATATTGTAGGGATTATCATTGAGGTATGTCAAGTAATCCAATAACATCTCATTTGGGCCTGCCCAGAGGCAAATTATGTCATCTATGTACCACCCCCCCAAGAAGATTATGTATTTGCCCCAGGCATGCTCCCTCTCATACCAGCCCATGAAAAGACCGGCATAAGAGGGAGCAAAACGAGAGCCCATTGCGTTTCCCTGGTTCCCTGCAATTGGTGGTACCACTGTTCATCATGTTTGAAATAGTTCTTATAGAAGATCAGGTCTATCATATCCAATATCATTGCATTGTTTGCGTAGTGGTCAGCTCCATCTTTATACAGGTAGTGTCGGACGACCATCAGCCCAAATTTTTTTGGGATGCAGGTGTATAAATGACCACATCAAATGTGACGAATTGAAAGTCTTCAGACCATGAAAAGTCAGTGAACCTAACAAGAATAATCTTTACTATCCCTGATGTGATGATTGTGTGCATTTGTTAAAGTTTTCATCTTAATTGCAGCTCATGACGGGTGCTGCGATTAACATGAAAACTTTAACAAATGCTTTCTTTGAGCAGGAAAAATAAAATAACTTAGTCGTTATAATTTTATTTTTCGCAGGTTCAGGGCTGGGTTAGGGTAGGGCCGCATCAGGCATTAGACTAACGCATTTTAATGCTGGTGTCCGCATCACCGCATTAAAATGCATTAGTCACGCATTCTAGCGCCCCTCTGACAATACTGCAATTGAGGCGCACTGCCAATGAGGCAGCAATAGCACGCTAAAATTGTCTAACATATATGAGCATGCAACTGCGCCTTTAAATTTAAAATGCTATGTGTCAGAGATAGAATATTCATGAACAGCACTGAGCAGGCAGGCCAGAGTTTAACAGATCAATTAGCTGTGCCCCAACCAGCCTTCCTGTGAGTCAACTCTGGGCATACCAGCCATCACATGGCTGATCCCTGGGGCAGGTCTTGCCTGCTGTTTTCCCACAATCGCACCACCCTATTGGTGACCAGAAGCACACACATGCTTTGAAGATTGGACATACTGGCGGGCGGTAGCTTTGTTTTTCCTTGCCGCCCCGCCAGCAGAGAAGTCACTTTACCTGAGCCTTTTGCGCAGGATGTTATAGTTTTACAGCCTGCTGGGCCCATTCCCTCCTAAACCCCCACTTCAGCCTGCAAAGAGATTCTTGACAAAATAGTCAACTTCTCAGCCCCTGCTGTGCCCTCTGGACATGTGTACTTTTGGGAACCGGAGGCATAGTATTCGTTTTGTCACTTGATCCCGGGACTTGATTGTCATCAGAACGGCACACAAGTGTTTAAGTGCGAGCGGCAGAGGTAAGAGGCGTTTTTAAAAACAAGCTTATAATCCATATTTTCAGACATTCTGTTTGTATGATCTAGGTTTAAAGCAATAATCGCTAATATAGACTTCAAAACACTTTGTTTTGGAAATTATCTGCTTTGCCACACTGTTCGAATCAGCGTCGTTTAACTAGTGTCTCCGTCAATGAACCTTGCTTTACCATCCAAAACGACAATTTTTTTTTCTTGGAAAATTGACTTCTTGAGATTCAGGTCGTTACCCAACCCTTACCTCAGCTACCACCTTCTCCCCACAGATGGGGCGCTGCAGTCTTACTGCCTTGTCACACTGTAGCTGCCGCTGAGGGCACATCATTTCAGGGGTCAAGAATTAGGTTTTAAGGGAAAGGGAATGGTAATTCCCAGTGTACGTGATTCAGGACCCCAAGAGTAAAAAGTAGAGCTTTCATTAGAATACTCTGCATGCTGCACAGAGAAGGGAATTAAACATCTTTCAGCAATGGAATTAAAATGCAGCTCTGCCGGGGTTTTCTCCCCTCACTGCCAAACAAACTATGTCCATCAGATTCCCTTTTTTTTCCGACTCCAAGCATATACATTTTTTTGTAGTGACTCTGTCCAATCATGTTGATTCACCTCATGCACTCTAGCTCAGCCATTCTAGTAGCAAGATTATCATTAACCCTCGAAGTAGTCTGCTTGCTTCCTAAAAGCACCACACATGACATCACTGTCTGCATTATCATTACACCCCGTGCCTTCCAGTACATAAAGTAGCAGTCACGCAGTCTGACTGTTCTGCTAGGTTTTCAGCTGCTTTCCCTTAGCCCACTTTAATTCAGTGACTTCTTAGAGTTTCTTGTTGCTCAATGGGGTGTAATTTCAAATATTTATATGTTTCCCTCATCTTTATTGCTTGATTTTTCTCGGGAGAAAGTGTTACTCATAGTAGATGAAACGTCACTCATAATTACACAGAAATTATGAAAATATCACACATAGCAATCTGAAACCTTGGCAGCATTGAATCACCCTGCAGCCCAGCTTTATTAAGAAAAGAAAATGCAGCAAGTCTACAAACACTGAGTCTGCTTTCAGAATCACCTGAAAGCACACACCGTGTTTGTAGACTTGCTGCGTTTCTTTTGTTACTAATGCGCGGCTGCGGGGCAGATTGTGTGCTTTTGTGAAAGTATTCATGTTAATCGCAGCTCGTGACGGGCGCTGCAATTAACATGAATACTTAAACAAAAGCACACAATGTGCCCCGCAGCCGCACTCTGTAAAACAAAAGAAATGAAGCAAGTGCTCCCTCCTTGATCCCACAGGCTGCCTCTTCCTCTGCAACCAGGAAATGCCCGTTTTTCGCACCGCTCGCCTTCTAAAAGTGGTGGCGCAAATGCTCTCGGGGGATGTGTGTGTGTGCCACACACACGGCACTGAGCATTCAGGGGCACAGAGGTGCGCACGCACACCTTAAAGGGAACAGTGGTTGTAACCATCTGAGATGCCTGTGGTCAGTCTGAACTAGGAAGTGAGTGCCAAACAGGTATGGGCTCAATTTCTTCAGGGCCCAGACCACAGCAAAGGCTTCCCTCTCTATGGCACTCCAATGCTGTTCTCTAGGGAGTAGTCTTCTACTTAAAAAAGCAACAGGTTGGTCATGTCTCTCTTCATTTGTTTGGGCTAGGACTGCACCTATCCCATGTTCAGAGGCAGCTCTCTGCACAATGAACTGCTTGGAGTAATCTGGATCTTTCGGGACTGGGGCAGAGCACATTGCATCCTTCAGAGTGTCAAAAGTCTTTTTAAACTTTTTTTTATCCCACACATGATGTTTATCAACAGCACCCGATTCAGTATCATTTGTTAGTTCCAGACACAACTTTGTCCTCCCGTTAATGTTGCACATTTCATCCTCACAAATCCCACCCTATACATATCAGCAGTGTCAGTAGTTCCAGATATGGCACAAGTCGGAAGGAACAGAGGGGCATATTAGCAAGGGCACTATCGCCGCTTTAGCGGCACTTTTTGCCGCTAAAGCGGCGATATTTATATCGCCCTATCAGCAAACTGTCTCTAACAGCAGTTAGCGACAGTTTGCGGGCATTAGCGCCCGTTTTTACCGCTTTGCATGTCAGCGATATTTATCGCTAATGACATGCAAAGTGGGAGTTCCCGACGAACAAACCTGGGAAACACTCGCTAACAGGCCTATCGCCTATTAGCAAGGTGGCCATGGCCCCAGTTAGCGACGTGAAAAGTCGCGCTAACCGGGGTCATCGCCATTTATTTAACACCTGCAATTAGCAGGTGTTAGCAATACCTAACATGGGGGGGTGGATTATGCTGATACGACCACAGGGTCGTATCAGCAAGGTGTTCTCCCTTCTCCATGCAACATCGCTGGTTTTTCAGCGATGTTGGCCCATTACCCCGCTATCGCTGGAATATTCATCGCCATAGCGCTAATCGTTGCTAATACAGCGTTAGCGTGGCGATATATTCCAGCGATAGCCGGCGATAAAAAAAATCACGCTAAGCAGGGTTAGCGATGATTATCGCCAGAGTCTCATAATATTCGGTACAATGCACTATCCACCATTCCCGGAATCAGATTCCAAATAAGCTATCAATGGCCCCCAATAGTCTTTCGGCCGCGATGCAAGTGGCTGTTTCTCAGCATACAGTTCCAGTTGGATCTTACACTGAGCCAAATCCGCCAGCCATGTGGTTTTTGTGGGGCTGGCTCTACTCTCCCAGTGCAGTGCCACTTTACGTTTCGCTATCAGCAGGCCTACTGAGATTAGCTTCTTATTCAGTGATCGGAAGTTACTCAGCAGTCAAACCGCCGGCTCACACTCCACCTTTGCTCCAACCATCTCTGACATGGCTTCAGTAACCTGTACCCAATATCGCCCCACACGTGGGCAGGACCAAACCAAATGCAGGAAATCAGCCCTCTTGGCTCCACAGCGGGGACAGTTAGAGTCTCCCTTTAACCCATATTTGAACAGCTGCAGTGGTGTATAATACATTTGATGAAGGAATTTGAACTGAATTATCCTTAGGTTACAATTGGATGTTAGGGTGCGTAATTGCGCACAGCAGACCTTCCAGTCCTCTTCCGTTATAGTCTGTGGTAATATTGCATTCCATTTCGCCAATGGTTTCCCACCTCCCGGTGCCCTGTGTTTCTGCAATGCAGCATATAATTTGGTAATAAGATGCTATCTCGTCGCACTGGTAAGCAGTAGCTGCAGTGCCATGAAGGTGGGGGGTTCCCTAGGGAAGTGTGGGCTGTGTGCACGGACTGCTGTTCGGAGTAGGTGATTAGAAAGGTGAATAATGGGGTTTTTTCCCGTCTTGCCACTGTGTCTGACAGTGTCAGAAATTCGCCATTTTCTGTATAGATCACCCATAGTATGTAGCCCCTCCTCCCGTAGCATCTGAAGTGACCCATTTTCCTGTGTCACCGTTATATCTGGATAGTGTAGCAAGGGCATCACCGGGGCATACAGCATCGATCTCCCTGCTATTTTTGCTAGTGTGCGCCATGCCATCAGTGTGGTATGTAATGTGTTTATATCGGTGCAGGAAACATCATTGCGCTTGTGTGGGAGAATCGCCTTAACTGGAATCGGGTGCGCGTCGTCATGTTCGATTGTCACGTGGGGTATAAAATCATGAGTTGTTTACCAGAAGTGTGCAAAGTGGGCCTGCGCGCACAGATAGTACAGCTTAAAATCCGGGGCACTAAATCCCTGACTATGTATGGCAGGGTTAGTGCCTCCCAGCTAATTCTTGGTTTCTTGCCTGCCCACACCAATGTAGTTAAGAGGGAACGCAATGCTTAAAGGTCTCAGTTAACACAATTGGGATGTTAATGAACAAGTATAAGAATTGCGGAAATATGACCATTTTAATAACTGCTAAAGAGAATGGAAGTGCAGTCCAGCTCTCAATTCGGTCCTCCAATCTGGACACTTCCCTACCATAGTTTTCACGTAGCACAATGTTAGGATCTCTGTGCACCCATACCCCTAAGTACTTAACAGGTCATACTGCCCACTCCAACAGAAATTCGATTGCGCAGGGCTGTGCAGCAGGCATTAGTGGGAGGATGATTGATTTCGTCCAATTAATTCTCAGGCCAGAATAATATTCGAATTTTATATACTCACTGATTACCGGGGCTAAATGGAAGGCTGGTTCTCTAATGTATAATACCATGTCGTCTGCGTATAATGAAATATTTAAGGGTCACAGGTGGAATCTGAGAGCGGCTGCGACGTATTTCTGTCTAATGATGCATGCAAGCGGCTCCATGGTAAGTACAAATAACAGTGGCGACAAGGGACAGCCCTGTATTGTCCATTTGTATGTTTAGCATATCAATCTTGCCATCAATGGACTATAGACTGCTCTGCATTGCCATGAGCGTTGCTTCAAGTGTACTACCCTCCACCGTTCCTGTGGGCTGCCCTCCCTCCGCACTTGTGTCCGGCAGTTATTTCGTTGAGCCTCTTGTTTCAAATGAGAGTCTCGCCTGCGTCTTATCTGCTTTCCCCATAGTGGCTCTGTGTAATATAGCTGCACCTCTACATTTACCGCAGGGCCGCACACCTTCCCACCTGATCTGCGACTACTGGGGGTCGTGAGTGGCGCGTTTGGCTGGTGCTATTTATATCGTCTTACTCAATCAGACCCCGCACAGGGCCTATGTGCTAGGGTATATTGTAATGTTACTAGTTCCAGGCCGTCCTTGTGCTATATTGTGGCTCTCTCTTCCAGTACTACGTTTTCGATTTGTCCGTATTGCAGGCATACATGAGCCACCATATATCCTGTTCTTATTGTCAATGACTTCAATACGAGATCAGCATTCAGTAAGTACTTTGTGCACCCCGTTATTGACGGTGTTTTAATGGGATTACAGCACAGAGTCTAAGGGACCAGTCTGCAAGGAGCGAGCAGCCTCGCAGTATGTGTGACAGTCAGTCCCAGTCTCTTACCGACCCTCCGGCGGACTGGTTCTATAGTAGGGTCAATGGGCCCCAACTTCGGGGTACGAAGGGCTCCGCAGCCTTGCCGATAAGCGATTACAGGCAGGTAGACACAGTGCCTTACCAGATCTCTGGCAATGTCCATGTCGCTGCTAACGGGCCATTGGCGCCCAATCCACTGAGCCTGGGCCCGTCTCGTCTTGCACAGCAGGCCGAAGTGGGCCCCGTCCGCAGAGCCGCCACCCCTCCTCCGGCACGGCCTGGAATCGTGGTCCGGCTCCACCCACCTCGATGCGCACTTCTGTAGGCCGACGCCGCTGCCTCAATTTGGCAGCTCGTCCGGCAAAGGTCTCACTGTCCCTCTGTATGCTCCTCGTGGAATGCCGTGACGACCTGCGCACTTCTTCGTGCGGCGATCCTGGCTATTGGCCACACCCTGCGCGACACTCCTCGGCTGTGCTCAGTGCTTTGGTCGTGTCTCAGCTTCATAGAACGAGGGTGAATGCAGCCCAGGGGCCCGAACTTAGCTCCCGGCCAGCCGCTTCGTACCCGCCGCCGTCCCTCAGCGGTGTTCCACTCTGCCCAGCTGGTTTATCTCTCACCGAGCACACCAGTCATCTTAGGCCAGCATAGGGATTAGGTTTCACCCCAGATGGTGGAGGATGGCCTGATCATAAACAGACATTTGGAACACAGCCATCAGAGCAGCACTAATGTGGGGCCATCTTGCCGTGGGCTCTCTGGCGCCCCCATCAAAAGTCTTTTGACAGCTCACTGTCCAGCTCACTTTGTTTGGCATCCTTTTGGAGGTACGTTCTGTGAGGGGAGTCCCTATTAACCCATAGTCCTTTACAAAGCTCCTAAAGTACCCAGTCAAGCCAAGGAATGCCCTGACTTGGGTCTGGGTTGTTTGAGCTACCCAGTCCAGAATTGTCTGGATCTTGGGTTGGAATGGCTGAACTTGGCCTTCACCTTCCAGGTGATCCAAGTACACAACCGTTCCCTGCCCTATCTGGCACTTACTTGCCTTGATAGTGACGCCTGAACTTCTCAGAGCCTCAATGACCTTGCCAAGGTTGATCAGGTGATCCTGCCAGGTGGAGCTGTAGACAGCAATATCATCAAGACAAGCTGCACTAAAGGATTCCAGGCCAGCAAGGACTTTGTTCACCAACCGTTGGAAGGTGGCAGGGGCATTCTTTAATCGAAAGGGCATCACAGTAAACTGGAAGTGCCCATTTTGTGTGGAGAATGTATATTTTATTTTGGCTCCAGGGTTCAGACCTATCTGCTAGTACCCTGATGTGAGATCAATGGTACTGAGATATTTGGCTGCCTCTAACCTGTCAATCAGTTCATCTACTTTAGGTGGGTGTGCATCAATCTATGTCACAACATTGAGGCCCCTATAGTCCACACAAAACCTAATTTCTTTCTTTTCACCCTTGGAGTGAGGTTTGGGGACTAAGACAACTGGGCTGGCCATGGGGCTCTCTGAGGGTTCAGTGACATCCAATTCCAGCATCTTGCTTACTTCAGCTTGAATGCTCCCTCTGACATTATCAAACTGCCTGTAAATTTTGTTTTTGACAGGTAGGCTGTTACCATTGTCTACGTCATAGGTACATCAGCTAGTCTGACCAGGGGATAGAGAGCAGAGCTCTGAATACTGATTTAGGACTAGCCTGCGGTCAGCTTGCTGTTGGTCAGTGAGGGTGTCTAAAAAGACCACACCATCAACAGACCCATCTCGGGGATTGTTGGAGAGGAGATCAGGGAGAGGTTCACTCTCAGTTTCCTTTCCCTCATCTGTGGCCATGAGCATAGTTATGTCAGCTCTGTCATAATAGGGCTTCAGGTGGTTGACATGTATCACTCTCTTGGGGTGTTTGCAACTGCTAAGGTCCACCAGATAGGTGACTTCTCCTTTTCTTTCAAGGACAGGGTAAGTTCCACTCTACTTGTCTTGGAGGGCCCTAGGTGCCACAGGCTCCAATACCCATACCTTCTGCCATGGTTGGTTTCAATTCTACCAGAGCAGCCTTTTGGTCATACCACTGCTTTTGAAGCTGTTGGCTGGCCTGAAGGTTTTGGCTTGCTTTCTCCATGTACTCAGCCAACCTGGAACGAAGGCCAAGCACATAGTCTACTATGTCTTGTTTTGGTTCTTTGAGAGGTCTTTCCCAACCTTCTCTTACCAGACTCAGAGGACCTCTAGCAGGGTGCCCAAACAAAAGTTAAAAGGGTGAGAACCCCACTCCCTTCTGTGGCACTTCCCTGTAGGCAAAAAGTAGGCTTGGAAGCAGGACATCCCATCTCCTTCTGAGTTTTTCAGGGAGTTCATCAATCATGCCTTTCAATGTCTGGTTGAATCTCTCAACCAGGCCATTGGTTTGTGGGTGGTAGGGTGAGGTGAACCTGTAATTCACTCCACACTCCTCCCACATGTGTTTTAAGTATGGAGACATGATGTTTGTACCTCTGTCTGATACTACCTCCTTTGGAAAACCCACCTTGGTAAAGACACCAATGAGGACTTTAGCCACCACTGGGGCTGTGATGGCCCCTAGGGCAATAGCTTCAGGGTACCTGGTAGCATGATCCAGTACCACCAGAATGTATTTGTTCCATGAGACTGTTGGAGGTGCCAGGGGCCAACAAAGTCAACCCCTACCCTTGCAAAGGGTACCCCAACTGCTGGAAGTGGAATTAAGGGGGCCTTCCGGAGGCCTCGTGCCTTGCCACTGACTTGAACAAAAGTCCTTCACCTTCTGAGACATCCCTGGTCATTAGAAGTGATTGACTAATCTACTCATAGTTTTACCCTGACCAAGGTGTCCAGCTAAGGGGATATCATGGGCCAAAGTGAGGAGAAACTCTCTAAAACTCTGAGGCACTACCACCCTCCTGGTTGCACCAGGCTTGGGGTCTCTGGCCTCAGTGTATAAGAGCCCATCCTCCCAATAGATTATGTGGGTGCCACTAATATCACCCTTTTCCTGAGCAGCAGCTTGCTGCCTCAGGCTTTCAAGAGTGGGACAGGTTTCTTGTCCCTGACACAGATCTATTCTAGAGGATTCCCCTGGGCCGAAGAGACCTGCCTGGTAAGGCCCAACCTCTTCAGGCTCAGTTCCCTCTGAGAATAACAAATCATCTTTCTGAGAAGAGGGTTTCTGATGTGGTATCTGTTTAGATGCTGGTCCCCCAGTTTTCTTGCCATTTCTCTTGGAGGGCTGGTCTATTCTTCCAGGATCCAGCACCTCTTTTTCACCCAGAGCTCTGCTCCGTGCTCTTGTTGTTACACAACCCCATCCTGAGAAACCTACATGCTGTGATGGGTCCTCAGTTCGACTTCAGCACTAGGGTAAGCCTCCAAATTATTTCCAAGCAGACAATCTGCAGGGACAGTTGGGGACATAACTATTTATTTTTGTCCAACTCACCCCCCCCCCTCCACACACACACACAGTCCAAAGTGACCTTAGCCATGGGATGGACTGTGGTGATACTGTTAGCATTGATGATTGTATAGGACCTTCCAATCAGGTACTGTACTGAGTGAACCAGCTGCTGGATCTCCATGGTGACACTATCCCCAGTATCCCTCAAGGCCTCTATTTTGGATCCATTAATCTTGGGAAACTGCCTGTATTTTTTCATATTAGCTGGCCAGGCAGCACAGACTAAGTCAACCTCTCCCTCAATGACTTATGTTGCCTCAGTGGGGCTACTGACATGGTCAGGCCACACCATGGATCCCATCTGGATGTTAGCAACTGCAGCCACTGCAGGTGTAATAGAGGCATTTTTCTTATTTTTACAGCTAAGGCCTCTAGTTCAGTGTCCTAGTGCTTTACAAGCATGACACCAAGCCTTATTGGGATCTCAGGGGCATATCATCAACGGCCAGCGATAATTATCGCTGGCCGTGTTTAGCGTGCAGAAAATTAACGCCGCCTATTGCCGGATTCTATCGCCCGGTGAGCGCACTATCAGCAACGCGCATCGCTGAGGCGATAGAAATCCAGGCAAAAGCGGCGGAAAGAGTCAAAATCGCCAGAATTCCAGCGATAGAAAACCGCGTTAGGGAAAACCTTGTAGATAGGGAGACGTGGACTCAGCATAACAATCCACCTCCCATTATAGATATGGCTTAGTAAGAAAAATAGCAGGCGTTACAAACCGGCGAAATACCCGGTTAGCGCTGATTAATATCGCTATGCGTGTTAGCGATACACAGTTGTAAATAGAGAGAAGCTGGGTTAGCGATAATATCCCATGTTGTTTCACGGGACACGCCTCCCTTGCATCTCATTAGCGATGCAAGGCGATGCGATGTTGAAGCCAGCGCTAATCCCATTGAACACGCGTTAGCGTGCTCTTGTAAATAAAGCGATATTTTTATCGTCGCATTTCGTCCGAAAACGGACGCAAACGCGGCGATAAAAATATCGCTAGCCCTTGATAATATGCCCCTCAGTTCTTACCTTGGTGCCCTTTGACTGTGAAGAGACTCTGGGCCCACCCTCCTCAGTAGGTTTTTGGGGGCCTGTAGAAGACTGTTCATTATTTTTAGAGATACCCTCTTTCACTTGCGGGGGGGGCTTTTTGGAGTCTTTCTTTTGGTCTCCCCCACCAGTGTGAGTTTTGGTGACCCTTGTTTTGACCCAGTGGTCTGCTTCTTCCCCAATTCTTGAGGAGAAGGTGGACCGAGATCTACCAGAATTTGATCTAGTTTCTCTTGGTAACAATTACTTAAAAGGTGCTCCTTCAATATCAAATTATACAGCCCTTCAAAATCATGTACATTGTTACCATTTAACCAACCTCCTAGTGTTTTCACTGAGTGATCTACAAAATCTACCCAGGATTGACCTTGCTGAATCCAAAGCCCTCAATCAGGGTACCCTTCATGAGGTAATAGGATGTAGCATATTTCTCATTGAGTGTCAGGAGTCTATCCCTGCTCTTCCCTGAGAAAATTTCCCACAGGATAGCACTCCACAGCTTCCTGTGGCCCTGTCTACCAAGACAGGCTCTCTCAAATGCAATGAACCACTTAGTGATATCATCACCCTCACTGTATTTAGGGACAATCCCATTGGGGATTTTGGAGTCAATAAAGTCTACCTCCCTATTTATTATTTTGCTGCCACCAGAGATGGGTCCTAGGCCTATCTCAGCTCTTTCTTTTTCTATGGCTTTGAGTTTAGCTTCTAGAGCTATCCTCTTGGCCAGTTTCTGAAGAGCTGCATCTTCAGTTTCTAACTCATCAGGGATACTACTTGGGACACTTTCACCATTAAGGAATGGGCCCTAATATTGGAGGGGCATATCTGCTCATGCAGATCTGCTCTCCCCTGTGGTTTAGTGCACCCCGCCTTAGGGCAGTAAGGCCTGCTAAAGGAGTGACTTACCTGTACCTTCAGGCAGTGATGGCTGGGGGGGCACCTCAGTCAGGGTGCCATGTCGACTTGATTGTTTTCTCCCTCATAGGGGCATGCAAGGGCAGCGGCATGGTCCCAGTGAGGGGGGGGGGGGTGGGTCCAGGGGACCCTCTTCAGCTCCCAGGCCCTAGGTACACAGAGTACCACTTACTAGGGGCTTACAGGGGCAGAAGTACCAATTGTGGATATGTTTTTAGGGAAGAAGCACTGGCACAGGGGACCTGGTTGGCAGGGCCCCTGTGCACTACAATTGAAACCACATCAAAACCAGGCAAAAAGTAGGGGCTAACCATGCAAAAAGAGGCACGTTCTCACACTACTGGTCTTTGGTCAGACTTGAAGACAATTCTGTCTGTAGAAATTTGTATTCAGTTTATAAGGGTCTCTAATGAGATTCCTCTCTGCTTTTTTCTCACCTAGAGATGACTGATTTTGTCACAAATGCACATTATACAAGAAACATAAGCATGCAGGTTCCTCTCTGGTTCATGGCACATTGGTTCACACATCTCCATATTGTTCTGGATCTCACAATACAATTCTTGTTGGGTCAATACCTTTTGGAAATAGGGCCTTCATCAGATATGATGAGGGCGGCTCTATGGTCTTCCACCATGAAAATTTATTATGTTGATAATGATTATTATTATTGCAATCTTTTATCTATTTGGTGTTTGGGCAAAGCATTAACATCTTTGTTGGAAGTCGTTATTGTGAATACAGGCAGCTGATCCCAGTTATTTACTGCTGTGATGCCACTAAAGTGAAGTGAACTTTTTTTCACTGTTGTTAAGTCACAATGGTATAAATCTCTAAAGTGCTCTTGCACCCAGTCTTCCATGCCTCTCTTGTGTCTCCAGAGGTGCAAAGAAGCAGTGGATTCATCACTGTTGATTGCCTTATGATACATGATAGCAGTGTTGGAATGGCAAATAATTTTGTCTCTCCCTGCCTCTTCTGGACGTAACCAGAAGCTAATGTAAGTATTCGAGTTGTGGTCCATGACTGCTCTGGGTCCGTAGAGACTCCTATAAGACAGAAAATCTGTATTGTGAGCCACAGAAGCTCAGTGCTGCTTAGCAGAACGCCTATTTTCTGCTGTTGGTTGTGTCAAATTATTAATTACAGATACATCATGCGACCAAAATATCCTGACCAAAATATTGGGAACCAAAATGTTGAGGACCAAAATATCTTTATATGCCCTATATGTGGGCGTGGCCTGACAAGATGGCCGGCTAGTCGCACTCGAGCGGAACACCAGCCCCTAGTTTCGTAATCCTCCATAAATCCTGATGGAATCGCCAAAAATGCCCAAGGAAACTAAGCGGCAACGTCCCTAGACCCCAGCGGGACGAAAAATTGTAGCTCTTTGTCCTTCAGAAGCGAAGAAAACGTCCACTGCGAGCGGAGTGCCTGACTCGCTGATGGCGCGGCAATAGTTCTTGGCGACTGAGGTCGATTTCGCCATGGCAGGTATTAGCTATCGAGCCCCCACCGCAGGTACTGGGTCCCGACGAGGCCAGACCCCTTGAATGATCGCTGTGAGGCCGCAGATAGCTTGCGGTGGGATACCCTGTCCCGAGAGAAAGAGTGAGGCCGAAAGAAGAGTAAGCCGGTCGGGGAGGGGTAGCGCCGTTCCAGACGGGGAAGATGACGGCCTGAAGAGTGGTTCTCCCAGGCCCCGTGCGGCGTCTGGAGTGAAGGACGCTGCACCAGAAAAACCAGGGAGCATTGAAGAGCTGGAGGAAAGTACCCCCGTGAATGTTCCGCTTTGTGTAAGTCCCGCTGATCCAACTACATAGGAAGACAACCAGGCCCTCCAGGGATGTCGCCAGATCGTAGTGAGGAAGGCCAGAGAAGACGTGACTGAGGACTGAGACGAGAGCGGCTTAACTGTGAGTGAACGGCTGGGGGGCAGCTCGGGACGCGTCCTGAGTTCTGGGTCCCACATCCAGCGTGGCCCACATGGACACGACTGGGATCCCGGGAGAGTGGGGAGGCCCCACTGTGCGAGACAAAGGAGAGGAGAGAGACGGGCGGAGTTCGGGAGAACGACCGGACCCGGTCTGGCAGTGGCGGAAGCAGGAGGGCCCCCACGAAATACAATAATAAATATATGAAAATAAACGAAAAAGCAGCAAGAGAAATAAAAGACTAATAGACACAGTGCTGAAGAAGAGGACATTATCAAAGTCAACGCAGAACATGATATTACTAGGTCACTAAAAAAAAAAACGATATAAAAACACCTGCATAAAGACTTTGGCCGTGGCAAGTGGTAACCAATAGGTGGTAAATACGCTGTAAAGGATGCAAAAGAGAGCAAAACAGGCCGGTGTCGCCATGATGATGTAAGGAAGGAAGGTGGAAAAAACCATCGAGCACGCCAACTCTGCCCCTCTTGAGGCCAATAGACAATCGGCCTATAAACTGGCTGACGAAAACAAATAAGAAGTAACGGATCTACAGACTAAGAGGCCGCCACCCGGACCGGGTGGGAGCCACCCCCCCCCCGAAATTGCAGGGTGCTAAAAAGGGGCATTCCAACTGAGCAGTGGTGGATTGGGATCCACCCAGAAAATCGGGACCAGTGCGATAACACACCGAAAGAACAACCCGCCTCCTCCTCCACCACCCGGACCTGTGCTAGCCCAGAATACGTTACGGAACAGGGGCAATTTGAACCAGACTACGGCAGAGAGTAGAACTGTGCCACCTACACGGAGTCACTGTGACTTGGCCGGATAATGGTAAAAGAAAAGCTGTCCAGGGGAGGTCAATCCAACAAAATAGTCCAATATACAGTATTGGGTCCAGCACCACCAGAACAATCCAGGAGAGACCCAGAGAGTGAGACCAACTAAGGAGCGATGGCTCGAGACAAGGCGGGCATTTTAGAGGCCTTCAGGGAATCCCGAGTGGCGCAAGAATCAAAGATGGACACAATAGCGATGGACATAAACCACCTACAACTAGACCTGCATAAGGTGGGGGAATGGGTCACGAACACGGAGAAAGAAGTGGTGGCACTGCGGGAAGAAGTCCAGAGGCTCCATACAACAGTAACCTTGGTGAAGAACAGTCAAATCATATGACGGACAGAGTGGAGGATGCCGAAGGACGATCAAGGAGAAACAACCTTAGATTTTTAGGTTTTGCAGAAAAATCAGAAGGGTCGGCAGCGGATTTATTTTTGGAAGACTGGATTGGAACAACCTTTATGGGTATTAGACTCTCCAAATTTTTGGCTGTAGAAAGAGCCCATCGGGCCCTCAGACCCCCTCCGAGCCCGGGTTCACCGCCTAGAGCCCTGATAGCGCGTCTGTTCAATTATAGAGAGATATAATATTGCAGCATATCCGTACAAATGGTCCACCCAAATATGAAGATCGCAACATCCAGATTTACCCAGATTATACCAGAAAAGTGCAAGACCTCAGAAATGGATTTCTGGGGGTCAAACGACGACAGAGAGCCAATAATGTTAAATATAGCCTGATATTTCCAGCGAAGCTCCGAGTGCAATATGGGGAGAGAGCCCTGTTTTATGAAATACCTCAGGAGGCAATAGACTGGATGGACTCGATTGGACTGGACGGACAGGACCAGAACCAGGAATGGCGTGAACAGCGGAGAAGGAACAGACGGCAGTGAGGCCAACGCCGAGACTCAGAAGAGCGAAGATCCACGCTGCAAAAAGTGTCGGACATGGGACACTTCTTGGTTGGAGCCGACGGAACACTTCGGAATGAAACAGCAACGATACCACTTCAGAATCAATTTTCCCCACTCTGTTTGGTGCAGGAGACCCAAACACAGTCTGTAGGTACCCCGGGATGAGGAGGGGAGGACCTCCAAGGCGAACACAGCAGACGGGGCCAGTGAGAAAAATAGAGAGAGAACATCCAAAATTTGTAAGTAATTAAAATGGGGGAGAAACAAGTTAACCCGAAAATTGGATGAACTGCAAATTTTCAGCGGGACGAAGGGCTGGAGGGGAGGGGAAAAGAAGAATTTACGGACTGGGGAAAAGAGACTGAGAAAACTTTGATACTGCGGGGTTCTGCCACTTGAACTTTAAGGACACTCCAGCTGCTGTACGCATGCACTGCCTTGCGGTGCCCTAGAGGTCCAGTGAGTTGATGCAGTTATTGGCAGACTGGTCACATAGTAGAACTGTATACCAGAACTAGGTTAACTAAAGTTTAGTATTGAAAAGATAAGGGGCGGGCATTAGGGAGGAAGGGAGACTGATTTGGGGCAGAGTCCCCGGTCCTTGGGCCATTCGTTGAGCTATGGGAATGTGGTACTACTGCCTGTGGGTGGGAGCACGTTACAGTTATGCTATGTTTAAAACCGGCGGTTTAAGAAGGAGTGATGCCAAGGGGAGAAGAAGGTCGAAGGAGGTCACTGAAACGCAAGGCACTAAAATAGAGCCCCCTTTAGGAACCAAAGAGAAACCCCTAGATGGCTTAACGACATGATGGGTGAAGGACATAATTACAAGTTCCTAACATGGAATGTCCGAGGGCTTAACAATTTTGTCAAACGTAACCGTATAGTGGACTATTTAAAGAGATACGGGGTCGCAATAGCATTTCTCCAGAAAACTCATTTATGGGGAGATAGCCCCAAATCTCTACAGCGACGCTGGAGAGGACAGATATATGCGATGGTGTATGCCAGGGGTATGCCAGGGGAGCGCTGATTTGGGTGGCACTGGGGATCCCCTTAAAAAAGGAAAGGACTAGCATAGGCCCGGATGGGAGGTACGTAGTTGTAGAAGGAACATGAGACGGCCATAATATGTGCCTGGTCAATATATATGCCCCCATTAGTGATGACAGGGATTTTCTGGGGTAGACCCTTAGACAGACACACCTTACACCTGACATGGAACTTATAGTCGCAGGGGACTACGACTGTGCTTTGGACGGAACACAGGATAGGTTCCCACCGAAGCCAGAGGCTAAACCGAGAGCTAGGGAGGTCATGTGCCAGATGCAAATTAATTATGAACTCACGGATATCTGGCGGCACCGTAACCCGCACCAAAAAACCTATTCCTGCCACATGCCGGCGATGAACACACATAGCCGACTAGACAATTTTTTTATACAGACAGTGACCGTTCATAGGGCCCGATTCACAGAACTAACTTAAGACAAAATCCTAAACTTACTACCATTTTGGTATTCACCGAAGGCACTTACTCATTTTGGTATTCACAGAAGGCACTTACTCCTTTTGGTATTCACAGAAGGCACTTACTCATTTTGGTATTCACAGAAGGCACTTACTCATTGATAGCAGGAAACTGCCGCTAAAACGGCGATAATGGGCTTGCTAATATGCGTTATGGAATTCCAATAGAAGCCCAGGTTAGATGTCCCGCACATCTAACCTGGGCTTCTATTGGAATTCTATAACGCATATTAGCAAGCCCATTATCGCCGTTTTAGCGGCAGTTTCCTGCCGCTAAAACGGCGATAATTTTATCGCCGGTCTTGCTAATATGCCCCACTGTTCTTTATACATTCATGTAGGTAACATGAAAAGTGTTTTTTAATATTACAGCATAAGTTAATTCAACTGTAACAATTGTGATATTGCATTGCGTTTTCAGCAAACGCATGTAAGTGAATAATGTTTTTTACTGGAAAAATAAAATAAAGAAATGTTTTAAAAAATCTATGCCCTATATGCTCTTACCTTCTTGATATTTTGGCCACTATATTTGTAGCACAATATTTATGAGTCGCCGTTGAGATGAAACACTTCTCTGTCTGACAGAGTTGAGAAAAGAGGAAAACAAACTTCAATTTGAGCAGAGGGAGGTGGGGGATTGTTGTTGGTATTTTTTTTTTTAAGTATAGGAAGGGTAACAGGTAAGTTATCTATTTACCATGGGAGGGCATGACACCAGGTAGGCTTCACTTTTGCTGCCTATGACATCACCAGGTAGAATACAACTTTGTTGTTGATCATATCAATGTAATCTATGTCTTTTTTAACTAAATTGGAGTCCTTTCTTTCTACTGTTTATGCAGGTTCCCACCACATTCATCTCAGGCAGGTACCCCAGTTCTCCAGTAGAGTCATAAGATGGGCAAGACAATATTTTGCCTATGATCTTTTAAAAAAAAATTGATCTTATCGAAACATTATGAAGTCTTTGTAATCTGTTTTCTGATGGAGACTTCCAGCTATGGATTCCTCACCTTTTGAGTATTCCCCAGGTTTCAAACTGGATCCTGAAACCTTTCAGCAGTACCTCGGCACATTGGAAGGTGGAGCTGTGCAGCTTAGCACTGACGCTGTTCCGCTCCAGAAATGACGTGCATAGCCTTATATAGGTGCCTCTCCCGCCTGCTGACATCTATTCCTTTTCCGTGCCTCCAGGCACTGATCTGGCATTCTCTTTGCATCTCTCTGAGGCGTTACCTGGAAAATTCCAACAGTGGACAAGAGATGTCACCCCCAAAAACGACCAGTTTAAAGCCTTGTAAGGACTGTTGCAAACACCAGGTGGGCCTGGGGTTGAGCCACAACTCCCAGACCTGCAGCAGGTGTGCGTTGATATGAACGCGAAAGCCAGCAGGGAACGTGAGGTGATACTTTACATTTACAGTATAAAAAGACTTCTTGCTGGGGCTGTTTCAAGTTTCACTGTGTGTCCAAGTTTCGATCCTATTTCTAGAGTCGGTGGATCCGCTCCTGAGGCCGGTCTTCATTTCACACCAAGTCTTCAGGTAAGGAAAAGAAACACAAGAAAATCAATGCGAGATTCCGTTACCTTGCACCACTCACATTTGCCTGAGCAGGCACGGGAGTTGCGCTACTCCTCCCGATCTCGGCAATTTCAGAGCCGATCTCACAACTGGTACCGGCACAACCCGAGTTTCTGTGGCGATTAGCCACATGGCATCAGATCAAAGAGTTCCACCCAGCCATGCTCCGGGTCTTTGTTTCCCTACCAACTCCCTCTGGTGCGCCTTTAGTCTCCAAGGAGCCGAGAAGCCTTCTGTTATATTCCATATAGGTACCCTATATAGGCGCAGGTAACATTGCAACCTTTCACCTATATTCTTCCCAACATTACATACATACCGGTTCT